>CM021100.1:421141575-421412639 GCA_007115665.2 Sequoiadendron giganteum | reverse complement strand
CTCTCCTCTCTCTCTCTCTCCCTCTCCCTCTCACTTTCAGTCTCCATCTCTCTCTATCCCTCTCTCCCTCTTAGGTATTCCACTATCCCTCACTCACTCACTCACTCACTTTCCACCACCCTCTTAGGTGTCTCCTTCCCACCCTAACTATATAACTCTCTCAAGTTTCTCCTTCCCACCCTAACTAGACAAATCTCTCTCTCTCTCTCCTTTCTTTCTCTCCCCCCTCTCTCCCTCTCAAGCCTATATACCTCTCCCTCCCTCTATCTGTCTCTCCGTCCCTCTTCCTCAAAAGTAACTTGATATGGGGGGGAGAGAGAGGGAGAGTTACTTGATATAAAGAGGGAGAGAGAGTGGGAGAGATAGAGTGTGTGTGTTTGTGTGAGAGAGAGACTTGAGAGAGAGAGTGGGAGAGAGATACTTGAGAGGGAGATGGAGAGTGTGAATAAGAGAGAGAGAGTGAGAGAGATACATGAGAGTAGAGAGAGAGGGAGTGGGAGAGATTTGAGAGAGAGGAAGAGAGAGAGGGAGGGGAAGATAGAGAGGAGGGAATGGGAGAGAATTGAGAGGGACCTAAGAGGGAGAGAGGGAGTGGAATAGGCCTAAGAGATAGAGAGAATTAAGAAGGAGAGATACTTCAAAGGGAGGGGGAGAGAGAGAGAGGGAGATGGAGAGGGAGTGGGAGGGACCTAAGAGAGAGAGAGAGAGAGATAAGAGGGAGAGGGAGAGGGAGAGGGTGAGGGAGAGAGGGAGAGGGAGATGGAGAGGGAGTGGTACTAGAGAGAGAGACCTAAGATGGAGATGGAGAGTGAGAGAGATATGGGGGAGAGAGAGACACAAGAGGGAGATGGAGAGAGAGAGATAGGGAGAGAGAGATAATTGAGAGGGAGAGAGGGAGAGAAAGATACTTGAGAGGGAGAGAGGGAGAGGGAGAGAGACTTGAGAGGGAGAGAGGGACTAATATAGGGAGAGAGACCTGAGAGGGAGAGTGTGTGAGTGTGAGTGAGACATTGAGAGAGAGAGGGAGTGGGAGAGAAAAAAGAGAGAGAGGGAGTGTGAGAGACTTGAGAGAGAGAACTAAGAGGGAGAGAGACTTAAGAGGAAGTGATATTTAAAAAGGAGAGAGAGAGACGGAGAGGGGAGATGGAGAGTGAGAGGGAGATGGAGAGGTAGAGAGAGAGAGGGAGAGGGAGTGGGAGGGACCTGAGAGAGAGAGGGAGTGAGAGAGAGAGAGAAGGAAGGATGGAGAGAGAGGTAGATAGATAGGTCTAGAGCTCAAGGAGAGTGTGAGAAAGATAGGTATAAAGAGGGACAAAGAGAGAAGAGAAGGAGGGATAGGTATAGAGCTTAAGGGGAGACATAGTGATATAGAGAGAGGTAGAGAAAGGGACAAAGATATATGATGATTTATGAATATTTTTTCATCTCCTTGCTATAAAATATAAATATTTCATTATTCATTACTTTTTCTAATGTTTCAAGTATTTTGAGATGAGTGTTACAAAAAAATCATGAAAAAAAAGACTTTGCATGTGTAAGTAGTGAGCATTTGATGTTTCAAAAATTAAATATTAAGTTCAAATGATTATAAATATTTTTTTTTGTAAAATATAGAAACACAACCTATTCCATTGCATAGAGCTCTCAATAACCTTTCCAATGCATGTAAAAATTCAAAGTTTTGATAAGAAATACAAAAGTTATGCCCATTAAAACAAATATGGATTTGTAATAAATGAGCCCATTTCTAATATATGATAATTAAACACAACTCAAAAATGGAGAATGCAATACAAAATAAGTACACTTGGAAGTGGAAATGAAAAGTAGAAAGAATGCACCTAACAATCATTAAACTTGAGACTAGATCTAGGTTATAGAAAGTTGTAGCTTCATGTGGTATAATATTGGGAAATATGGGATGTGTATTTTTTAAAAGTAATAAGGATGACCACTCTAGGATGGCATGAGTGGTAACAAGTGGCATATATGGTCTTTCTTAAGCTCCCAAAAATTTCACTAAAGCTTTGTCTTTACTTACAAAACTTTCTACCCACAAACTATTAATGTAATCTCTTGAGTGTGTAATATATAAGATTCAATCTCTAGATAGGGACATGAAAATGGTTTGAATTGCAAGAGAGATTACCTCAACAACCCCCTTAAAGGCTTGGGTGTGAACTTGTACTACCTTTTACAATTTATGCACTTGAAAATATAGTTAGGGTTAGAAAAAGAATGAGAAGGAGAAGTTTGGTTTTAAATTTCAACAAGACCAAGGGAACTAAAGGGAATCCATGGCTTCTTAAGCTAAAAATCCTAATTTTAGGGTAAGTTCAATGGATTCTAGTGAGGGTCTAGGAAGCCTAAATTGTGACTATGATCATTGGGAAAGTCTAGAAATAGGTGCAAAGTGGCCTAAAATTATACTAACAAAGTGGATACTAAAATGAGTTCCAAAAAATAACAATGAAGTTGTAATCTATGTGATTATTATATTTTTCCCTCAATTTGCGGCCTAATGAAATTAAGTAGGAATATTCACATTAAATTAAAAATGCAACAAATATATCATTGCATTTAAAGTAGGGATACACAAAAAAGATACGATTATTTTATTATTTATTCTTATTTTATTCTTCAATAAATGTGTATCTATTCCTATAGTGCACCAAATCAAAAAAAAGTATTCATTGTATGAATAAAAACTTATATTATGCTAAAAATAAAATATCTATAAAAATGAAGACATGATAATAAAGTACTAAACATGAGAGACAATACATATAGGGAAACAAGAAATTATAGATAAATAGCATACATGGAACCATAAACCATACAAGAAAGAGAATAAATGCTAAAAATGTACTCAAGGTGGGAAACAAAATGAATAAGAACACATACAACCATCACATTCCAATGACTAATATGGAAACACTCGGGGAATGGAAAATGTGATGTGATCTAGGTAGAGATTCAATTTAAAAACCACCTTGGCATAATAGCTTCAAAACTCACCAACAAATACAAAGACCAAATGAAGTAATTTTTTTTTTATTATATTGAATCATGAAAATGTGCATTTAAAAGGCTTACAGGATAAGCTAAAATGATCTTAGCTATTATATAACATAATTTTTTTCTAAAAGAAAGGTTCTCCACTTGGGATGGAGAAGATCTAATTAATTTAGTTCTTTTTCATATTTCCTAATCTCAAGTGGTCTTAAATTGATTTCTATTTTCTTTCCCTCATGTATGCCCCCTACCATTTTTTCTCTTAATATAATCTTTCAAATCCATCACATTTTAAGCTATGATTCTAACCTGAGACTGACCTAACTAGGATTTTTATTGTGCCCCACATTCTTATAAGGGATTGGATGTATCTTATTGGCCCTTGAAACCATGTGATGGATGGTTTGATGAGTGATTCCAATCATCAAATTGTGTTTGAAATCACTTTCCAAAAATCCTTTGGATTCTTGATTGTCCATTAAAAGTAGGATAAGTATGCATTTTAACTTGAACCCAATATGTAAGTGTTTAGAACTCCCAATTGACTCTAGAAAAAGCTTTAATTCCTACCAACTATTTGATGAAATACCAACATGAATAAAATAGAACCAACAAAGCCTGTGGTAAATGAAGATCAATCTCAATACCAAGAGTCATTGTGGCTCAAGGTGTATCCTAGATGAATAATCTCATTTCTCATGCTTGGTCTACTCAATGAATAATCATCTACCAAGTATTGATCATCTTGTTAAATTCAGATGCATTATGTTTTATGCTTTGTATTCTCATGGATATGGGTCTTGAGCTATGCATTTTTAGTTATAGAGGGTTCATTTGAGGAGTGTTTGACATGTTTCTCTCCTTGTGAATATGATTTTGATTTATGATGTCATTTATAAGGATTTTACCAAACTTTATTGGGTTTATTCCTAGTGTGTGCAGGTAAATTTTCCTAGTCTAAAATTGCAAAACAAAGGGAATGCAAGCAAGGAAAAACACAAAAAACACCTCAACGATTAGCCTAGTTGAACTTGAACAAAACAAAATGACAAAGAGAACAATTTTACCTTGCCCAATTTGATGAGTTGGTTGCCCTTGTTGATTGTTTGATTTTTGTGCTCCTTTCGATGGAAAATAGCATAAAACCTAGTTATAAATGATTGTGATATGGTGAGGAATACAATGGTGCAAATTGGTATTGCAATGGATTCTTGATATGAATGTGAAGAGTTCTGCAAAAATGGTGGTTTTTTGATGCTTGAATGAGCTTGTGTGTTGATTTCTTGAGTGAGTGTTTGCTTGCATGCATGAATAATTCTGAATGAGGGAAAATTCCTCTAATTTTAGGGGAAGTGCCCCTAAATAATGGAGGGTCAAGATGAAGTCACCATGGACAAGATCAAGGGCTAGGGTGAGTTGAGAACTCACAAGCCCTCACATCTTGACATGTGGCAAATGAGATGTCAAAGGAGAGATGAGGTGGAGGTACTTTATAGTACCTTGGGAGTGGGATAAGATCTCCTCATAAAGGATGTCCTTGTCCACATGTGGGTGACAAAACACTTAAGGAATTAAAAATTCCTTAAAGGGCCTAGGGGGAATAAAATTGAATTTAAAATTCACTTTGGGAAAGGGTTGCCTTCTTCAAAATGAGAAAGCAATTAATAAAAGGTTGACTTTGGGGTATTCCATAAATGGCATAGGGATTAGGTTGACCTAATTAGGTGACTAGGTTGTGCAAACAAGGGATTAGATGAATTAATGATAGATTAAGGCAAGTGGAGGGTTATGGAGGATGTGACACTAATCCTGATTAAGGGTGTGCACATCCTAATCAAAAGTTAATTAAATTAATCTGGATTAGAGAAGAATTATGGAGGATAGGACAAGGAGAGAGAAATAATGAATTTAAATTCATAAAGTTAAGTGACTAAATTAAACAAATTAGAGTATTTATTTAATTTAGAGAGGAAAGGGAAATAAATGATGAAGCATTTGATTATTTAATTAAATACTTTAGGAAATTTAGCAAAAGAGGAATATTAATTAAATAATAAATTATTTAATTAACGTCAATGACAGATGCATGATGGAGGAATAAAAGGGGATGAATTTGACCATATGGGGGTGGTCAAATTTCGATGTTTATATTTTTCCACTCTTCGAAATACTATTAGAATAATAGTGTTTCGAAGAAAAATAAAATATAGATGACTCAATAGAAGAACAAACTAGAAGTGATGCCCCAATAGGGGAAAAGCAATGTAGACTTTCGAATCATAGAAAATAAAGGAAGATGCCTCGGTGTTGCTAGAAAACAGATAGAAAAGAGGAAAATAACTGGGTATGCCCCCTCAAGAAGACATATGGGGAAGAAAAAGGGGCCCCAAATGACTTCTCAATATGGAGAAACAGAGGGTACCACTGATAGAGTGTAGAAAACCATGAAGAAAGGATTTTGAATGGAGGAAGACAGAAAAATGGGGTGCAAATGTGGCCCTCAGAAGAAAAGGTATGGAGGAATTAAAAGAGGTTAAATAAAGGGTAAAAATTATCCAAAATTTTAGAGGTTAAAAAGGTGCAAAAGTTACAAATTATAAATAGTGAATTTAAAAATTACTATTTACCATTTTCACACTTGGCAGCTGACTCAGCAAGAGAGAGAGAAAGAGAGAGTGACAAGGATGGCTAAAGGTTCGAGCAAGGATGAGGGATTCATGGATGATGAGGTTATCCATTGAGGTGAGGAGGTGCGTGAGTTCTACCATGAGCACGCGATACTCCGCTAGGTAGATTCTGAAACCCTACATTATGATTTGAGATTGATTTTTAAAAATTTTGTGCATTTTGGATTTCAGGTTTTTCGAGGATTGAGAGGGTACGAACTTTCCATGACTGGCGAGTTCACCTTGAAAAGGGGTGATTTTTCTGGGGGAGGGGCAACATCATAGCTGCCTGATAGAGGGGAAAATTCACCCATCTAAAGGAATGAAGCATCAGGGGGTGAATCCACGAAGTAAAAGGGTGAATTCGCTAGAAAGCAAGAGGAAGGGCGAAGTGGATAGTGAAAAAGGCGAATTCGCCAAAAGATAGGAGGAAGGGTGAATTCAACAGAGAAAAATGTGAATTCTTCGTAAGGCAGGAGGAATGGTGAATTCACCAGAGAGAAAGGAAAATTCACCAAAGGAAAGAGGAAGGGTGAATTCGCTAGAGTGAAAGGCAAATTCGCCAGAGGGCAGGATGTAGGGAGAATTCACCAGAGGCAAAAAGAAGGCCAAATTTGCCGGGAAGGGGAAAAAGGGAGAATTCGCCTTGAGAAGAGGTGAATTCATGGGTTTGAAAGAAAAAGGAGAGTTCGCCACCAGAAGGGGAAAAGTTAATGAGAGGGGAGTAAAGGACAGATTTGCTGCCAAAAGGGGTGAATTTTCCAAAAACTTGGGGCAAGGGGGAGATGACAAAAAATAGATGAAATGTATACAAAACTAACATAAAAATTTGTGTGGATGCAAAACATCAAGATGTTGAAGATGCACAAGAGACACTTAGCAGTGCTAGAGGCAGCCATCGAGGTGATGAATGATGAAGATCATGTGGCACTAGCATAGGTAGGGTTACCACATATGTTGGGATACCCCAACATTAGAACACATCGAGCATTATTGACACTATTGATGGAGATATGAAGTTTAGAGAGCTCGACATTTCACGTTCTGATAGGGGAGATGACAGTGATATTAGAGGAAGTATGGAGGATATTGTGGCCCCATCAGAGGGCACTTGGTTAGTTGGACACAGATCCAAGGAGGCAAGGGAGATAGGAGCTTACTTATAGTCTTTGGATGGGCAGATCTCCCTATCTAGGGGGGAGTGTTAGATGTGGATGGGTGTTTGGGATTGGAGGTACCTACACTACCATTGTACCTCTGTAGATTCATAAATGGGATCCTATTACCGGATAAGCGTAGGAGATTTTGTATCCGCAAGATCATTGAGGTTGTTTGACACATTGTTGAGAGGAGGGAGGGGGAGTTTGCATGGGGAGCGTGCTTAGTAGCACAAATATATAGGGACATGCATGTGGTTTGCTATAGGAGGGCCCTTAACATTACACATGTGACTTTGCTTTAGGTATGGGCCTAGGAGCACATTAGTGTGGCGAGGCCACGGTCTTTGATAGTAGGGGAGCAAGATGAGACACTACCAGTAGCATATTGGTATGGGACATACTGCGGTTGGTTCTTGAATTACTTGGATGTGAGTGATCTAGAGGGATGGAGGAGGAGATTAGATGATCTACAGGGGAACAATAGTATGGAGACCTTACCAGCAACGACAATTTTTTGGGTGGAGAGGGGAAGAGAGAAGGCATAGAGGATATTTATTCACCATATGCTACCTGATTGGGAGAGACCACACATCGTCGAGCTCCAAAGACCAGACACGGTGAGGAGAAATTTTGAGGTACAAAAGGATATCCCTCCAAGACCTCAGAGATTTTGCCAGATTAGTCGGGAATAGTTATGGGGTGATCCAATCACAATAGATTTTATGAGATAGATGTGGGATTATTTGCAGATGGTTTTTTTTTCCAGGGAGAAAATGGGAGGTAGATGTAGGGACGACAGTGTGATACTCTGAATGGTGGAAAGAGCATAGACCCGAGCGGATCATGACGGTGCACCTAATTGTAGGGGCACTGGGTTATGGTTTAGAGGATGAGAGGAGGCTAGTAGGAAAAAAATAGAGGGGTAGGATAGGTGGCCTACAACAGAGGAGAGATATGGTGGATGCAAAGATGGAGTATTTAGGAGAGAATCATCATCCCATGGATGCGGATGCTATATAGGTGGAGACACTTGTGATGGTACCATATGTACCACCATCGCTCGATGACCCAATAGTACTATTGATAGGAGTCCTTGTGAGACTCAAGATTGTAGAGTAGAGGCTCAAGGAGTCAGAGGAAGGAAGAGACATATTGTAGGCAAAGGTAGATAGGTTACATGAAGTAGATAGTATGAAAGAGAGAGATTATGCGGTCCTCACAAATGAGGGTTGAGGATGTCAGATGAGAGGAATACCATGTAGAGGGAGAGAGATGATGCACAATGAGAGAGAGCAAAGATGAGGAGGGAGAGGGATTTGCTGAGGAGGGAGAGGGATGAGTTCCAGGATAGGGAAGACTATGAAAATATGGTGATGGGGGGTATAGGGGCCACCTTAGAGAGGGTAGAGGCAGTAGAGGCACATGCACAAGCTTTCCAAGGAGAGATGTTATGGATGTAGGCACAAATAGACCAATTGAGGATGGAACAAGATGCATGGGATCGAGAGAGGAGATACCTGGCTGGGCTATGAGATAGGTACAGGGTAGATTGGGACACAATGAGGACACATGCAATAGAGAGGGATGAGTACATGACAGAGGCCAACTACAATATGGGAGCTTATTTCAAAGAGGCTCTAGATCCCACATGTCGTGTACCTTCATACACCTAAGAAACACCTCAGATGCCAACACCATCATGTTCAAGAGGGGCACATACATGAGGATGCAATAGCTACCAAGAGACTCCTTCATGCAGAGGATCAGTGCCAGAATCCCCTTAGAGATCAAATGGAGCCAGCATGGGCTAGAGAGGACAGGGATGGAAGGATTATGATTTTGATAGGTGGAGGGTGTATAGATAGGGGATAGGGATAGAGGCCAAAGGTTCCATAGTGTAGGTTAGACATGGGTCATTCTAGTAATTGATGTGGTCCCTATATTTGAGCAACACTTTGTACATGTATTTTATTCGATGACTGTTGATGGACATGTATTCATGATTTATGATGGAATTTATTATGAAATTTGTTATGGATATGATATTTTGACATTTATATATAATGTGATGGCCCTTATTTATGCTATTGATTTATGATGTGATGGATGTTTATTTATGGATATTTGTATGGACATGATTTTATTATGGGATATGTAGATGGTTATGATAAAATGTATTCATCTATGATAATTTATGTGATATGCTTATATGGATGATATGGATAAAATCCATTATGATTTTTATCTTTGTGATGTAGGATGTGATGGATTATATGCTATGATCGTGTTACTAATGCTTTGTGATGTAGGTGGCAATGCATGTATATACATTGTACAATCAATTTACTTTTAATTTCATGATGCAATGAGATGCGAAAGGATGCAATAGGATGCCATGAATGAAAAATGTGATGTATGTGTATAATAAAATTTATGCAATGAGGTGAACTAATGTGAAATGAAATGAAAATAAAATGAACCTAACTTAAGATGCTTAGGATAAAAAATCTATGTCAATCTAAACTACTCAAAATGCACATGATAATGATGAATGAAAAATGAGACGAAAATAAAATTTAGATGCTTAGAATAACAAATCAATGTCAATATAAAAAACTTAAAATGAATATGGTAATGATAATTTAATGTGAGATGGGATGCAATGAATAAACTTGAGATGCAAGATGGGATGACATTAACACCTTTTGGGATGAAATTGTACTCTCTGCATTTAATATGACATGGATCAAGATTAGTTAATGATTGGATTCACCTATTTCTATGATGTCCATGTTTTTCCTTATAGCTATGTATAAATCTCATTTTCTTTGCTCATGTTGCACATCATAGACCAAGGATTTGACTGCATAGATGACCTTGGTACTGTCGGTGTTATAAATGACATGCAAGCCTACATGAATGATGGGGGTGATAAAATTCCTCACAAAAATTAATATCTAGATAAAATTAGCACGGACATGAGTGTAAAGAAGGGCATGCATAGTGATGGAAGGCATTAATAGGCCTATTTTATTTGTGTATCATGGTTGCTTGAGATTATGGCAAGTACTTTCCTTGTAATCATTATCAAAATAAGTAAAGATGGGCAAGGTGGTAGACATGATACTGCACCTATCGAAACCATATGGATCTTGAGAAGAAAATGAAATGGGAGATGAATGTTTGTACAACCAAAATCACTAGTCGTAGGCTGGAGAGAGATGGGGTGGAAAAATGCAATGCAACAAAATGAGGTACAAAATGCAATCCTAATGTTATTTTTCCATTTTAGGAGCAAAATTTTTTTCTATAGCATAAGACATGATACACCAGGGTATAAGGAACCAAGGAAAACTAGTGTCTAATGCATGAAACAAACATAACAGACAAGGAGGCTATCTCAATACCCCAAAGTCACCAGGACTTTGGTCGGGCTAGGCATTAGGATAAACACAAGCACAAAGGATGCCCCAACATAACACAAGACCATAGGGATCTTGGTAGGTACTGCACGATTCAACTAAGAAGATAGTAGACAAAAAGATCAAGATATGCCCCTATATTTTCTAACCAAAGCACACCATGATATGACAGATCGTGGCAACCTAGATGAGGTGCAATAGGGAGCTCAAATGATAAAAAAAAATGTCAAAAGCATCAAAGTATCATAATAAATCTCAAATTTCCTTTGCCACAGGATCAAAAGAATGGATGGGTTGATGCGGTTTGATTAGGAAGGATGCATCCTGTTAAGACCAAATATAGAAGCTAAACTAGATGATTGAGTTGACATATGATAGTTGAAACCGATTGAACCTCGTGATACTAACGAAATCTATTTTTAAAAACCAATTGGATAGGGACATACTTGATGACATGACAAGACAACAAGACATGAGATTGACACACCCAAAAGACCTAGGGGCTTGAGGTTTGATAAAAGATCAATCTTGCCTACGTGAAAGTGTAGAGCCCTCGTAGTTCAATAAAAGACCAACAATTGACCATGGATAAAAGTGGAAAGAGGAAAATGGAGAAAATGATGGAGGAAAAAGAATAGATATGTAAATGACCTGGGGGATGATCAAATGATCAACCTCGCCTATGTGAAAGTGCAAGGGAAACATAGTTTGAAAAAATAGATTAAGGACAAGATGAGACCAGATAGATGAATGATGAGAGACAAACACAACCGGAACAAAATCAGCTGACAAAACGTACTACTTTAGATACTGACAACTAATAAGGATATTAATAACTTCTGGTCATGTCATAAACAACGAATCTGATTGCTCATGCCTTAATAGAAATAGGACAAACAAAGAGGCATGAGGGGATGTAATGAAGAATGACACGATGAAGGACCCTAAGTGATGATACAAGACCGAGGATGGTACACAATATATAGGTGATGACAAGCTCAGATTAAGGATAAAAGCTCAAGATTTAATATAACAAATTTGGATCGTCCAATGCTCAATCACAATATACTAGGTGATGGATGATAAGATGTTGATGGGAGGATAGGATCAATGAGATGGTAGGACAGGACATGAGGATACGATGGATGGGAGCATAAAGTAACTAGGATGTAAGGTAGATAATGATTAAGCCCTCTACAAATGGTGCATGTTTCTAGGTTTTCACCAACCATACTTATCCAAGGCACCACAAAGAGTTGTTTTCACCGTAGGACAAATTATTTCTCTTTATTATTTTTGGGTATTTTTTGACTTTTTTGATTTTTTTGTATTTTCTCAGGAAAGGATAACCCAGCTGAATTAAGTATAAAACCATTTTAGGTGCATGATGTCGATAGCCTCTTGAAGGGGTTCTCCTTCAGGTGTAGCAAGCCTATATGCACTAGAACCATATTTAGTTTTGACAACATAGGGATGTAGCCAATTTGCCTCAAAATTTCCTTTTTTGTCTCGATCTTTCTGATTACACTGATTCTCCTTGAGAACTAGATCATCAACATTAAACTGGCGAGGATGAAACTTTTTATTGTAGTTCCTCCTCAGAATATGTTGATATTCTTGTAGATGATTGTATTCTTTGATCCAATTTTCATCTAGGATCTCCAATTGACTAAGTCGTGCAACTCGAGCATCTTCATCACTTATGAGATTCTATAGAAATATTCTAAGTGATGGGATCTTGACTTCAATCAAAAATATTGCATGGACACCATAAATTAGATATTATGGAGTGGCACCAATAGGAGTGCGAATGGATGTGCAATAGGCTCAAAGGGTTGGATGGAGATGGAGATGCCAATCTCGACCAAGATTATTAACCACCTTTTTAGGGATCTTGATCAGGGCTTTGTTGATAGCCTCTGCTTGACCATTACCTTTTGGGTAATAAGGGGTATACCAACGATATTGGATGTGATAAGTTTCACAAAGATGTTTCATACACTTATTTTTAAAAGGATTTCCATTATCGGTGATGAAGGTGGATGGGATTCCATACCTATAGAGGATATGAAAAATGATGAATTTGGAGATATGAGCACCTGTAATATGAGAGAGTGGAATTGCTTCCCCCCACTTGGTGAAGTATTCAATTGAGGTGATCATGAAAGTGTGGCCATCAGAAGATGGAGGGCATATCTTGTCTATCAAGTCAAAACCCCATTGAGAGAAGGGCCATGGCACTGCGATTGGTTGCAAATCTTTGGGAGGAGCATGTATCAAATCCACATGTTGTTGAAAGGGAAGGCACTTCTTTACAAACTCCCAAGAGTCATGCTACATGGTAGGCCAATAATAAACTACTTTGAGAATCCTTTTAGCTAGGGCCATACAATTAGAATGGCCCCACCACTATGTACCTTATCTAACACAGTGTGATCTTATGATTATTTCAAACACCTAAGGAGAGCTCCATCATACCTGCGATGATAAAGTGTATCTCCTATGATGGTATAGTGAGAGGCACTTCAGATGAAGGACTTACGTTAGTTTTGAGTAAGGTCGGATGGGAGGATATTATCATAGAGATAGGTGTAAATTTCATGGTATGAAGGGGATTCAGGACCTACAATGTCGCACACCATCTCACTCTCAAGGACATCATATGCTAGGATTAGAAGTTATTCAATGAGGAACTTGCAGTTCATTCGATCCTTAGGCATATCAATAAGGGAACGTATTGTAGCCATCACATGTGCTACCTTATTCTGAACTCTAGGGATTTGTTCAAACTATATGAAGGTGAAATATATTTTAAAGTCATCTACCATGCACTTGCAAGGAAATTTTTTTTCATCCCTTGTCTAAAACTCATCATTGAATTGTTTGATAATCAATGGGGAATCACCAAAGACTCATAGATAAGCGATGTTCCATTGAATGAAGATTCTAAGACTATTGATATGAGATTCATACTCTACTATATTTTTAGTGCATGGAAATGATAATCTAAATGACTTCAGTATGTATTCAACTTGAGGGGTGACAAACAAAAAACTTGCTTCAACTCCATTATGTGTGTAAGAATCATCAAAATAGAGAGTCCATTTATCTGATTCTATGACTGTGAGGACTTCTTCATCTGGAAACTCAGCTACCAAAGGATAGGTGACAACCAATAGGGCATCAACCAACTGATCTGCTATGAATTTTCCTTTGATGACCTTATGGTCCATGTACTTTATGTCAAATTCACTCAGTAAGATGACCTAATTTTCCATGCAGTCAGTCAGAGAAGTTCTAGACAAGAAGTATTTAAGTGGATCGACTTTTGATATCAGCTTGATAGGATGACTAAGCATGTAATGATGAAGTTTCTAGGAATTGAAGACAACTTCCAGACAAGCCTTTTCCATTGGAGACTAATTGAGATCATAGCCCACCAATGTTTGAATGATATAATAAATTTCACACTCCTTAGAATACTCATCATGGAGCTAATAGTTCCCCCAATGCAACAAAGGTAGCCGTGATGTACAAGAAGAGTGGTTTACTTGGGATAGGAGGCATCAAGATGGGTGGATGAGCCAAGTATTCTTTAATTCTATGAAAGCCTTGCTTACATTCTGGATCCCACTTGAGGGTGGTATCTTTACATAACAAATGTGTAAATGATTGGAATTTGTCAACTAATTGAGCTATGAACCATCTGATGGATTGTAATTTCCATTGGAGGCTTCTTAATTGCTTGAGATTATGAGGTGGGAGAATTTCCATTATAGCCTTAACCTTTGTGGGATCTGGAGATGATGAAACCCAATAGCTTCCCAGATGTAACTCCAAATACACACTTCTTTGGATTTAGCCATAGTTTATAATGTTCCAAATGCTCAAAAATTTTCTTCAGGGTCTTAGGATGTTCTTCTCTTGTTCTAGACTTCCCCAATAAGTCATCAACATAATGTTCCATTATTATATGAATGATATCATGCAAGATATTAGTTATAGAATGCTGATAAGTAGCCCCTAAATTTTTAAGGCCAAAGGGTATGACATTGTAGCAAAAAGTGCCCCAAGGATTGGTGAAGGAAGTTTGGTATTGATCCTCTGCAACAATTCTGATCTGATATGGCTAGAGAAACCATCCATAAGGCATAGCATCTCATGCCCCTGTAAGGTCCACTAGCATGTCAATGTTTGGTTAAGGGAAATCATCTTTAGGAAAAGCTTTATTGAGGTCCCAAAAGATCTATGCAGATTTTGATACTTCCATTTGGCTTGGTAACAAACACTATGTTGGATATCTAGTCTAAATAGTCGATCAACCTGATGAACCCAACTTCTAGCAACTTTTCTAGCTCTTTCTTGAGAAGGAGAGCTACTTGTGGATGCATCTTTCTTATCTTTTATTTGACAGGTTTCACATCTAGGAGAACATCCTCCTTGTAACAGGTTGACGATGGTAGCATGGTCTTCTTCTGATAATGACTTGGCTACATATGCTATTTTAGGATCTTCTTCAGTTTCCAAGTTGACTTCTTGAGTTTCTTCGATCAAGATAGAGGACTGTTTGGACAGTTGAGTTCCAATAAGGGAAAGATGAACATCCCCATCCTCCAGCACCTCATCAAGGTTTTCACTATTGAATAAACCCTTTATTTTGAATTTTGATGAGTCAGGGAGTGCCTCAAAGAGGTTTTCACTCTGATGACCCTTTTTTATTTTGTTTCTTCTTAATTTTGTAGTTAGGGTGTTCATCATCCCCCAATCCCATGAGATTTACATAGGCATCCACTGAAGTAAAGGTATTGATAGGTGTACTACTTCGTAGGTCCCAGTCAATAAGCTCAGGATGGCAAAGGGAAATGTCAATGGAAAAGATGGATAGGAAGTCAAACATGGAGGAGACATCTACGTCATCATATGCGAGTATGATGAACTCTTCTTCGGGTATGTCCTAAATGAGACCATTGTCCACAATAATGTTAATATAGGCACTAGTGGAGGGTGCAAGACCCTTTTGTTTCTTGTCATATCCTAGGCCTCTATGTCTTGGTTACACAAATGCTCGGGTGGGTTGTCATCTTCCTTGTTCTTCTATACCAAGACCTCCACCTTAATAATTACACTTTTCAGCCAACTTTGATGCATGTGGATAAACCTCTTGAAAGTATTCTATGTGGGGAGGTGATGGTTTAGCATCTTATATATAGACCCATTGGCTAATGTCATCATCCATTTTATCTTGAAGGGTGCCTAAATCTCAGAATGTTGTTGAACCCATGTTCCTAGAGCTGAGGGTGATTGTCTTCTCTACTTCATTCGATGTGGACTGAGAAGGTTGACCATGTGTATGAGGAGATGGTGGCATGGTTGCCACATTTAGAGGCATGTGCACATCATACTCACCACAACCCTTGTCTATGATTTGGACCTTGGTGATTAGGAATTAAGAAGTGGAGGATGGAATGGATGTTGTGGCAGATGATGGGTTGGAAGATGCATTGGAGGATGAGGCCTAAGATGCCACCACTTCAAATCCTAGATATTAATAAGAGTGGGGGAAGGAAGCTTCCAAATCATGTCAATATTAAAATGGTTTTGGATATGCATGTATGGCTACTTCCATCCCATTGAATGGGAATTTAGGGTATTGATGGTAAGCGAGCGAGATGAATTGCATGGCATGAATCCATAGGCAACCGAGAAGGAGGTTGTATGGAAGCTCCTGATCAAGGACATGACATGTTATGTACTGAACTATAGGGACAACCTAAATGGGAAGGAAAATTATTCCTTCAAAGTCCCATTCAACATTATTGTATGATTTTATAGTGATGACCTAGTTGTTCAAGTCAGCATGGGTGTACCCAACTTGTTTTATGAATTTCAATGTACAAAGGTTAAGGGCGAAGCCATTATCTACTAGGACCCTTTTTACTTTATGAGGGTCTATGAGGAATTAATGTGAAGGGGACGATTATGATTTGAGTCGATGGAAGGCATATCATTTTGACTAAATCCCAATTGGTAGGTTGATGATAGGCGTCTTACTAAGGCTTGGAACTGAGTAGGGTCTATGTCATTAGGTGCATGGGTATCTTGTAAAGGTTTGGTTAGAATTTCTTGATGAACACGAGAAGACTCGAGAAAATCCAAGATGGATATTGGGAAAACATCTTTCCTAGGTGGTCAAGAATATTATACTGAGTACTTGTAGGGGCTAGCTGAGCTGATGTGGAAGGAGTAGGAACAAAGATACAAGTGCGATGAGTTGTAACAACACATTGTGGGTCTTTACCTTTGACACAAATCATGGATACATGAGGTTTGAATTGGCTAATGCACATAACTATACCATCATAGTTATAAGGCAAATTTTTATAGCTGATATTATTGGTGTTGTTGTTTTGACCATTATTATTACTTGAGCCGAGATTAGCATTGGACATACTGGAACCCTAGTTGTGTTTTGGGAAGGCATTTTGGTATATCTATAGGTGAGAATTGGATGAAGCTGCCTGATTATCATCCACTAATATATCTCTGTGATCTATGAGATCTTGGACATATGTTTTAATTCCCTGACACTTGTTTGTGGAATGGCCTTTGATCTTATGAAAGTCACAATACTCATTCTCCTTGTACTAGGATGGCTTTGGTTTAGACTCGTCAAAAGGCTTAGTCATATGATACATGATCAGATAACTCGCTTGCAGAAGCCTATTGAAGATGACACTTAAGGGCTCTCCCAAAGCAATAAAAGAGCATTTATTGTTGCCTTGGTTATTTTGATTGGATTGTCAAGGAGGACAAGGTGCACCTTGTGGCACAAATATGGCATTGGGGATTAATTGTTGTGGAGGAGTGTACTAAGGCCTTTGTGAGGTATTAGATAATTGAACGTGTTTGGTGTCTGTGACACCATCATTGACCGTGTTCTTGTTTTTGTTCCAATAGCGAGAGTTATCTCTAGATGAATTTTCCTTATCTAGATTGTAGATTTTGATCTGTCCCTTAGCAATGAGCATTCTCTCAATGATATGGCCTTTTTCTATGACTTTCAAAAAGGTCGTGACACAATGCAGATTAAGATTATGTGTCATGTCTAGATGAGAATTTTCCACAAAGAGAGTGACTAAGTATTTCTCATTGAGTTGAGATTTCATTTGACTAGTAAAAGTACACCACCTTTGTAGGTAGTTGGAAAAGGTTTCACCCTCACATTGTTTTTCTTTCAAAAGATCTAGGGTATAAATATCCTTCTCCAAATTGAAGGAGAAGTGTATGATAAATTTCTCTAAAAGATCCAAAAAAGAAGAGATGAATCCCTTTGGAAGACACATAAACCAATCAAGATCCACCCTCGTTAAACTCCTAGGGAATAACCGTAGGAGATAATTTTCATTGTGTAGGACTTCTTGACAATGTGAATAAAATTCCTGAAGGTAGTTCTCT
Source organism: Sequoiadendron giganteum (assembly GCA_007115665.2). Lineage (NCBI taxonomy): Eukaryota > Viridiplantae > Streptophyta > Pinopsida > Cupressales > Cupressaceae > Sequoiadendron > Sequoiadendron giganteum. Next base: position 421,394,921 of record CM021100.1, on the reverse strand, counting down.
ACAGCTTTAGTTCCTTTATACTTGTCAAATTTTGGCATTTCAAAATACTTGGGGTAAGGAACCAGTGAAATCGAGGTGTCGAATGGATAGGGACAAATCTCTTCAAACTTGAAAGAATTTTTAGCGGTCCCTATTTGTAAGTCTCTCAAGGAGGCCTTTACCTCTTCTAGCTCCTTATTAATGGGTGTTGATGAAGATGGATTTGATGGATTGGATTGATTGTAAGGAGCATATTTTTGGTAACATGAGGATGGGGCATACATGGTTTGATCATTGGATGGTGGATGTGTATATGAAGGATTTGGCTAATTTTGATTGGTATAGGAAAGTTGTGATGGTGGATTGGTGTATAATTGATGATAGGATGAGCGATTTTGGTAATAAGAAAAGGAGGATCCTTACTGATATGATCGAGGTGCTTGATAATATGAGGTGGAAGCACCCTATTGATATGATGACTACTGCTACTGTACTGCATAGTATGGATTGGACTAATAGTTGTAGGCAATGAATTTTTGGGATGCATATAGAGGCTATTGTGTATTAGGTTGTTGGTAGGAAGTGGTTTGCTACGGTTGTGAAGGGGTAGCGTAAGATGGATGCTATTGAGATTGTTGTGGATTATGATAGGCATAATCGGGGTTTGGATTGGATGCAATAGGTTGCATATAGAAAGTACTTTGCAAATGGTATAAGTACTAAGCCATGTGGTTGGGAATTGAATGATGGGATTGTCAAGGTTTTTGGTGAGGCAGAGGTTGCTGGTAAAGAGGTTGAGTCAAGATTTGAGCCTATTGGGTGATCTATGGTTGTTGGAAGGGTGGAATTTTCTATGATGTTTGTTGATGTAGAGGACCTTGTGGCTAATGAGAGGGTTGCGATGGGTTACCCTGCTGCTGATGTAGGGGTGGTTGTTGTTGTTGTTGCAAAGGAATAGGGATATTTTTTTGTGGAGGTTGTTGCTGATGTGGCTAAGACAAAATTGGAATGTGTTGAGTGGTTTGTTGTGGGGTTTGTTACGGGTTACCCTGTGGTGTTTGTGAAGATGGAATGTTGCTTTGAGGGGGTTACTAAGAGGTAAATGGAGGTGGCGGTAAATTGGAAGTGGGTGTTGATCTCAGAAGTGGTGGTAACACAACAAAAGGATTGCCCCTAGTATTCACTGGTGGTTGACTTGGCTGATTAAGTTGGAGAGGCGGTGCAGACAACACAGGGGTCAGACCTATTGGGACATTCAAACATGGCAAAGGGGGTAGATTCTATGTTATACCATAAGGAAGGGGATCATTAGGATAAGGTGATGCCCCCGCGATTGTAATTGAAATATGAGGGGGGTGCACAACTTGCTACATCATAGAATTATCAAACCCTGGTTAGTACCAATTATCCACAGGGGGACCCTCGGGGGCATAAGAATTTCTAGGAGGGTTATGTGAATTCTGGGGATCTTGAGACACAGGAGGCACGAGAGGTGGTGTATTGAAATATTTGGATAACTCAAATATCGTCAGTGGTTTGATGCCCTTCATGAACAATGTGGCGAGGATTTTATCCCCACACTCATTAAGGAGGTGATCTATCATTTGAAGATCGATAGGATTATTGAGATAGTCATCAACTATAACCTCACGTTGATTGACCATGCTCTCATCGATAGGAGTTGATGTGGTTTGAACCTCTATATTGGATTGCGATGAGCCACCGTTATTAGGATCTTGAGGGATGTTAGGTTGGGCACTTTGAGCTTATTGTTCTGCCATGAGTTTCTTTGTTTGCGATCGAGTAGTAACGGGCATGAAAATGCAAAACTACAAGGTAACTAGGATGATAATACATGCTAAGATGCAACAAAAGGAAGACCTAAGTGAGGACTAAATGATTGACTAGATATGATGATGAATTGATTGACTGATTAATCGATTGGATAGAGGATATAGTTGGATTCAATTAGATTGATTGACAGGATGCGATGATTAATATGATTCGATGAAAGATTGGATTTGGATGATGAAACTAATTATTAAATAAGTTCAAAGGTTTTACTAGAAGATGTAAGGTACTGATTGATAGGATTAAACTACAAAAAGGATGATTACGACACCAAATCTACCTCAAGATGGAAGTAGATTGATTGGGTCAAAGATGATTTAATAACTCAAGATGGATGACAATCCTAAGTAGATGCAGATGATGATGATCAAGGTCATAAACCTAAGCCAACTTGGATGAAAACCTCTAAAATGAAATCTAGGGGATTGCAATTGATGAACCGATGATGAAAATGGAACCTAGGAATGCTCTAAGATGCAACTATGTGATTTGGCTAGTGAATAAATGACTTTTGGAAAATGCAAACGGACTAAAGTGACAATTATGGGAAGATGGATGATGACAATTTTTTTTACAGCAACAAAGGACTCAAAAAACAATAGGATTTTAGTGGCTAGTGGGATTCACTCTTTGGAATTTGTATGGGTAGTAGATTCGCTTCTATGTATCACAAATTTTCCCTTTTAGGTCATGAATTTGCTTATTCAAGGCAAACAACTTCGCCTCTGTGTTGATTAAATTTTCCTAACTCAAAGACTCAAATTCACCTAAGTTTGGAGGTCAAACAAGAAACAGGTGAATTCGCAAAGCAAGTTCACCTATCTCTGATGAGGACACAAAAAAGGGTGAATCTGATATGTAAATTAGCATGATTAAGTGCAGAGTCACCCCAAACCTTGACAAAATCACCTCTAAAACAAGTGAGATCACTTAAAACCTCTAGGGACCATAGGAGAATGGGTGGAATTGATTATCAAAATCTCCCAACACAGTGATAAATTTGCCTATTTCTTGGACAGTACAAACAAAAATAGATTCGCCTAAAAATGGGACCGCCTAATGGACAAACATATCTGCCTAAATCTATACTAGGTATGGGTGGAGGACACAGGAAGAAATGAATTCAGCCCTACGAAATTTTTTTTTTCCTATCTAGAAGAATGTACGGACAAGAAGACTTGGACCAAAAAATAGGATCGCCTCTGTGGACAACAGGTTCACCCCTGAAGACGATGAATTCACCTATTCTGTGGGAACAAGTGAATTTGACGGGTGAAGATTGACATAATTTCCTAAGGGATGGTAAAACTCACCTATTACAGAGAATGGGGAAAAATGGGGTCACCTAAAAAGGGACCCACAGGAAAATTTTCCTCTAAGAAAGGAAAATTCATCGAATGGGATGACCTAAAACCTGATTGAGACACAAAATCGCCCTTTTGCAGGGAAAATTCACCTATCTATTGTGCAAATTCACCTTTGCATGAAGAAAATTTGGCTTTGAAGGTAGGGGATGACTATGGAAAAGGACATAAAACATGACAATCAATAAGAAAAAAGGATAGATTGACTTAATTAAAAAATAAAAGCACTAGTATCTCACAATGAAAACACTCCAGGCAGAAAAATATTAGAATTAGTGATAAGTGTTTGCAAAATTGATGTAGACCCACCACCTTGAGTGGACAACCCAAGGTTAATAATCTGTGATACCATGGTTGTTCTCTAGAGTACCCTTTCTTGCAAAGGCAGATAGTTAGCATTCCAATGAGACATGGTCATCAACAGACCCCACAAGCTCACCTTCACACTCTCACTTGAAGAGTATCATAGTCCACCATGAGGATTCCTATCTCAACCCAAGGGAGTACGTGATGAGTAACTTTAAGGTATGATATGCATCCCCTGCACTACACCAAGCTGTAGCTAAAACATGAGTCTCTATCTAGGCTATACAAGGCTATCTAATGCCTCCTCGATATATGCAAGGTATGTGAGGCACAACCGTGAACACCAACCCATCACAAGCATGCATTGGGAGCCCTAGTGAGGTACTAGAAACTAGGACCAACTTTGCATGTCTTATCTAGGTATCACTCTAGCTTTGACGCTTCGCTAAACATAAAGTGACTAGATTGGGGTACAAATTTTGTTCTCCCCCCTTTATATATAGCTTCGGTAACATGTGGTTGAAATTTTCCCTCGGGTGATGAAATCCTAGGAAGGTCTCGCTAAAGGAAGAAGATACTAGATGCTTTGACTGGTCCTTAGGCTCGCACATAGTGTAAGGGGAGAGATTAGATACACTAGCACCTCTTGGGTAGACTGGACTAGACTAGAGAAAACTATGATTTCTCGTCACCTAGGATCACCTAAAGGTGCAAGGGGAGTGGATACGTCAACAAATTACTCCCAAGCACAACAAAAAATGTTAATTGACCCTTTCATTAATTTTATGTGTGCCTAGCTAGTATGAAAATCAACAAACAAACTAACTAATGGGTCTTCGATTGACTGTCCTATAAAAAATATGTCATTAATTTAACACCATTCATCTTGGACGAATGAGGACAAGCTACATAATCTGTTAGTGAAATCGCACACTCACAAACAAACAGGTTAGTCGATTACTACCCAAAAAATGAAATCAGATTGAAGCTATAAATAAAAAAACTTTAAGTCTTAGGTTCACCTCAAATTCACCCCTATGTTGAGAAAATTTTCTTTTTTTTCTTGTCAAATTTGCCCCTATGTCAAGAAAATTCTTTCTACTTGTCAAATTCGCCTATCTAGTAGGATAGGTGATTTTTTTCGAACCTCTGTTGATTGCAAATTCACCTATCTGTTGGGAGCTCTCATGAATTCACCCCTGCTTTAGGCAAGTTCACCCCTAGTCTCAAATTTTCCCCTTTTATAAAAGGGTGAATTCACTTACGCCTTTGTTGATCTTAGATTCGCCTCTGTAACAAGAAAGTTTGCTTGTTAGGGCATTTTTTCCTCTATGTGTAAAGTTTGAACCTACAAAATTCAATAAAAAACAAACATGAAAGTGTAGACTTGTGATGTGGGTCCCACCGAGCGTGCCAAAAATGTGTGTAGGTAAATTTTCCTCATCTTAAATTGAAAAACAAAGGGAATGCAAGCAAGTAAAAACACAAACAACACCTCAATGATTAGCCTAGTTGAATTTGAACAAAACAAAATGACAAAGAGAAATTTTTTACCTTGCCCAAGTTGATGAGTTGGTTGGCCTTGTTGATTGTTTGATTTGTGTGCTCATTTTGATGGAAAATAGCATAAAACCTAGTTCAAAATGTTTGTGAGATGGTGAGGAATGCAATGGTACAAGTGGGTATTGCAATGGATGCTTGATATTTATGTGAAAAGCATTGCAACAATGGTGGTTTTTGGATGCTTGAATGCTTGTGTGTTGATTTCTTGAGTGAGTGTTTGCTTGCATGCATGAATGATGCCAAATGAGGGAAAATTCCTCTAATTTTAGGGGAATTTCCCCTAAAAAATGGAGGGTCAAGATGAAGACACCATGGACAAGATCAAGGGCTAGGGTGAGTTGAAAAATCACAAGTCCTCACATCTTGACATGTGGTAGATGAGATGTCAAAGGAGAGATGAGGGAGAGGTACTTTATATTACCTTGGGAGTGGGACAATATCTCCTCATAAAGGAGGTCCTTGTCCACATGTGGGTGAAAAGAAATTTAAGGAATTAAAAATTCCTTAAAGGGCCTAGGGGGAATAAAAGTGAATTTAAAATTCACACTGGGAAAGGGTTGCCTTCTCCAAAAGGAGAAAGCAATTAATAAAAGGTAACTTGGGGGTATTCCATAAATGGCATAGGGATTAGGTTGTGAAAACATGGGAGTAGACAAATTAATGAAATTTTAAGGCAAGTGGAGGGTTATGGAGGATGCAACACTAATCCTGATTAAGGGGTGTGTACATTCTAATCACAGGTTAATTAAATTAACTTGGATTAGAGAAGAATTATGGAAGATAGGATAAGGAGAGAGAAATAATGAATTTAAATTCATAAATGTAAGTGGATAAATTTAAAAAATTAGATTATCTATTTAATTTAGAGAGGAAAGGGGAATAAATGATGAAGTAGTTGATTATTTAATTAAATACTTGAGGAATTTTAGCAAAAGAGGAATATTAATTAAATAATAAATTATTTAATTAACTCTGATGAGGGATGTAGGATGGAGGAATAAAAGGGGATGAATTTGACCATATGGGGGTGGTAAGATTACTATGTTTACATCTAGTTATGAGAATCAGTTTGAGTTTGATCTTCTTTGTTTAGAGAGGCTTTGGAACCAAGATCTAGTTCACCTTGCCCATTTTCTATACCTATTTTACAACACATCTTTCTACAAATACCTTTGTAGAATTTTTACGAATAACATAATCATATAATCACTTTTAATCAATTAACTATGATAACATACAATTATAAATTATACACAATTAGATAAATTAACACTTTTACCTAGCTTAAGTCAATATAAGACTTTTAATTTTATCATAGAATTAGAACATCATAGAATCATAAAGGGATTGGGAATGAGAGATTTACATGGGCCCACAAATTAGATTTCCAATAGAGTTAATAATACTATAGGGATCCCCATCAAGATCCTTTGTTAGCTCCCAAATACTCATTGCCCAGTGCCTAAGATCAAGGTTTTCTATTTCACACTTCAATGCCATACAATCTATAATATCGAAAAAAGTAGTCCATTTCACACTTAATTTGGAATAGTTGAAGTATAATTAATTTAATTTCACCTTGGATTAGTGTTGAAATGTGTTGTACACATTTAGATTACTCTAGGCCTATTTTACAAACAAAATATACTTAAATTATATCTTTCTAAAGTGTTGTAACACACTTTCACACTTTTCTAAGGTGGATTTGATCAATGGAGCCCAATGGGCCCCTTTTTGAAATAAAATGCACCTAATGTGTACCCTATTTATGGTGTTGTAAAGTGTCGTAACATACTTTCACACTTATCTAGGATCCTCTTAATTAATTATGGTTAATTGGAGTTAATTAGCCCATTTAATTCAAATTTAAGCCTTATTTATGATAGTTCCCAAAGATCTATCCCGACACCCATAATTCAAATTACATAACATTTAATGGGGAAAATTCAAGGTCCTAGAAAATGGTTCTAGGACCCATTTTCCCTAGGTGGCCAATAAGTCCTCCCATTATAGGATCCCCCTATCAACATATTTCAAAATGGGTTTTCAGTGTTGTTCCATTCTCCAAAGGTGATGTCCTGAAAATAGTGTCAGGACGCTCTTAGGTGGCGAATGGGTCCTCCCTTAATGAGGATCCCATTTTTAAATTTCATTCTAGTGGGATTTCAATAATTTTCATCTCCAAATTTGGTGTCGGCCTGAATTGTTTGAATTTTGGGGTTAATTCCCAGATTATATATAAATACAAGGCTATTTCACACAATTTCAACTAGAAGAGAAGAATAAGATTTCAAGCAAGCTAAGAGACAAATAAATTTCAAGAAGATAAAAAATTCATAGTCAAGAAGAAAGGAAAAGTGAATTTTGTAGTAGCATTACAAGGTCTTCAAGCTCATTTTGTGTCCAAGATCAAACATTAGTGAAGGTTGATGATATATGCCTATGGAGAATCATGAGGGATTCTAGGTGTTGGGAGGTGCACAAGACATACAACCAAGCCTAAGGACTTGTTTCCTAAGTGATTCCATATTCTATAATCATCCTATTTGCATCCTACAAGAGGTATTTTGATTTGTGTCTTATTAAGGGAATTAAACATCTTCTTTAGTGAGTCATTTGCATTGTTCATATTACATTTAGGGTTCTATCCTAACACAATTAAATATAATTTCCTTTTCATGTTCATAGTGTTGATGTTTAGAGTAGCATCGTTTGATTCCTTCCATCTCGAATCCCTTGAAGACTATAATTAAATATAGCCATCGACTATTTAATTATTGTATGCAATTTGGTGAAGAGACACTTCCTTTGATAAACAATGTTTTATATGCAATTAATGAAGAGATGCAAATTAAATAAGGAGGCAAGAATTTAAGGTGGCCGATTTATTTAATTAGTAAAAGAAACAATTCTTTATGAGGTTGACATGCTATGTTTGAAAAGTCACGTCCCTTCATGTTGTATATATATTCATTCAATTGTTCATTGTTTATCATCTATTTAGCATTAAGTTCATTCGTGATAATTTGAATTCCTAGAAGAAGTTTATACTTGAGTAGCAGATCATCATCCTGTAGCACCAAGGCATCATTCTGTTGCAGTAAACCGATTTCAAGGAGAAACATATTCATTGTATCCTTGCATCAAGGAGAGGTGCAATTATCTAATGTATCAAATTCGGCATTGTGTTATGCCTGAAGTTGTAAGTAGAATTCTGTGCTTATTACACAATATATAAGAGATATATTTGTTGGGTTTTTCTCCCTTAGGCTGGAGGGTTTTCCCAGGGTATCTAGTTGTGTTCATTATCTCATGTGTTGTATTTTATGACTACTTTCTACTTTCATGTCTGATCGATAAAACTCTACATGGTATCAGAGCAGGTTTGAAAAAGATCTAATTAGATATGTCAAAGAAACGAAGCAAGTTAAGTATGAAGAGGAGTTGAAAATTGCTTAGGGAGTCGGTATTTTTAATGTAATGAATTTATCAGGAGCTTCTTGACTGCTAGCCACTGTCGATGAAGTGTTTCTGAATAATATTTATAGTGATGAAGCCGGTATTTTGAAAAATTATAATATCATATCTATTTGATATCATGGGAGTATTATTGGGTCTATATGAGTCACTGAAGATCAAGGGACGACAATAAGTTGAGTTATCATTTCCAGCAATAGCATCAATTGCTTTATGAAGAAATTAAGAAGAATCAGGCCCATGAAATCTTGGTGATTAGTTCTATCGGGCAGACTAAGAGAAACATTTCCAATACAATGAAAGGATTTCAAGGAGAAAATCAATCAAAGTTTCAATACAGATGTCGCCGATTAGTACCTAGTTAAAAATAGAGGAATAGAAGACGTGGCAATACAAGGTAAAGTTGTCTAATGAATTAAACTTGAAGAGCCAATAACTTATCTTTGGGAGCCATCTAAAAGTTCAAATCAGGTGGAGGCGTCATGTAAGATAATTCTATCGGGAGTAGATATTAATGTCATGGCAGTCTTGTCTCTATTCGCAACCTGAAGGAGAACTGATTGAGATATCCTGAGCAATGAGCCATCTTCATCTATGAAGAAAGATCTATAATTGCCAGGGTAGTATCTGCTAGGTCATCTCATCGATGTTGCACATGATCGTATCAAGTCTCAACATAGTTGCACATTCTCCTGCATTGGATGAAAAAAAAAATCCTTTCTTACTTGAAAGATAGGGAGATGAGACTTTAACAATCGTGGAAATGAGGAACTCATCTTCTATTATCTTGACAGTTCTAAGTAACTAGTGCTAGTCCAAGCCTTGGAGGAGTTGCATAAAAAATTTTACTAATATTGTTGTGACAGAGTTAAGTGTCATATATGAACAAAGGAGAATGAACAAGTGTTTTCTCAAGATCATGCAATTCTAAGGAAATTTTGATTTCTCAAGTTAACAGTGTTATGGTGGAGAGGAGCTAACTCGCCATCCAGGCAAAGCCTTTGGCTCTGCTTGGCTTCATTTTGGAATCTACGATCATCATTGACAGTGTGATCTCTGGCTGGTGTCATCACAAGCACTAGGAATCAAATTCAAGCAGTCTATGGTGGAGATCATGTGACCTCATCTAGTTTCGCCATTCTAGAGATTCATCTCACCATTAATAGGAAACAAAGTGCATCGTAAATTTGAATGGTCAAAGACCATGTTCAAATTTAACCTTGCCAGGGGCCTATGTTCAAGCCTTGAAGGTTGTGTACTGATCGGACCACAAGATCAGTGTACCATACTGTGTCCACCCTTCAAAATATTTAAGAGATAAGTATTCCTTGTTTTGATTGAAATTATTCTTCTAGGTTAAAATTTTAGTTTTCTGAGTTGTGCAAATTTGACATTATTTACTTAGGATTATGGGTGACCAGTAAATAGTGATCACTGTGATAAGATTCTTGAGATTTATTCATTGCAAATGTATCATGCTAATTTGTGAAGTTTGTCTTTTTGTTGAGATTAGCTCTTCCAAGAAATTGAGAGAAAGACATGTCATGATTAATGAATTAATTATCTATTACTCAGGAGATTTTGAATTCTATGAGATAAGTATTGCATGGTTGAATAATTCTCATGAATTGTTTTGTAGTTACTAATTCATGCTATAACATTAAGATGGTCAATCATGTATGGTCCCAGTTATGGTACGTCTATTTGAGATAGTTGAGTCCCATGATCTATTAGTAATCTCTTCTTAATGCTTTCAGGATAAATCAAGAAGTGTCAGATATTTCTTTCAAGAAGAGCTTGATGCATCCTATAGGTTGAAGGATGAAGACTCTACTTGTAGCTATGAGACTAAGTGATTAGCTGAAGACATCTTTTAGAAGAGGAAGAATTAACCTTAAGAGGGAGTTCTAGGACTCACTAAAAATAAGTAAGGGTTGCAATGTTGCAAGGCCGATGCTAAATTGTTGAAGTACCTCTTCAGCAGTTGGGTTTTGAATTGCTCATGTCAGGTCAACCTAGATTGGTAGCTCCACAAACCTATTCAGAATTGAGTGATTTGGGATGCAGTCAAAGAGGACAACCCTGAATCTCTATAGAGGTGTGCATTGGAAACCATTTATCTAAGGAAAGCATTGCAAGCAATGAGGTCAAGTGGTTGATGCAAGTGATTGAAGATTCAAAGGGAGCCTACTAAACCTAAAGAAGATGGTTGTGTTTCTCTCGATGTTGTTTTAGTTGAGGTCTACGATGATATCTTGGTATAGCTGGAAGAAAGTCTTATGTGGCACTGAGTATAGCAGAGGTCGAGTAAATTACAACTTGTGTGGTAGCTCAAGAAATAGTGTGGCTTCGAAAGCTCCTTGCAGGATTGGTTAAACAAGCATTGAAGCCAACTTTCATCCTTGTGTTAAATCAAAGATTTGAGAATTTTTCTATCTTTCCATGGGTTTCATGATAAAAATAAGCATACCACTATATCAGATATATGGTATTGAAGAAAGATATTCAATTGAGGTATATCAGCACTGATGAGAAGATGGTAGTAATTCTCATCAAGCATCTCTTCAGGATAATATTGTGTACCTTCAATACAATCTTGATAGGTGGAAAATGAAGGCCTAGCTAAGAGGGAGTCTTAGTATTAGTGTTCCTTATTTCAATGAGTTCTTCTTTGAGAAACGTTCGAGGTGAAATCCCTTGGTAATGAGTTCTTCTCTGAGGAGAAGTTCAAGGTGAAATCCCTTGTTAATGCATTTCTCTCAGAGATTTGAGGTGAAAGCGCTTGTTTCCACCCTCTGAGAGAGTTGTGGTGGATGTCATGTGTGTGACTCCATGACAACATTTTATACTTGTGTTTCACCCTTTGGGAGAGCCATGATGAAATTCATGTTGAGGTGACAACATCACGCAAGTGATGAACACTTGTACACACCATAGCATGGTTGTATCCATTATGGTTGATATCATGTTGAGGCGATATCTGATATCACAATGAGGTGATATTATTATTTTCCACATTTGGTTGTAGCCATTGTGGTATAGACATCACGTTGAGGTGATATGTCTTATGCAGCTGGAAGTACTCTCCCTAGTTGAGAGGGAGTGTTGGTGTTTAGAGCAGCATCGTCCGATTCCTTCCAGCTCGAATCCCTTGAAGACTATAATTAAATATAGACATCAGCTATTTAATTATTGTATGTGATTTGGTGAAGAGACACTTCCTTTGATAAACAATGTTTTATATGCAATTAATGAAGAGATGTGAATTAAATAAGGAGGCATGACTTATTTAATTAGTAAAAGAAACAATTCTTTATGAGGTTGACATGCTATGTTTGAAGAGTCACATCCCTTCATGTTGTATATATATTCATTCAATTGTTCATTGTGTTAGAATTGGCTATGGATGTCAAGATCTATGGAACCAATGGAAAGCACAAGAAGAGAGAAAATAATGTGACAAGAATAAACTCTACTCAATGTCAATGATATGATTCAATCAATGTGTGTACAAATGTAGTAGAGAGCCCTTGGTTATATAGACAAGGTGAGAACATAGGAGTGCATAAGATTATGACAAGTGTCGTCATCTTATGACATGAGACAAAAATGAAACGCTATCACTCCACCTAAATAGGAAAGGTGATAATGTGATAACCACCACAAAAGGTGGAAACCTAATCACATGATATGTCCATGAAAGGTGGAGGTGATAAAGTAATAAAAGGATAAGTCCACCAAAGGTGGAAATTCTCCACCAACTCCTATGTGGTCCCTAAGTAAACCTAACTAAGGTATAATTATGACCTAGGACAAGGTACAAAACATTTAATTACACCAACACCCCCCCTTAAGTGCAACTTAGGGAGAATGTACACAAATGCAAGATGGGTCTTGACAACTAGCCCATGTTAGGTACCCATGTACAAATGTAATGCAATATCTCACAAACGAAGAAAAGGAGAAAACCTAGTGAGACAAAACTCCTCCCCAAAAGAGAGATGAAATACAAGATAGAAATGATCTCAATGATGCATGAGAAGGTAAAAACCCCATATGAGGAAAAAGACCCCCCCATAAGAGAGAAGTAGAAGAGAGACAAGGCAGCCCCCCCTCAATGTTGAGTCTCTTATGATGATGGTAGAAGCTCAACATTGAATGTTGAAGATGATCCAATTTTGCTGAACAACATTCCTCCCCTTAGGAAGAAAAAAAACCAAGAATGTATGTAGGATGTATGATGTCTTTGAAGCATGCTCAAGTGTCTCCATGTCAATGTCAAAAGTTGACACACTCCAAATAGGCATTCTAGGCCACACTGCTGAAGAGGAAAATCCAACATCTAGTAGAGATGAATGTAGAACATGATACAAAGACAAGGATATCCCCTCTAAAGACAAAGAAGCCTCCTCCAAATGTTGTCCAAAATTATCCACACTCACGCCAAGCTGCAAAGAATGAACAAGAGGGTCAGAGTGTTCCCTCACAACAATTGAAGAAGGAGCATCTTCATCAAAGAGAAGATGAAAGTCATCAATGATGCCCCCCAAATCTAAAAGATGAGACTCCACAAACAAGTCTGAAATACCTATCAAGAAGCCATCCAAAGTAGCCATATCTTGAAGACTATGTATGTCCTGTTGCACTGAATCACAAGGAACCCAAACTGTGGAATCACAAGCATCATCAACTACAACATTAGATGGAGGAGATAAAATGCATGGCTCAAGTACTGGCTCTGATGTGAGAACTCCCAAGTTCAAGTAGCCAAATGTCTCCTCTGAATCACGGTTCACACTAGAATGTGATCAACAGTTGAAGGAACAATGTCACCATCAAAAGCAAAATCTGCAAAGGTATACAACCAAGATGAATGATCAACCACCCCAGTAGCAATGATCTCTTTACTGTCCAAGTCTCGAATGATGACTGAATAAGGGGTGAACTCCACAATTCTCCCATCTCCACCATGTGTAATCTGATATATGGAAAGAAGATTATTCGTCAAATGAGGAACACACAAAACATCTTGGAAAGTGTTGTCCCCAAAACTAATAGATCCCTTCCCAATTACACTCATGTATGTATTGTTTCCCATCAAGATAGGAGACATAGAAAAAGGCTGAAATGAAGAGAATATATATTGTGAAGATGCCATATGATGTGATGCTTCTAAATCTAGAAGCCATCTACCTGATCCTAGACTTGAATAAGCACAAAGAGATTGACCTTGATTTCCTGATGTAGATGAAAAATAAGCAAGACCTTTTCCCTTAGACTGTTTTGAAGAAGAAGGAGAAGAAGATTCTATCATTCTAGAAGGAAAACCAATTTGATTTCTTTTTGAGAATATTTTTGAACTCATCAATATCCTTCTTATAACAATAATGTTCTTCATGTCCATCCTTTTTGCAATATGCACAAAAGGACCTCTCCTTCTTAGATGATTTCTCTTTTGAAAATAAATTTTTATGTTCTTCTGTGGATTGTGTGCTCTTTTTAGGCTTGTACTTATTCTTTTCTTTGCTAATTGAAGACTTCTCATCTTTTACAACCAAGGCATGTGATTTTGAAGACTTCAAAGTACCCATTTGAATAAGCTTATTTTTCTCTCAAATCAAAAGATCTATGAGAGCCTCAAAAGATGGTGATGTGAAATTGCTAATTGTCAATTGTTGAGTCTGAAAACTTGAAACAAATGCTGCATACTCAACTAGAAGCTTGTCCAACAAGTTAAAGACCAATCGATCATCTTATTTCTCAATACCATAATCTTGTAGTTGTGCTCTTAGCTCATTTGCTTTAATGACATAATCTTAAATAGTGTCAAAATTATTAGGATCAAGGCTTAGGAGGTCATTTTCAAGTTTGTATCCCTTAGCCTTATCAACCTTGCCATACAAAGTAGCAAGCTTATCCCAAGCTTCATTGGCTGAAGTAGATTTATCAACATGAAAAATGAGATCATCTGAAATGAACTTTCTAAATGTACCCAATGCCATAGAATTTTTAGTGAGCCAATCCATATATGTAGTTGGATCTATCTTAGGATCCACAAGTGCAATTATGGTTCCATCAATGTAGTAAATTGAACTTTTTTCCATTAGTTTACTCCATGCACATACTTTCCATGTAGCATAATTATGTACAGTTAAGAGTGGAACTTTAGATGAACCCATGATGGAATGCAAGAGCACAAAATAGGCACAATCACATAAGAGAAACCCCCCAAATTCACTCAATCAAGAGACCCCCCCAAGAAATCTCTGATTTGGCACTTTATACTTAGTGCGTGTACAATTGCCACTGCCAAAAATAGCAAAGTGGACTTTGATCTTGGTACATACAGATCCCAAAATAGGCCACAAATTCAAGTACAATTTTTGGTATAAAATGAGATTAATTTGATCATACCACTGAGAAGTATATGAAAAATTATGCACTTTGAAAAAAATGACACTCAAAAATGTTACCGTAGGAGAAAGTTATGAGCTCCCAAAGTTCCCAAAATGAGGACGAAGCAGCAACACTTGTGAGAATCTACAATTTTTGGAAAAAAAAGAAGCCAAAACCAAAAACTGATTGTACCACTGTGAAGAGCACAAAAAATTATCCCAAATAAAAAAAAATTGGTCGAGAAAAGGAGCCAAAATGATTGAGTTATGAAGCTTCAAAGTCAGACTACAAAATGAAAACTCCAATGGTGAGGGGTCAAGAAATTTCAAATGAGTGCTGACGCAGTGCTGACATCAGCAAAACACGACGTTAAATTTGATGGTCTAGTACCCATCACTGGAAAAAAAAGTATTGCCAAAAAATTATGTCGAAATATTCTATTGGCTGACATAATATCCTTACCGGAATATTCTGAAATAGTGCTAGATTTGGCCACCAAAAATTATCCCCGGGTTTCTTTGACTTTGTCGAAAGTTTGTTGGCTGCCAAGATGTGATCGCCGCCAAAATTTGTTTGCTGAATATATGGTTTGTGGTCGCCGGTAAAGCCACCGGATGGCCACGTGGCCTTCGCCAATATGTGTGGTACCACTATGTAGATAGTAGGTTTGTGGAGCAAAAAAAATATTTTATTTTTATTTTTTGATTTCAAAAAACTTTTACAAATGTTTTGCAGAATATTTAATTTGAAAAAGTGGAGGTTTTTCATAAAAAAAATTTCAAAACATTTCAATTTTTTTAATTTATTATTTATTTTCAAAAATAAATTGTACCATATGCAATGATGGTGACTTGGGGGGCCGTACGACTCTCCAGGCAATTTTTTTTTGCCTCACCAGATGACTTGCTCCAAAATGGACGAATGGACAGTCGATCTTAGGTTTTTTGGCCCTTCTGGACACGATGGTAGGGTCAGATTTGACCCAAAATGCTCCAAAAAAGTAGCTACCTTTTGGATCTAGCAACCATAATGCAACTTCAAACCCTCATAGATTTGGCCTCGTATGTTCGATTTGGACAAAACAAAAGGCATAAACAACTTTCTCGAGTCTTTCGGATGGAATGGTGAGCTTAGATTTGCACCAACAAGCTATGATATAAACCTACAATAAAGAGCCAAAAATAGAACCTCCCCAAATCTGGTACATCTCTTCAAAAAAAGACTCTCCAATGGCACACAACCCGCTCTGATACCATGTTAGAATTGGATATGGATGTCAAGATCTATGGACCCAATGGAAAGCACAAGAAGAGAGAAAATAATGTGACAAGAATAAACTAAATTCAATGTCAATGATATGATTCAATCAATGTGTGTACAAATATAGTAGAGACCCCTTGGTTATATAGCCAAGGTGAGAACATAGGAGTGCATAAGATTATAACAAGTGTTGTAATCTTATGACATGAGACAACAATGAAAAGCTACCACTCCACCTAAAGTGGAAAGGTGATAATGTGATAACCACCACAAATAGTGGATCTACCACAAAAGGTGGAAACCTAATCACATGATATGTCCATGAAAGGTGGAGGTGATAAAGTAATAAGAGGATAAGTCCACCAAAGGTTGAAATTCTCCAACAAATCCTATGTGGTCCCTAAGTAAATTTAACTAAGGTGTAATTATGACCTAGGACAAGGTGCAAAATATTTAACTACACCAACACATTTTTTATCATCTATTTAGCATTAAGTTCATTCATGATAATTTGAATTCCTAGAAGAAGTTTATACTTGAGCAACAGATCATCATCCTGCAGCAACAACACATCATTCTATTGTAGCAGACCAATTTCAAGGAGAAACATATTCATTGTATCCTTGCATCAAGGAGAGGTGCAATTATCTAATGTATCAAATTTGACATTGTGTTTGCCTGAAGTTGTAAGCAGAATTATGTTCTTATTACAGAATATATAAGAGATATATTTGCTGGGTTTTTCTCCCTCAGGCTGGAGAGTTTTCCCAAGGTATCTTGTTGTGTTCATTGTCTCATGTGTTGCATTTTATGATTTCTTTTTGCTTTCATGTCTAATCGATAAAACTCTACACATAGATCTTAGTCTTAGACACACTTAAGATTAAGATTACACACACATTTACATGTTTCAAATTTTCATTCATCATCAAAGGTTTAATTACCAGCCAGGGGTTTGACTAAGGAAAACCCCCATCCACCAATAAACTACCAAATTTGTCTTGTGAGTTTTGGGCATATTCAAATCTAAGAATAGGAATTTCAAAGTGCAAAGGAGAAGAGAAGATTAGGAAGTTGAAAATCAAACTCAAATATTTTTTTAAGGACCTAACAAGACCCATTCACCTTTAGTGGTGAATGAGTCCTTGTTAAGGTTTGAAGGGAAAAATATACAATATACAAGCTTCTATTTTAGGTTCATAACTCCCTGAACAAGCATACCAACACCAATTCTCCTTTGATGGTGAATGAGTCTCTGTCAGCAATTCAAAAAATTTAGATTTGACTAGGTGAACAATTTTATCTACTTCTTGTTCTGCCAGAAAAGTTATAGATTTGTACTATTTTGTAGTAGATTTATGCATTTCAACTGTTAGACCAAGAATTAGGGTTTTCATATTATTTAAATTCATTCTCCCTAGGTTTTTACTTAGCTCACCACCCCATCCTTGCATAAGGGAAATATTGAAAGATCCCTCAATCTTGAATTAATTCACCTCTTGGGTTGATAGTTATTTCAAGATGCTTGGATCTCATATTTTGAATGAAACCCTAACTAGACAAAAGGGGGTTAGACTTCTTTCCCTTCTCCCTTTTCTCTATGTTTCATTTTGGATAACTTGAACCCTTTTTGAACATCTTAGTTTTTGATTTGGAGTGCATTCAAACCCTAGATTCTAGTTTGCATTAAGTTTGCATTGCATTAAGGGTTTTCTTTATTGTGCATTAGTGAACATTACATGTAGGATAAAATTGCATGTTTTTATTACTTATATTCATTAAAAATCTAAAACATCACTTTAATCTAATTTAATTTTACATCTTTTTCACATTGATATCATCATTCAAGTATTTAGATTCAATTTGCATTCTAGATCTACTCATCTTAGTCATCATTTGATGATAGTAAAAGTTGCATTAGAGACATCATATCTAGAAAATATATTACAAAATTTTCTATTATAGATCTCAGACAACATATACATAGAATAAACTCAAAAAAACTGAAATCAAACTCAGAAAACCCTAAAACGAGGACCCATTCACCTTTAGTGGTGAATGATTCCCTGGACACGCTGATCAACTAGATTTTTGGGTATGTTCTGGTGTTTTAAACCCCTTTCTAATCCCTCCAAATACTTGCACTAGTACGCACTCACCTTTGGTGGTGAATGAGTCCTTGTACAACTTTTGAGAACAATTTTTTTTAGTGGTTTTTGGTTTCTAATAAGATTTTTATTCTTTGTTATGAAATCTGAGAAGTACTAGTCTGAAACCGATTATTTATTCTTTTAAATTCTTGTTAATTCGTTAGATTTAGTAACATTGGGAAAATAATTTATTGCATATTTAGTTAAAAGTGGCATTATAATCCTACATATTTCAGTATTATTGCATTCATAGACAAGTTAAATTATAATTTTCATTCATTAGAAACCAAGACAAAAGACAAAAAAAAAAAAAATCAAACATGAAAATTATGACAAGTTTCCTTTTATAGGTTGACCTATCCCTCAAGCCTTTTAGTAGCAATTGCAATGTAGATTTTCTGGATTAATAATAATAGCTGCATAGATTAAAATGATCAACTCTAATCTAACAAATAATCTAAATCAAAACAACAAAGAACGAAGTAAATGAACATAAAGAAACTAAACAAATAACTAAAAAGATCTCACCGAATATGCGTCCACTCCTTTGAATTATCTCGATTGCCCTTCTCTATTTTTCTGTTTTAGTATTCTTGCCCTCGTATTTGCAGTATTGATGCAAGCATAACCTTGTTGAATGTCTAAGTAAAAAATCGAAGATTAAGTTTTTTCTCAAATGTTTTGATTTCGGGAGAGAGAATAATGATAATGACAGGCCATTTTATAGATTTTGGGTTTTCAAATGATCGGCTCATATTCAAAATAGAGATTGATAGATGTGATGTGAATTCTGTGTCAGTTAGAACATGAGTTAGAAAAGACTATAGGAAAAATATTAAATTAGAATGATAACTTAATCTTGTGTCAAGACTATTCGAAAATAGAAAGAACAAGAGATCCCAAATTAAATAAACAATTTAATATTCAGTTAAGAGTCTTTGAAAATAGAAGAAATAGACTTTGAATGACAAAGAAAAAGTTAGAACTTGAAGAATAATCCATTCGAATGCATACATAAAATTAATTAATTAAATAAAGATTTTTAATTAATAAACACATCATGCATATGAGTTAGAACTAGTTAACTGACTAGTTGTGACAGAGAGTCTTCTCACAACAACGATTAGATATCGAACCCGGAGATAAATGGTGGATTTAAAATATATCTTGAGTCAGAAGGTAAGTGAATGATCAGTCAACTGAACGATAGAAGAATGTGACATAAACAATTAAATGTTAATTAAATTCAACATTCGAAAATGAAAGATATAATTAAATAAATAATGTAATTTATTTAATCGACTATTTGAAAAGGATTAAATGAATAATTAAACATTAAATATTTAATTGTAATTGAAATATGAGAAAGAGGTAATTAAATAATAAATTATTTAATTAAGAAGGAAGAATTAATTATTTAGCGACATAATTAAACAAATATGATTTATTTAATTAATCAAGTTGAATAAAGGTCATTATGAATTAATTAAATAATTAAAAAGTTTATTTAATTAATAGATGAAATATGTGTTTAGAAAAGGTAATTAAATAATAAACATTATTTAATCATGACCATGGACATTAGAAAATTATGTCGAAAGTGGTACTCGTAGGGTTAGACCATTTTTTCAGTGTCTACAGTTTGCCCCTCTTTGATACAATGTTGTTTCAACGTTGTGTCAAATAAAATATGCACCCATTGTGCCCTAGCATGAAACAGGTCAGGGTATGCACCCTTGGGAAAATTGACAATTTTTGAAAAATTTCAAAAAAATCAGGAAATATTCCCGATAAGTCAATTGGATGGTCAGAAATGCTATGGAGTTTACGGAATTGAATCTGGAAGTGTTATGGACATATACGGGTCATTAGAAGTTGGAAGATTAAGTGGCCAATAGACAAGGTTAGAAGAAATGCCACTCAAACTCTAGGTATAAATAGGGATGAGGTTGAAAACAAATTCATTTGCACCTAGAAGAGTTGAAGAATTGAGAAAGTTGCTCTGAGCTTTGGACGAAGATGTCTCCAGTTCCCTACACTGCACGTCGCGGATATCGGATCCAAACATATAGACGGCCAGCCGATGCAAGACCACCAGTATGTACCTTAAAATGAGCCTTTGAAATTTTATTTTGCACATAGTTTTAGGCATGTAAAATTTAATTATATACATGCGGTCTTTCACATTCAACACATATGCGTTCGTGCACAACGCATGTGCCGGCGGAACGATGCATTTGCAAAAAGACGACTAGGATAATTTAGCTCAGTTTAGGCATTAAATGCATATGAATGGAAGTGCATTGCATTTGTAATTTTGCATCACATTTGCATGTAGGATAAACACATGTAGGATAGTAAAACAAAAACAATATAGTGAAACACATTTGCATTTAGATAGGCAGAATGAAATAATGCACCGCATTTGTAATATTGAAACAAAGCTGCATTTTCTAGAAATCATATGTATTTTTTGCAATGCATATGTGATATGTGATGCAAATGCTTGTAATGCAATGAATTTGTATGAATGCACCACATTTTCTATAGTGAGCCACATTTGGCTAGTAAATTGTTCAAAAAAAGTTTCTAAGAAAAACTTGAAAATTTTGACATGTTGGTTGAAATGCAGGTGGTTTTAGATCTGATCTATACTTGGGAGACATGACCTGATACTTTTGAGTTTAGATATCAATCAGTCAATGGAGAGACATGATTATTATGGAGACTAGGTCTACAACATGTGTTGACTATGCCCACGATATAGGCAAACAAGGGCATGTTGACCATGCTATGCGAGCAATGGCATTTTGAGACATCATCATTTCACTTGCCAACTGGGGAGGCGATTGTTAACTTGGAGGAAGTTTATAGGATACTGAGACTTCCTATTAGAGGAAAGCATGTGATGTATGATACCTAGGGAGGATTTAGTGAGCTCACTAGATTCTATGTTGTTGACGACATTAGGAAGCTAGGTATAGAGCATTATGAGATTATATGGTAGGTGTTGGCTGACAGGTTCGAGAGGATAGACTGTATCCTATGTACATTGATAGGGGGGATAGTTCTTCTAGACTAGCAAGGTCATGGTTTTCCTGTTGAGTGGGGAGAAATTTTTGTGGGGAGGACAGAGAGGGAGACTGTGTATGCCTAGGGTCCATGTATGTTAGGCATGTTGGTGCAGGAGCACCTTAAAGGTCTTTTGGAAGATCTTGGCAATTTAGGCTTGTAGGTGCTTCTAGCCAACCACCAAGGTAATAAGGACTAATTGTAAAGTCCCAAGAGTTTTTTTGATGTGTGTTATGGAAAAATTAGGTTGGTTTAGAGCCTTGAGGTTTGGAAAAGTCTAAATGATGAAATTAGGCAAATCTTGGCAAAGTTACCTTAGAAATTTGTCCTAAAAGTTACAAAAAGGAATTAATGATGTTCTAAGCCTAACCTAAGGGTCCTAGCACATGGGAGAAAGGTATATAAGTTCAGAAAAATCCTAATTGAGCATATGGGCAAGCTATTGTACGATTTGGAGTTTTGGAAGGAGTTTTTGCGACTTGGAAGAGTGCAACTTTCATTGAATTTCTTTGTTTAAACCTTCATCTAGTCAATGATGGATTGAAAGGACTTGTCTAATGCTTTGAGGCTTTCATTTGTGTCATTTAATTTATGTGTGAAGCATTATCTTAGACATTTAATTCAACTGGTTGTCATTTTGTAAGTTTTTGGTGTTCTTGGTCTCACTTCCGGTTCAAGCCAATTTTTGTAAATAATGATCCTCACTTGAATTCCCATGGCAAGGCTACCATGGAAACTTGGAATCAAGTAGGTGAATTCTTGTATAGTGTACATATGGTGTGTGGTGTCTTGGTTTGTAGGGGAGATGATGAATTCATCAAGCAGTAGGTGAGTGCAAGTACATTCTGGTTAGTGGCTTGGAGAGGACAACAGTAAAGAAAGTTGCTGAAAGGATTGGTTTGTGCCAATAAGGAGTATGGAAGTGTGGGGACATATATCCCAGACATTTTTGTGCAAGGAGGAGAGTTGAGGAGGTTGTTGAAGCCCTCAAAGAAGGAAAAGGTGCTAAAAACCCTTGAAAATAGGGGGTTTGTGGACAATCACATGTACAAACACTTGTAGAGCCTAAGACCTAATAATTCAGGGAGCCTTGATAGCCAATAGGAAAAATATGCAAAAAAATTTGGGGTTGTTAAGACAGTTTGAGAGAAAATTCGAGAAAACGGGTTCTGGGAGGCCTAATTGGGGCAAAAGGCTACAAGGCCTAAAATTGGGTTTTTCTTGAAAGCGAGGGGTAAAAGGTGGAAGAATCCAATGAGATGGATCACTGAGGAGTCAAAAAAACTAAGTAACATCAAGAATACCCTACTCTAGCCTTGGTGTGGTTAGGACACATTGGATCAGTGTGGAGCCCAAGGAAGCTCAGTGGTGGAACAACAGTGATGGTGAAGATTTTGAAATTGGTGGAGAGTCCTACATGGTGAGAGGGGTTTAGGAGTGATCCCTGAGTAGGGTAGAGAGGAAAACCCTAGGAAGACCAAATAATAGGTCTTGGAAAGAGAAAGAGTTCTCTTGAGGTATAGGGCTCCCCATCAAATTAGTATCAGAGCCATTAAAAGGCTTGGGAATTGAGGAGTGAATGTGAAAAAGAAGGGAATCAATAGGAGAAAGCACCATGGTGACTAATGCAGAGCTAGAAAGTGATTTGATAGAGCAACAAGAAAAGAATAGGCAACTTGAATTAGTTGTGGAAGAAATGAAGAAAAAACTAGAATAGGTTGCAAAGACTGTAGGCAAGATGAGAGTGCAGTTAGCAGAGGACAAAGACAAGTGTAAGGAATAAGTTGAGGAAGAAATAGAACCAGAACCAGACCCTCCATTAGTAGAGGAACCCTTCCTCAAAGAATTGAAGGCATTAAGTCGCAAGGCACTAGAAGGTATCCTTGTTTCACTGGAAGAATGGAGGCAGAGTTAGTTATGGAATGGATAGAGGGAATGGAGAATCACTTTGAATGTGATGGAATTACAGAGGCACAAAAGGTGAAGATAGCCAAATCAAGGTTAAGAGGATAAGCATTAACTTGGTGGAAGTTCTTGCAAGAATAAAGAGAGATGGAAGGCAAGAAGCCAATAGGAAATTGGAAGACAATGGTGGCTAAGGTGAAGGAAAACTATCTACCTGAGGATTATGACATCCAATTGCACAAGAAGCGGCAAAATCTTAGACAAAGAGACCTAGATGTAGCTGCCTATATAGAGGAGTTCCAAAAACTAAGCCTTAGGTCTAGAGTGCAAGAGATTGAAAGCATAAAGTTTGCTAGGTATTTGAACGGCCTTAGATGGAACATACAAGAGGAGTTGAGTCTCTTTACACTTACAATCCTCCATAGCTGCTATCAAATGGCTATTAAAGTGGAAGAGAAACTGAAAAAGAAACAAGATTCCAATACCAAGGGTAAAGGAAGAGTTAGAGACTCTAGAGGTGGACATAGAGGTAGTTTTGGTGGAAGGAGCAATGAGAATAGAAGCCAAGGTGATGCTAAGGTTGGTGAATAATCCCATGAGTCAAATAGTAGGGGGGGTTGCAGAGGTAGAAGCTCAAACAATGGTGGAAGAGGTAGATCAGGAGGATTTGGAAGAAATTCACATTTTGCTTCCATGAAGTGTTACAATTGTGGACAGTTGGGTCATCTAGCTTATAGGTGTCTTGAAAAGCCAACATCTTCACAAGGTGAGAGGAAGATCAACTATGTTCAAGAAGAGGACTGATCCAAACTTTCAGAGGTGAGTCTAGATTCAGAGAAAGGTGAGAATCTCATGTTGAGAAGGATTTTGATCAAAGCACCTACTAAGGATGAACACAAACAAAGGAGAGCTCTTTTTAGAGTCAAGTGAAAGATACTAGGAAAGGTTTGCAAGGTCATCATCGAATCAGGATCTACTAATAATGTCATATTAGAGGAGGCAGTACAAAGTTAAACCTCATCAAGATACCCCATGTATGCCCTTACAAGGTTACTTGGTTGAACAAGGGGAAAAATATATTGGTCAATGAACAAGTGTGGGTTGAGTTTTCTATAGGAAAGTATCATGATAGGATATTATGTGATGTGCTACCAATGGATGCATGCCATATATTTCTTGGAAGACCATGGCAATATGACAGGGAGGTAGCACACCATGGCAAAGAGAACAAGTACTCATTCAAGAAGGATGGAGTGACTTACAAAATTCAATATTTGTTGGAAGAAAGCACAGTGGAAAAGTCAAAAACCAATATCCTTTTGATGAGTGGAAAGGAATTCATAAAGGACATCAAGGAAGAAGAAGGAGTGATCTATGCAATCATGTTGAAACCAAAGGAAGAGGAGTCACCTAGTCAGCTACCTATGATAGCAGAAGTGAAATATCTGTTGGATCAGTTCAAGGATATCATTTGTGAAGGCCACCAGCTACACTACCACCTAAGAGAGCAATCAATCATCAAATAGACTTTATACCAGGAGCAACATTTCCTTAACAAGGTTGTATACAAGATGACGCCGGAGCAAAACAAGGAGATAGCAAGGCAAGTTCTATAAATTTTGGATCAAGGGCTTATCAGAAAGAGCATAAGCCCATGTGCTGTTCCAGTGGTGTTGGCACCTAAAAAAGGAGATAAGTGGAGAATGTGTAATGATTCTAGGGCAATAAATAGGATAACTATTAGATATAGGTTTCCTATTCCTAGGATAGAAGACTTAATGGAATGTTTAGGGGGTGCTAAGTACTATTCCAAAATTGGTTTGAAAAGTGTTTATTATCATATTAGAATGAAAGAGGGATATGAATGGAAGTCAGCATTTAAAACTACAGAGGGGTTGTATGAGTGGTTAGTGATGTCATTCGGGATTACAAATGCACCAAGCACTTTTATGAGGGTGATGAATGAGGTCTTAAAGGACTTTATTGGAGTCTTTGTGGTTTTCTACCTAGATGATATACTCATCTTTAGCAAAACAAAAGAAGAACATATGAAACACTTAGAATTTGTGTTGAAGAAAATTCAAGAGGAGAAGCTCACCATAAATCTTGAGATAAGTGAGTTCATGAAGCAAGAGTTAGTCTACTTAGGATTTGTAGTATCCCAAGGGAACATGAAGATGGACAAGAGCAAGGTTGAAGCCATTCTCAGCTGGCCTACTCCCAAGACAGGGACATAAGTTAGGAGTTTCCATGTATTAGAACAATTCTATAGGAATTTTATGAGAAGGTTTAGTGAAATCTATGCACCGATTCTTGACTCCATCAAAGGAGGACTGAAAACTAAGTTTGTGTGGACCAAAGAAGCCAATGAAGGATTTGAAAGATTGAAGAGGGAGATAGCTACCCAGCCTATCCTAGTTTTACCAAGCTTTGACAAACCATTCATAGTGGAATGTGATGCAAGTAACATAGCAGTTGGGGCTGTTCTAAGCCAAGAAGGTAGACCAGTGGCATTATTCAGTGAAAGATTGAATGAAGCAAAGTCTAGGTACTCATAATATGACTTAGAGCTATATTCTTTGGTGTGGGCTCTCAAGAAGTGGAGGCACTATCTATTACCCAAGGAATTTATGGTATACACTGACAATCAGGCCTTAAGCTACATAAATACTCAAGAGAAGCTCAGTTTGAGGCACATCAAGTGGATGGAGTTTTTGCAGTCATACACCTTTACCATCAAGCATAAGAAGGTGATTAACAATAATGTTGATGATGCTTTTAGCAGGAGGTTGCTTACTGTCCAAGAGATATGTCTACAAAGCATAGGGGTTGAAGGATTCAAAGATCTATATGAGGGAGATTCTAATTTCTCAGTGATCTACAAGGTATGTACTGATTTTGTGAACCATTTTCATAGTGAATATGTCGATTATACTTTGCAGAATGGTTTGTTGTCTAGGGGAAAGCAATTATGTGTTCCTAGAGGTTCCACGAGGGAGAATCTAATCCAAGAAAAGAATAATGGCAGTTTGAGTGGTCATTTTGGTTTGAACAAGACACTAGACTTGGTGGAGAGGTTCTATTGGTGGCCTAAAATGCAAAGATATGTAAGAAGGTATGTGGAACAATGTGATGTGTGTCAAAAGGAAAAGGGAATTTCAAAAAATGTAGGTCTTTATCAGCCATTACCCATGCCAAGTAGACCATGGGAATGCATAAGCATGGACTTCATAGTAGGACTACCTAGGACACCGACTGATTTTGACAGTGTGTTTGTGGTAGTGGATAGATTCAACAAGATGAGCCATTTCATCCCATGCAAAACAACACATGATGCAAGTTAGATTGCACACCTATTCTTCAAGGAAGTAGTGAGGATACATGGGTTGCCAAGGAGCATAGTTGCAGACAGAGATGTGAAGTTTATGGGGCACTTTTGGAAAAATCTTTGGAAAAGGTTAGGAACCAACTTGTCTCATAGCTAAGCATATCATCCTCAAATGGATGGACAGACAGAGGTGATCAATAGAGTTCTTGGTAACTTGTTGAGATGGTTAACTAAGGAATGTGGACAAGGATGGGAGCAAGTTATTCCACAAGCAGAATTTGCTTACAATGATAGCACAAATAGATCTACTGGTAAGAGTCCATTTGAGATAGTCTATGGTTTACATCCAAGGGGTGTACTTGAGCTTAGAGATTTGAAAGGTTATGAAGGAATCAGTGGACATGCTGATGATTTTTCTCAGTGAATGAGAGAGGTTCATGAGCAGGTCAAGAAGACATTGATAGAATCTAACCAAAAGTTGAAGGAAAAAAGAGATGAAGGGAAGAGAGATCTACAATTTGAAATAGGTGATTTGGTGATGGTATACTTGAACAAGGAAAGGTCATAGAAAGGCATACCAAGTAAGCTGCATATGAAAAGGATAGGGCCATGTAAATTTTTGGTTAAGTATGGGTCAAATGCATACAAGGTGGAGTTACCTAAGGAGATGTCTATTTATCCTATCTTCAATGTGAAGGACTTGGTGAAGTATAAAGGACCAAAAATGGATGAAGAATAGTATAGTGTAGAGGTCAGAAAGGATGTGGAAGGAATCAAGGTACCTGATCAGATCAGACCACAAGTGGACATAATTTTAGACTCAGGGGTGAAGAAGACTAGGCACAAGACATACAAGGAGCACCTAGTGAAGTGGAGACATCAACCAGAGTTAGAAGCTACTTGGATAGCAGAGGGTGAATTTAAGAAGCATGGAATTAGTGAGGATCTCTTGACACCACATGTTCCATAACTTCTTTGTTGCAGGGGGAGAATGGTGCAGGAGCACCTTAAAGGTCTTTTGGAAGATCTTGGCAATTTTGGCTTGTAGGTGGTTCTAGCCAACCACCAAGGTAATAAGGACTAATTGTAAAGTCCCAAGAGTGTTTTTGATGTGTGTGTTATGGAAAACTTAGGTTGGTTTAGAGCCTTGAGGTTTGGAAAAGTCTAAATGATGAAATTAGGCAAATCTTGGCAAAGTTGCCTTAGAAATTTGTCCTAAAAGTTACAAAAATGCATTAATGATGCTCTAAGACTGACCTAAGGGTCCTAGCACGTGGGATAAAGGTATATAAGGTCATAAAAACCCTAATTGAGCATATGGAAAAGCTATTGTATGATTTGGAGTTTTGGAAGGAGTTTTTGTGACTTGGAAGAGTGCAAATTTCATTGAATTTCTGTGTTTAAACCTTCATCCAGTAAATGATGGATTGAAAGAAATTGTGTCATACTTTGAGGCTTTTATTTGTGTCATTTAATTTATGTGTGAAGAATTATCTTAGACATTTAATTCAACTGGTTTTCATTTTGCAAGTTTTTGGTGTTCTTGGTCTCATTGCAAGTTCAGGCTTGTTTTTGTAAATAATGATCCCCACTTGAATTACCATGGAAAGGCTACCATGGCCACTTGGAATAAAGTAGGAGAATTCTTGTAAAGTGTACATATGGTGTGTGGTTTCTTGGTTTGTAGGGGAGATGATGAATTCATCAAGCACTAGGCGAGTGCAAGTACATTCTGGCTAATGGCTTGGAGAGGACAGCAGTAAAGAAAGTTTCTGAAAGGATTTTTTTGTGCCAATCAAGAGTATAGAAGTGTGGGAACATGTATCCTAGACATGTGTGTGAAAGGAGGAGAGTTGAGGAGGTCGTTGAAGCCCTCAAAGAAGGAAAAGGTGCTAAAAACCCTACAAACCCTTGAAAATAGGGGGTTTGTGGAAAGTCACATGTACAGACACTTGTAGAGCCTAAGACTTGATAATTCATGGAGCCTTGATAGCCAATAGGAATAATCTATAAAAACATTTGGGGGTTGTTAAGACTGTTTGAGAGAAAAGTCAAGAAAATGGGTTCTAGGAGGCCTAATTGGGGCAAAAGGCTACAAGGCCTAAAATTGGGTTTTTCTTGAAAGCGAGGGGTAAAAGGTGAAAGAATCCAATGAGATGGATTAGTGAGGAGTAAAAAAAACTAAGGAACAACAAGAATACCCTACCCTAGCCCTGGTGTGGTTAGGACACATTGGATCAGTGTCGAGCCCAAGGAAGCTTAGTGGTGGAACGAGAGTGATGGTGAAGATTTTAAAATTGGTGGAGAGTCCTACGTGGTGAGAGGGGTTTAGGAGTGATCCCTGAGTAGGGTAGAGAGGAACACCTTAGGAAGACAAGAGAATAGGTCTTGGAAAGATAAATAGTGCTCTTGAGGTATAGGGCTCCTCATCACATCTTGTTGTTTCATCTACACGATATAATGTACAAAGATGCACAATCTATGAGCTGTGGTACCATTCTTCTCATGGTTTGGGCATGGGAGCGCATTGTGGTATTTAATCCTCTTGTGACTATAGAACGAGAGGCCAGATCTCCATATGTTTTCTAGTATACAGGAAACATTACTTAGAGTCATGTCGGAGATACAAGGTATTGGAGACATGCACTTGATATATTGGATCAGTTTACTTGGAGGCCATACATGGATTGTGAAAGATGGTCTGACAAGGATGAGAATGTAACTTACTGTAGATAGACACAATACCTAATTGGGAGGACTATTTTGAGCATACATATTATTGAGAGACACTTGCCAGACCGAGTATTAAGCCAGTTTGGGGAGGTTCAGGATGAGCCTAGAGGTAGAGCAGAGTTTGCTCGATCTTCCAGAGAGGTTCAATATCAACAATGGGGGCCTATGATACCAATAGCTACTGTAGAGGCATAGATACATGCATTACAACCATTATAGTGGGGATGGAGACATGGAGTAGTAGATCATGGAACTACAGCTATGTATGACACATGGTGGGTAGAGCATCATCTTGTTCCTTATACAGATCCAGATCAGCAACACCGGTAGAGAGATGAGGTACAAGGCCAAGAGGGTGCGTAGAGGTAGAGGTGGTCATATGGGTGGTGGTGATGATGGAAAAGGTGGTGGTAGACGAGGACATAGAGGTTAGAGAGGTGGTTGGGTAGGTGGACTATCACCTATTTGAGAGGCAAAGGCAGAGGATGTACCCATGTTGGACCTCAGAGGTGGAGTAGAGGGAGCTGTTGATGATGAGAATGCTGCCAAGGAGGTAGTAGCAAAGGATCATGCAGGGGTAGATATTGGTAGAGAGAACCTATTAGAGGAGGAGGAGGTTGATGTGGATATTGATCCTCTGGGTATTCTGGTAGGTTATGGGGAGGACGATGTCGAGGAGGAGATACCTATGGAGGAGCAGGAGAGAGAGCTCCAAGATCGGATTATAGAGGGGAGATAGGATTAGGAGGCTCCTAGGGATAGTGATAGGGAGGCTTCAGAGGAGAGGTTGAGGCTAGTCACATCAGAGCTAGATGCCATGTAGATAGAGAGAGACAATGCTCACATGGAGAGAGACAGTGCACTCATGGAGAGAGATCATGCCATTTCTCAGAGATAGGAGATAGAGCAACTGTTCACAGAGGTTAGACATTTGTGTAGTTGCACTTCATCTAATGGTATGGTACACGAGTTAGTCAGATCAGTTGAGAGAGCTAATTATTAGAGGGATCTATATGAGACAGTGGTGCCACTAGAGAGATGAGCTCCTAGCTTTTCAGAGGTTTGCAGTCAAAGGTCACAAAGCGGGAGTAAGATGAGGACATAGAGTACAAAGGGTGTGGTAGGACCACTGAGGACAAGTCTGTATGATAGGCCTCCCACCTCACATAGTACCTCTGATGCTATTTCCTTCATCTTCCCTACGTGATAGTAGTGGTAGTGGGACATGTTGACACTGTTATTTATAGACATTGTATTTGATCAGAGACACTGTGAACTCATTTTATTTATGATTCATTCTAACATTGTACCATGACACATTATTTTGAGTGATATATATATGAATTTTGGAGGCTTCTATATGATATGCAGTTCTATTTTGGATGATGCATTGTTTCTATATGATTATGTTTCCTAGATGATGTATGTGCATGCGTTATGAATGGTTGTTTCTACATATGATGATTTTATGCAATTTATGATGTTATGATGATTCTATATGATGATGGATATAGTATTATATATGATTTGATTTATATGTGATGGGGATATACATGCAATTTTTCCATTATGCATCTTATGATGATGGAATGCCTATTATGCCAATGTTAATTTATGTTTGAAATGCAATGTAACTGTACAGAAGGCTTATAGAATGTATGCATATGGAGATGATCTAATTTTTTTGTTGTGTCACAAGACTCTGTCATTATGTCACACAAGAGAAATGTTAGCACAAATGATTTCAAAATGTTAGTAAGAAATAATTAAGGTGGTTGATTGAGAAAAAAAAACATATGTTCTTCGATATTTTGCCATATACGCTAAGCTTGCTTCTTTTTTTTATCATCATTGGGTAGGACTGAAACAAATGGATAGTACACACAATGATATGAGATAGGCCATCATGAACAAAGTCATCCATATGCAAAAAATAGATAGTCTTAGACAAGGAGTGTTGTAAATCATACTAAGGATAGGACTGCCCCAGTATTTTTGTCTTGACAAACCACAGACAACAAACAAATAAAAGACGGGTCATGAGATGTTCATTGCTCCTCTAAATCCTTGATAGGACATCCTTGAGGAAACTAGTAACATGACTCAAAAACCAAAGTTTGAAGAAGACAGTTGACAGACATCAACCAAAGAAAAAGAGTCCCGAGACATCCTTGCTTCTCTAAATCCTTCAAGGGACATCCTTGGGAAAGCTAGTAACCAGACTGATGCACAAATCGATAGAAAGATAAGACAAAATAAGATATAATGTCATAAATCCAACTAAAATTATTTTCCAAAACTTGATCTTGTAGGATTGTTTGATGTTTGACATAGCTGGCTGTGAGGAATGACACATACCGCATAAGACGTTGATTTTGGTTTCGACTTGGTGACTATCTGTATAAGGTAGGACAAAGCTTGGTTTTAGAAAGACATGTGTCATATAAGACATTGAAGCCTAATGACATTGATGTGACAAGCTACATGAGGCTATGAAAATTTTATTGTGTATGTTGACAAGAAAGACATATCTTGCTTAAGATGTAAGTTGATCATTCTGACAATGTGATTGATATTGACTTGATGACTTTGCGATATTTTCTTGTGTTGATGCATGACTTGTTTTGATTCTTTGACTGATTAAAAGTGTGTTTGTGTGTATTGAAAGTGTATGAATTGAGATGAGATATCCTAAAGGACTGACCTAATGTGGCCTTGGGGGCTCATCAATTGATTAGCCTTGCCTACGTTGTACACGCAGAGACCTCATAGTTCTACATGACCAAAATGACTTTGTATGTACAAAGAATCATGATTTTAATGTGTGTGAGATGTGAAAAACCTACACAGATAGACCTAATGCCTTGGGGGCACATTGACTGATGACCTTGCCTACATCCCAGTCACAGAGGCAACATAATTTGACTATGTCTACGACTGAATTAACATGACTGACTTGACTCTATTTTTGGTATTTTCTAACATGTATTGATTTTTTTAGATTTTTTAAAATTTTCTAATGTTTTTTGGAGTTTTTTCAGGACATTTTCTGATGGTGTAAAGCTATGTACAAGGTCCTCATGGCGTGGAACAAGGATTTTCCCCCAGTCGGGAATAAGACTTGTGAGATGGAGTGGGGAATGTGTTAGAATGGACTTTGATGTCAATCATTCCAAGAAATGGATAGGACAACCATTTATTATGAGGGATGGTGAAAAGTTTGATTGGAATGATGGTAGATGAAAGAGCGAGTTTGATTACAGATGGTGCCTGTTTGCCAGGTTTTCACCATGGTACTTATCCATAGCGCCACCGAAGCAATTTTCACTATTGGACGGATTATTTCTCTTTACTATTCTGATTTTCTTATTTTTTTGGTGTTACAAAGATGCCTGTTTGCTAGGTTTTCATCAAGGAAACCATTTTTTTTGTATTTTATAGACTAAGACATAGATGCTCATAAGCTACACATAGAACCTCTTCAAATGAAGGTTGTTGATTGGTGACAAAAGTGGCTCTCCTTCAAAGGTAGAGAGTTGGTACGCACCTGATCCAAAAGCTTTTGTGACAATATAGGGCCTCAACCAATTAGGTTCAAGCTTACCTAGATTTTCTCATTTAGCTTGATTCTTAGGATTCTCCATTAAAACCAGGTCACCAATGTCAAAGTATTATTTATAACTTCCTATTATAGCTATGATGAAGATGATTTTGATATGCTTGCAAATGGTCTAGTGCTTTATGTCTTCGTTCATCCAGTAATTATAGCTCTTGTAATCTGGATACAAGGTATTCTTCATTGTCAATGTGACCTTTCAAGGAAACCCTCAGGGAAGGAATTTCAACCTCAATAGGTAAGATAGCTTTAGATCTGAATACTAGGGAATATGGAGTGGTGCTAGTGGGAGTATAATGATTGTGTAGTAAGCCCATAAGGTGGGATTAAGTTATAGGTGCCAGTCATGAATAACATCATTGATAGTCTTTTTTAGGATTCTAACAATGGTTTTATTAGATGCCTCGGCTTGGCCATTACCTTGTGGGTAGTACGGGGTGGAAAAATGTTGTTTGATATGGAACTTTTCACATAAATGGTGTACTTCTTGGTTTTTGAATGGGTGTCCATTGTCTCTAATAATGGATTGGGGTACACCATACCAAAAAATGATATAGTTTAGGATAAACTTCGATATTTGTGTGCTAATGATATAGGTCATGGGAATAGATTCAATCCACTTGGTGAAGTATTCTATGACGATTATGATGAATTTATGGTTGTTGGATGATGGAGGGTGTATCTTACCTATGAGGTCAAGTCCCCATTGGGAAAAGGTCCATGGTGATGTAATCAGATGAAGCTCCTATGTTGGTGCTCTTATCAAATCTCCATGTATCTGATACTGTCTATATTTATTTACAAAGATATATGAGTCTTTCTCCATTGTAGGCCAATAATAACCTAGTCTCATAATCTTATGGGCTAAAGTAGGACCACTCGAATGGGATCCACATATACCCTCGTGCATCGCTCACAAATTTTTTTGTGCTTCTTCAGCATCAAGACATCTTATTAGGGTGTTATCTAAGGTAAGCCTATATAGGGTATCTCTGATGATGGTGTATTTAGCTAACTTACAAATAAAGGTTTTGCATTGGTTATTTGACAGGTCTAAAGGTAAGGTTTTGGTCATTTAGATAGTCAAATATGTCTTTGTACCAAGGGGAAGTAGTACCAAAATGGTACACACAATTGCAGTATCGGGGACATCATAGGCAGGGACCAACAATTGTTCAACCAAAAACTCAAACTTAGGCACATTGCTCAGAATATCCAATAAGGAACCCACGGTTGCCATAGCATCTACAAACCTGTTCTGAATACGTGGTATTTGTTGAAAGGTAATGTCATCAAAGTATTGTTTGAAACTGTCATCCATGTGCTTGTAAGGGGAAAGTTTCTCATCCTTAGTCTCATAATCATCATTTACTTTCTGGATTACTAGCTGAGAATCGTCAAAAACATGTAGAATTTTAATCTTCCACTGGGCTGCAATTCTTAGTCCTATCACTAAGGCCTCATACTCTGCTATGTGTTTGGTGCAAGGGAAAGAAATTCTGAATGATTTAGGAATAGTATCACCCTAAGGTGTAACAAATAGGATACCTGCTCTTGAACCACAATTTTTATGTGACCCATCAAAGTATAATTTCCATTCGATTCTAGTGTAAATGTTGAAGATAAATTCATCAGGAAAATCTGCAACTAAAGGATGGTCTACCTTTATGGGTGCATCTACTAACTGATCTGCAATCTCCTATCCTTTTATAGCTTTTCTCTCCACATATTGGATGTATACTCACTAAGTATCATAACCCATTTAGCCAATCAGCCTGTTAATGTTGCTTTACTTAGGAGATATTTGAGGGGATCAATCTTTGCAACCAATTTTTTTTGACGATTTAGCATATAGTGCCAAAGTTTTTGATTAGCAAAGATTACCGCAAGACAAGAATGTTCTATGTTTCTATAATTTAATTCATATCCTACCAAGGTACAATTGATGTAATAGACTGCTCTTTCATGACCTTGATCATCGTTTTGTGGGAGAAGAGCTCCTAATGCCAACTGAGCTGCTAAAATGTAGAGTATCAATGGTTTTCCATCTGTAGGTGGCATTAAGATAGGTAGAGTGAGAAAATAATCCTTGATTTGTTGGAAAGCTTCCTGAAATTTAGGTATCCACACAAATGGTACTCCTTTCTTGAGTAGACGTTGAAATGGGTGTATTTTTTCTGCCAGTTGTACAATGAAACACCTGATAGACTATAATCTTCCCTGTAGTGTTCTTTGTTGACCAATGCTAACTAGAGAAGGAATTTCTACAATAGGTCTTACCTTCTCTAGATCGACCTCAATGCCTCTTCTAGAAATTTTATACCCTAGAAGTTTCCATTATTTCCCTCCAAAGACATATTTCTTTGGATTTAGTCTGACGTTGTAATTCTCTAGCCTCTGGAATATATTGTCGAGAACCTTCAAATGATCTACCCTTGTTTCTAATTTAGCTATAATGTCATCAAGATAATATTCCATGAGAGTATGTACAAATTTATGGAAAATAGTAGTCATGGCCCGTTGATAGGTAGCACCTGTGTTCTTAAGCCCAAAAGGCATAGCATTCCAACAATATGTACCCCATGGACATGTGAAAGTTGTCTTGTGTTGGTCTTCAGCTAAATTTTTTATTTGGTTATACCCAGAGAAACCATCCATGAGGGATAACATCTCGTATCCTACTGTAAGATCTACTATCATGTCTATGTTTGGCAAAGGGAAGCCATCCTTAGGACATACCTTATTGATGTCTCTAAAGTCTATGCAAATGAAAATGCAAATGCCCCCAATTGGTTTAGTCACTGGTACCAAATTTGGAATCCAGTCTTCATACTCTATGGTCCTTATGAATCCTACATCCAAGAGTTTCTTAAGTTCTTCTTTGACTAGTAGGGCAATCTATGGATGCATTTTCCTTAACTTCTATTTAACTAGCTTAATACTTGGATGTAATGATAGATGGTGCAATATTAGGTCTGGATCCAGCCCAGGATGTCAGGATATGACCATACAAAGTTTATCTATCTCTTTGTGAGGAAGTCCTTAAACTTAGGTTGTTCTGTCTCTGTTAAAGAAGATGCAAAATATACCATCCGAGGGTTTTCTTCTTTATTTATGTTGACTTTAATAGAATCTTCTACTCGAATCGGTGACTTTTCCTATTCAATGAGGAGAATGTTTAAACCACTATCCTTGGGTGCCTCAGAGAGGTTTTCGCCCTCAGATACATCCTTTATTTTGACCATTTCTTCGTCCAAAGGTGCCTTTCGGTTTTCACCTAGGGACTCATCATTTTTCTCATTTTCATCTTTTTTATTTTTATTTTCATTTTTGCGACCAGAGGTGTAAATAGAATCCCCAAAATATGCTTTTTCATAAGTCTATGGTAAAACCAACTTTATGATCCCCTCTTGGTATGCCTTCTCGAAGTCCCATGAACTCAGCTAATGCTTCGTCATTCTCGAATGTGTCTAAGATGGGTGTACCTTGTTTATCCCAAATGATAAGTTTGGGATATATGAGTGGCATGTCATCATCAGAGTTATCAAAGGTGGAAGATGACAAGGTGAATATAGAGTGGTTGATATGGTCAAAAATTTTTTGGATGAAATCCTTGTTCTTTTTACTAGGGGTAGGTAAAATTTGATGTGGGACTATTGCAATGACTAAGTTGTCAGAAGATGGTTCGTTAGGTGCCAAAGATGCATGATCAAGGGTTTCCCAATAATAGTGCTTAAGCCATTCTTCTTTGGACAAGTGTTTTCTAGGACGGGGACTAGATGACTTTGGTAAGGATTTTATCATTTGGTCCAATTCTCCAAATAGACTATCTAGGTTCATGGTACTGGTAGAGGAAAGGGAATCCCATTCGTAGTCACTTGAGTCAGGGGATTCATCGTAAATTCAGGGAAGTGGTTCGTAAGATATCTCGATGTATGCATAAGCACTCACTTCCTCTTGAAATGGTGACAAAGTACTAGGAAAACCAATTCTAAGTGGTTGAAACCCTAGCCCTAGGTATTTCAGTCATGGTGAGACAATGATCAGTTTCGTCCTTCCATTTTGATGTAGTCCTAACCCACTATGTCTGCAATAGCCTTCGCTTTGCATTATCCTAAAAACTTTTCCATATTGATCCTTAGCTATTTGAATAGACGGTGAGGGGTATTCATTGTCTTCCTGGTACAACCAGGAGGTAATATCACTTTGGTCCACAATCTCTTCACTTAACTCTCCCCATTTGGTCAATGTCATTGTAGGGGGAACATTGAATGTCACTACTGACTATCTTCTATCTGCCATGGGTAAGACATATACCTTAGGTGGAATCAGTTGACTGACACAATAGGATGCCTTCATGTAATATTCTCCATAGCCCATGTCTTGGATCTCAACCTTAGGAGTGGATGATGGTGGTTTGAATGCAATGGACTTGGTAAGATGCGATGGATTAACGTATAGGGATAAAGTGGATGATGAAACTTCTTGATTAACGGGTACTTTTCATTGTGGAAATTCCCTTAGGCTTGTACATTATTGAAAATAATTTGGATCACCATCAATTGTGATCTTGGTGCAATTATGTGGGATTTTAAGACAATGGTGATATGTGGAAGGTACGAATTTTGTTGCGTGTATCCAAGGTCTACCTAACAACAGGTTATACATAAGGGTGAGATCCAAGACTTGGAAGCTGGTGTTCATAACTATTGGGCCAATTCTAATAGGGAGTGTGACAAATCCTTTGGATGATCCTTCCTCATCATCATAAGCCTTGATGAATATACTCTTAGAGGTGTCTATGCATTCTTATGAGAATCCTAATGCCTTAATAAATTTTAGGGTACACAAGTTCAAACTTGCTCCTCTATCTACCAAGACTAATTTGACTTTGGTTTGATGGACTAAGACTTCAAGATGTAATGGGTGATTATGATCAATATTTTATGTTGAATAGTCTTGTTGGGAAAATGTGGCATGATGGGAGTTGGCTAAATATCCTACCATTTCTTTGAAATGATTGACATCTAAGTCGGTAGGGATAGTCATGTTTTGTAGAGCTTTGTTGAGAATGGCTCTATTCTTAGGTGATAAAGTCAATAATTCCAAAATGGATATTTGTACAAGGGTTTTGCTTAGTTGATCAAGGAAATTGTACTTAGACCTAGAAGACTATGTAGGTGGCTCAGAAGAAGGACCTGGAATAGTTATCTTTGTTTGGCATGTGTTTATAGCACATTTTGGATGCTTCTTAATGGTGATGATATGGACATTTTCATTTGCAGCTCGAAGATGGTTTATGATCTTTCCTTTTCCATAGTCATACTTGGTATTTGCATAATTGGTTGATGGAGAATTCTTGGTTCCTGAATTGGAGGCTTTTCCTTTCATGTGGTCATGTAATGGGTCTGTGAAGACCTTATGATCATTGTTCTTGGTATTTTTCTACCCATTGACCTCTATGCTTCTGTTTTCAACAAAGTCTTGTATAATATTCTTCAGTTGGTGACATTGTTGGAGGTTGTGTCCTTTTGTTCGATGATAGTCACAATAGGCATTATCCTCCCACCATGAAGGTTTAAACTATCCAGGATCATACTCTCTTGGTTCCAAAGGTTTAATGAGATTATGTTTAATCAACTATTTGAAAATTGTCTCGATTGGTTGCCCTAAATGGGTAAATTCATGTGTAGGGAATCTCCTTTCTGGTTGTCGTTGTTGTGAATTTTGGACATAATTGGTTGTTTGACCTAGACTATTCATCATGTCTTGGTTGGGGCTGTAAGCTCTAAGTGTGACAACTATTCCTGCATGTATGGTTTTAGCATCAACAATGCCATCATTTGTAACATTTTGGTTTCTAGACTAGAATTTATTTCTATCATTGGGAATGTTTTGATTTTGAATGTGTGGATTTCTGCCTAGTAATTTAATTTCTCCTTTGTCAAATAGGCCTTTTTTAAGGATGATTCCCTTTTGTACCAAGTCTAGGAATGAAGGACAACAATGTACCCTTAAGTCACTTCTCAGTTTTGGATTGATGTTCTCAAGGAGTATCAAGACTTTTTTCTTTTCTAGTATTTCAACTGGACATCTACTAGCTAGACTTCTCCATGTCTGGAAGAAAGTGGTGAAATTTTGCCATCTCCTTGTTTTGTGTGACACAAGGTAGCTATGGTTATTTCATTATCTATGTTAAAGGAAAAGTGTTCGACAAAATTATTAGCTAATTTACCCCAGGATTGTATGCCATATGGTAATTTAGAGAACCATTCCAGTGCTATCTCGATAAGGGTTCACGGAAATAGTCTCATCAACTATGTGTGGTCATATGATATGTCCATGCATGTCATTTAGAATTCTCTAATGTGTTCCAAAGGTTTCTTCCTCCCATTATATTTAGGCAAATTCAGTATAATGTATCCATGGGGGAATGGTGTCATGTAAAGCACTTTGTCGAAAGGACATGGACATAGACATGTTGTCCATCTGTTGTTGAAAAATTTGCATTTGGTTTTGGATAACATCTGCTTGTGTTAAGGACATGTTTTTTGAATTATTTGGATCAATGTAGGTGTTCTATGACGGATTGTGATTTGGCAAGGGAATATATCTCGTTAGAATGTTTTGATTTGGATCGGGAATATTTCTTGTCTGTATGTTCTGATTTGGTATAGGAATTTTTGTGCCGAATTTGGATCTCTTACTAGTAGTGTTGGTGCCAAAGGGGTTTGATGAAGTTCCTCCCACAGTAAATTGTAAACCTTGTGTTAGGTTGAAAGGGATTGTGCTTAGAATTGATGATGTTTGAGTAGGTATGCCAGTTGATATCGCTGCGGTAATTTGGGGAATAGAAACACTTGACGTCAAAGTTTGTGTTGGTTGAGTAAACGGTGGTTTCAAAGTATGAATATCAAATCCTGGTGGTAGTGTGGAACCTTCTACTAGCAACTTTGCTAGATATCATTGGGGATCATTTTCCAAACACTCATCCATAAAGGATGCAAACTCAGGATCTTGTACAGTGGCGTCTATGTATTCAAC
The DNA here is from genome assembly GCA_007115665.2 of Sequoiadendron giganteum. NCBI lineage: Eukaryota > Viridiplantae > Streptophyta > Pinopsida > Cupressales > Cupressaceae > Sequoiadendron > Sequoiadendron giganteum. Next base: position 421,354,877 of record CM021100.1, on the reverse strand, counting down.
ATAAATTTGTCCATGTGTGTCTCTAGTGATGTGTTTTTCAAGCAAAGCTTTGTGTGTTCTCTCGCTCCCTAATGGTTGATTTCTGAAAGGATTGAAAAATTCATTAGGGTCCAACATTGATTTATGTTTCTTTTGAGACCTTTTTTCGACCATGAAAATTTTTTGAAAATGGGGTAATGCAGACAATGTCGAAAAACTGATATGACCTACTTCTGTGTTTTTTGGATTTTATGAAAATAAAGGATGTTGCTAAAGATTTATAAAATGACATATACTAAGATGACATATGGTAGGATGGATAATATGAAAAATATCGAGTAGACTATGACTATAAATAATTCTAAGATGGGAATAACTTACCACTTATGGAATAAATGCATGCAATGATTTGAGTTTGACCAAGGTGCCTGATTGTAGGACAAGCATAGGTGACAAGGTGAATTTCTCAAACTAGAATGTTGAGCTGAAAGGATTCACTAATAGGACCAAAGTGACTAGGTTCAATGATGAGGAAAAATTGAAACATGAACCTATCCAATGATGTGAAAAGTTGTTCTATTTGACTATATGCAATTTCCTAGGAAGTATCTAAATGCATGTAACTTAGGATGACTATGAATAGGACGTATATGACATGTAATAATGCAAGGTTTGAGTAAAGTTTTTCTAGTTTCTGTCCAAGGTTGATCTTTAGAAACCAAAGCGAAAAAGATAGTAATTTTTTAGACTTGGTTTTGCGATTTTCAAATTTTTCTGTTGACAGTCAAATGTGGTTCACCTATTAGATGTGTTGATTTTTTTGATAGATGTAGTTTTGCATGTGCATGTGGTTATTTAACTAAAACTAGTTTCGAATGTTGAGAGGCGATATTGAATTTCTGATAGATGTGGTTTAGTTTATGAAAGATGCGACTCACCAAATCAAATATGACTCAGAATATGGACTCTGTGAACCTAAACTTATTGACAGTCACTTGCAGCTTTTTGATTGATAGATGCAGCTTGCATATACACATGCAACTCAAAAATTGACAGTTGTGGCTCGAAATATCTAAACTATGTAAAAGTGGAATTTTTGATAGACACATGCAACGTTTAACTTAACAATTACAACTCTCTAAGATAGATGCAGTGTTAAAATTGGCAGTTGCGACTCACTTTGATTGTTGCATTTTTTGAAGATTGTTTCAACTGACTCCATTTGTTTGATCAATATTTTTGATGAATACAACAAAAGCAAACACAAAATTCAATGTATTTTTCAGTTTGTAGTGATAGATCTGTTAAAACCAAAGAACATTTACAACCTATGATTTTTGGACAATACTTGCTGAGTTCTTATTTGGATAAATCTAGCTATGCATATTCAAGGCAGATGACTAGTAGCTTGACCCCACTGGCTCCCCTCCGTGACAATCACCTAAATGGGGCAGCCAAGCTATTGTATCCATGAAAATCCCATGGCATACATCTCATCTCCACACATGAACTGTAAGAATGTAAGACGGCTTTACAGGTCCGAACCTACTGCACCAGAAAATAGGTAGGATTTTGGCAAAACTACAACATGGTTTTTAGTAAGGGCATTCCGTTCATGGGGCACCGTCCAGTATGACGAGAGACCATTTCTGCCATTCTCATCAGAACAATGAGCATGCTTTCTAGGGTTTCCCCAAGAAATCCATTTTTATATACTAGGTGGAAGTCGGTGGCTAAAGCGTGTTACCAATCTGAGTCATCTTGGGGTGAGTACTTTTTCCCACCAAGACAGGCTCAAGTTCTAGAGTTGGTAACCGTTTCTCTTAGACCTAGGATCGCATGACTATGCAAGGGGAGAGGATACTCCGATATACCGAATTGTAAAGGGTTACAAAATGTGCTTTCGCACTAGACAAAGAAAACACTGATTCTTTTTAATCCAAATGACAATGAATTATCTACCAGACATAAATATTTTCAAATAAAATTAACAAAGTCATTAGGTCCTGCATGCAAACTGACCAGTAGTTCACTTTTTTCTCTTCAACTTTTGTCTTGTAGAAAAATATGTTTTCATTTTTTTATTTGGTCTTCCATGCTTCGTCCTGAAAAAACTAAGTTACTCCTCTAAGCATAGTTGCAAAAAAAAATTAGCGAAAAAAACAAAATAACACAAAAAATTAAAAATTAAAATGTGAATGTACAAAATTTAATAAAAAAGGAAAAAATCTTTTACCAGGCAGATGTGGCTTTTTAAGCCACAGATGCAGCGTTAGTTTGATAAGAAAATGTGGTTCGCGTTGACACTCGATCGTGAAGCAAAATTTTGACAGTCAAATGCGGTTCGGGATGTCGCAGATGTGGTACAAAATGGCAGATGCGGTTCTTGAATGCAGATGTGTCATTTATGTGAGCAGATACGATGTGTCGTATGATAACCTACAAAATAAAAATAGAAAGATGAAAAGATGTTGCGTGAATTTGAAGCGTGTTCACATTAGGTTCACCAAATGTAATGTAGATTTTCTAGATTAATGCTAATAGCTGCACAGATTACAAAGATCAACTTTAATCTAACAAATAATCTAAATCAAAAAAACAAAGAATGAATTAAATTAACATAAAGAAACTAAACAAATAACTGAAAAGATCTCACCGAATATGCGTCCACTCCTTCGAATTATCTCAATTTCCCTTCTCCATTTTTCTATTTTAGTATTGATGCAAGCATAACCTTGTTGAATGTCTAAGTAAAATATCGAAGATTAAGTTTCCTCTCAAAAATATTGATATCAGGAGACATAGAATAATGATAATGACAGGCCATTTTATATATTTTGGGTTTTTGAACAATCGACTCATATTCAAAAGAGAGTTTGACGGATGAGATTGATGAATGTCATGTGATGTGAGTTCAATGTTAGTTAGAACATGAGTTAGAAAAGACTGCAAGATAAAGATTAAATTAAAATGATAACTTAATCTTGTGTCAAAACTATTCGAAAATAGAAATAACAAGAGTTCCCAGATTAAATAAACAATTTAATCTTCAGTTAAGAGTTTGAAAATAAAAGAATTAGACTTTGAATGACAAATACAAAGTTAGAACTCGAAGAATAATCCATTTGAATGCATACATGAAATTAATTATTTAAATAAAGATATTTAATTAATAAACACATCATGCATATGAGTTAAAACTAGTTAACTGACTAGTTGTGACAGAGAGTCTTGTCGCAACAATGACCAAATATTGAACCCAAAGATAACTGGTGGATTTAAAATATATCTTGAGTCAGAAGGTATGTGAATGATTATTCAACTGAATGATAGAAGAATGTGACATAAAGAATTAAATGTTAATTTAATTCAACATACGAAAATGAAAGATATAATTAAATAAATAATGTAATTTATTTAATTGACTGTTTGAAAAGGATTAAATGAATAATTAAATAATAATTTTTTAATTATAGTTGAAATATGACAAAGAGGTAATTAAATAATAAATTATTTAATTAATCAAGTTGAATAAAGGTCATTATGAGTTAATTAAATAATTAAAAAGTTTATTTAATTAATAGATGAAATATGTTTTTAGAAAAGGTAATTAAATAATACAAATTATTTAATCATGACCATGGACACTAGAAAATTATGTTGAAAGTGGTAGGCGTAGGCCTAGACCAATTTTTCGGTGTCTACAACAATGACTTTGACATGTTAGATGAATCCCTTGTGGATTTCATCTCACAAGGTTCATCCACTAAGGGTTGTCATGAAAAACAAAAATACAAAGATGTTAACACCATCACACCACAACTCATAATTTACCCTCCTTCACACAAACCACAAGTTCAAAACAAACATATGCTTATCCTTGAACCACCGAAAAAAAAATAATTTTCTTGAAAAAGGTAATACTTCACAACAAGAAGGCTATAATATTGTTGCACATACCTATAATACAAGGATTAATAGGCAACAGAAAACAACTCACATTTCATTACCATTTCCTAATCCTATCATTCCTAGTGCTCCCCATTTGACAACAAACAATGGAAAGGAATATAATATTTTTCAACACAGTAAGAGTACCCCTACTAAGATTTTTGTATGGGAACTATTTCATGTATCACCTAGTTATCACAACATACTCCAAGATGCCTTGCAACAAGTTATGATTCTTTCTAACACCAGTTCAAACGATGTAGAAATGCTAATTAAAGAAATGAATGAATGAACTTGGACATAGTTTTTCACTAGCTTGAGTTACCTCCCTTAGAAATTCAAAATAAATATGAAGCTTTCAACATAATAGTCTACATCAATGAAATTGCAATAAAATTAACCCTTGTTGGCAATGGTTTGTCTCTGAATGTGTGTAGTGTGAGCCTTTTGAAAAGATTCCAAATGAGTAAAAATTATATTAAACCCGATTCTTTATCTGTTCATGGATTTGACAACAAAGGAAGATAACTTCTCAGAGTCATCACATTACCTATCAACATTGGGGAAGTAACATTACAAACTATGGTCTACATTATGCCTGATGATCTTTCTTACAATCTCTTTTAGGGAGACCTTGGATTCATGAAATGAATGGTTTTCCTTCTACTTTACATTGTATCATGAAGTATGTCTATAACAAAAAATTCTACACACTAAAAGCCAATCTCAAACCTGAAGGTTTCTTGATGGCCAAGAGAGAAGGACAAGATCCTTTAGAAGCATTGGAATCCTCTACACCAAAATAAGTTATAAAAGAAGAGAAAGAATATTAAACGAACATTGACGAACTTGCTAATTTTTTGGAATTGCTAATTTTTTGGAAGATTATTGGGGTTCCTTGGATTTCACACCAAAATTCATGGGAGAATATAAGATAAAAAAAAAATATAATGAAAATCAAAAGCAACCAATGGTAATTTCAACACAAAATTCAAATAACATCTCACAACAATCTACCTCATCTAATTTGGAAGATGACACAATCTATAAAACATATTTTGATGAGATAGACTATCAAAAACCACCAAACCTAAAGGAAATGGAAATACTTTATGGGAGAGGTTACAAGCTTATGAAACAATTTTTTTATAATGGAAAAGGATGTGGGAAGAAAGAGAAAGGCATCCATATTCCTATGGAGCCTAACACACAAGAGACAAAAAGTGGCTTAGGTTATTGCACTTCTAAGATAACACAAGAAACAAAGCAAAATTTTCTCAACATCAACATAATCATATGTAACTCTAGCAAACCAACTCTCTCCTTGAAGCATATCGAGTTGATTGATATAAATTTTGATGAGTCTTCAGAATACTTCGAGGATGATGAAACTTTGAAAGAAATGCTAAGAGTCTATTATAAATTATTCACCCCTCTCACAAAGAAATGGGTTACATGTGGTATGGCTAGTACTACACAAGATGAGGAATAAAATGAAAAACAAAAGAAATTCCTTTGGGAGATACAATCAATGTACCAATGGATATTAGTAACGAGGAGAAAATAATTCAAGTAGGGAAGTGCCTTGATGAAGATGAACAAGAAGATCATGCAACTTTACTTCATGAATTTCCTGAACTCTTTGCATTGGACTTAATCAAACATGTCAGGAATTGATACTAAGATTGTAACACATAACATAGTCCTTCCAGAAGATGGAAAACCAGTACGACATAAAATAAGAAAGATGAATCCTAAATAAACCTTACTAGTTAAGATTGAAATTGAGAAACTTCTTGATGCTGGATTTATCTGAACTATTGATTATTCTCCATGGATCTCAAATATAGTTGCTATTGCGAAACTTGATAATCATATTAGGATGTGTATGGACTTCAAATATTTCAATTAAAAATCTCTAAAAGATGACTTTCCCCTTCCTAATATAGACATGATAGTAGATTTGACCATGGGACATGCCTTATTGTCATTCATCGATGGGTTTTCCTGATATAACCAAATATTTATCAACCCTCAAGATCAATACAAAATTGATTTTATGATCACTTGGGGAACATTCTATTGGGTATTCATCCCTTTTAGATTGAAAAATGTAGGCACACCATATCAACAAGAAATGACATTAATATTTCATGATTACATACATCAGATCTTGGAAGATTATGTTGATGAAATTATAGCTAAATCTTTAACTCAACAAGACCATGTAAATTTTCTTCGTAAAATATTTGAGCGAATACGTACACCATGAGATTGAATCCAAAAAAGTGTGTCTTTGGTGTAGATAGTGGATTTTTTTTAGGTTTTATCGTATCTCATAGAGGCATTGAAGTCAACACAAATAATATTGATGCTATTATCAATATTCCACCTCTTAGAAACATATCTCAATTATGTACGTTACAAGGAAGAATTTAAGCTATCCGTCATTTCATAGCTTCCTTAGCAGATAAAATATTACCATTCATGAAAATCCTTAAGAAATATGTTTGGTTTAATTGGAATGAGGATTGCAAATAGGCCTTTGAGAGTTTGAAAAATTATCTTATTACTCGACATGTTTTACAACCCGCTATGCAACACAAGTCGTTCATCCTTTACACTGCAACATCAACTCATGCTCTTAAATTTTTTTTGGGCCAACAAGATGATAATGGTAATGAACATCTTGTCTATTACATTAGCCAAAATTTGATTGATTATAAGACTCGTTACACAGTGATAGAGAAACAATGTTTGGCTCTAGTGTTAGCTACTAGTAAACTGAGACATTATTTACTATATGCTGAAATCCATGTCATGAAAAAGTTTGATCCCTTAAAAAATCTTTTTACTAAGACAGATTTATCAGGACGATTAGCTAAGTGGGTTATGTTGTTGACTGAGTGTGACCTCAAGTTTGTCTCACAAAAAGCGCTTAAAGGACAAGCCTTGACCGACCACCTAGCTAACACACCTTTTCCCCTCGCCTTACCTAGTATAGACTCATTTCCAGATGAGAATATGTTGGTTATTCAAAAAGAAAAAGAAACATGGGAATTGTACTTCGATGGTTCTAAGTGTAGAATGGGCTCCAAAGTAGGAGTCATATTGATCCCTCCCTCAAGTAAGCTTATTACCTTATCTTTTTGTCTAAACTTCCTATGTACAAATAATAGTGCAAAGTATGAGGCTTTAATATTTGGTGTATGTGTCGCGTTAGTGTTAACAATCAAACACAAATCTATATTTGGGGATTAACTCTTAATTATTAAACAAATAAATGGCACATATCAAGCAAAGCATGATAAACTTGTTTGATATAGAGATATTACAATCATATTATTATACAAGTTTGAATCATATATGTTACACAACATCCCATAGAAGGAAAATTGACATGCATATGCAATGGAAAACATCGCTTCCCTTGTATCTCCCGATGATCCCCTTGTCGACTTCACCTTTAAATTTCAAATGATCCCTAAACCATCGATAGGTGATGAGAGAAAAGAGGTGTTATTGACTAATATTAATAATTATAATGAATGGTATACAATTATATTGAACTATTTAAAAGATGGTACCTTCCCCGATCCTACAACTAATAACACTCAAGCTCGTATTGTAAAGTTAGCATCCAAATACATAATCATGGTAGACCTTCTATATAAAAGATCATTTAATGGCATCTTACTTCGGTGTCTTAAACAATCCAAAATCCCCATAGCACTTGAACAAGCTCATACAGGTGCTTGTGGGGGTTATTTTGGAGGGAGATTCATGGTTCAAAAATCAATCAATATAGGCTATTATTGGAGACAAATGGAACAAGATGGTTTTGAGTATGTGAAGAAATGACATAAATGTCAACAACATAACAATTTCATGCCCCTCCATCCGTACTTCGTGCTCAAGTTCCTATTTGGCCATTTTTGGTTTAGGGTTTGGACCTTATTGGGAAGATGTCACCATCTTCTTCTATTGGACATACATTTATCATTAATGTGACTGATTACTTCATGAAATGTGTAGAAGCTATCCCTCTTCATTCCACAATAGCGGATGCAATTTTTTTTTTCATATTGGAACATATTATTGCTCTCTTTTGTCTCCCTTCCGCATTAGTATCAGATAATGGAACTCCGTTAAAAAATAATAACATGAAGAAATTATTGGAAACATTCAATATTCAACATCGTTTTTCAACACCATACTATTCACAATCAAACAAACAAGTAGAATAAAATAACAAAGATATTGAATAAATATTGCAAAAAATAGTAAATAAACTCTATAAATATTGGCATATGCAATTAACCTACACATTATGGGCTTATCGCATGAGCATTAGAAAATCCACTAGAAATATTTTGTATAACCTAGTCTATGGTGCTAAAGCAATAATTCCTTTGGAGTTAGAAATTCCTTCCTTGATAATTTCTCTTAAAGGGCTCATTGATGATACTACTTAAAAAGAACAATGATTGCATTAGCTTGAAATGCTTGATGAACAACGTATCAATTCTCTCGAGCATCTACAAGATTACTCTAAAAGAATGAAATGTAGTTACAATGATAACCTCATCTCGTGTGAATTCAAACAAGGTGACTTAGTGTTATATGAAAATCAACAAAATTTCAATGCCCTCCTAAATGAGAAAGTAAATTTCATCCGTAACTGGTTAGGACCTTACATTATCAAAGAAAACTATGGATCTAGAGATTACACATTGATATAAATGGATGGTACACCTCTAAAAGAACCTATAAATGTTGCACACTTGCATCAATATTAATTTTAGTATTTCCTCTTTTCAGTAGTATGTTAGAGTGATTTTGTTAGGATAAGTAGATAGTTTTCTATTTTATCTCACATTGATTTCTTCTTTGATACATAATAACATGTGTGTATCTTAGATTCTAGGGTAATTATTCAAATTATTTTTTTAATTACTTTAGTTTCCATACTATTCAAAATTTCCATGTGTTATGTTAATTTAAATCCTTAAATGCATTTAACATCATTAGATCATAGGATTATTTAAGTTAACATATAATTTCTAATCACAATGTAGCCTCTAACATAAATTGTAAATGGTTTAATTAGATCACATAAAGCATTAAATCATGGAGTCATTTATTAGTTATTCTTATATAGGATATTTGATAAATCACATTGACATTTAATTCAACACGAGATCATAAAAACACAAACACAAGTGCTCATTTATATAAAAATCATTATCAAAAGTTTTAATATATATGAATCATTGAGTACAAAACCTAATATGGTTTGTGACTGCCAGATCCTTCACGGGCTAGTGATATTTGTGGTCATCACAATATAGTAGTATATGATCAGATTGAATTTAGTCACATCCCATCCATCAACCCAGATGCTCTCTCCTACCACACAAGTTCCTTGACCCACTCTCAATCTATATGATACCTGGCTTCTTGTACCCTTGTGAGCTCCTCCCGTAGCCTTGAAATATATGCCCCCAACTCGCTCTCCACTCTACTATTGGTAGTAGCTCTAGTACATAAGGCTATTATGAGCTCAAACTGAATCCAATCGACGTGGTTCCTGGACCTCTCATATATTTCACCCAACCTTTCCATGAAATCAAAGAGGTTTACATGTGGTCCCATAGAAGGTGCTGAAATTTAATCTCTAAGTACATCATCCTCTATATGTAGCTAAGGCATCCATTCTATGAGTGCCCGTTGGTAAAGCTCGCATTGCTCTCGGGTGGACCCTCCAAAAAAAAACTATAAAGAATATCAGTAACCATCATAATCATATATAAAGTAGATTTATATCTATATATAACATGCATGCATAAAGAAATAATGTAAAAATCATCACCTAGATCTCTAATTTTTTGGCCGAGATTTGACTATATAATGGTGGCCCTTCTTTGTGTTGGTGGTGTGGATGGCCTGCTATCATTGGCCTTCCTACACTCATACATGTGGATCTTTGACCTGACTGAGGCACGTGATCTGATCAATCTGATAGGTGGTACCTCCACTCTGTCAAAGGATACTAGATCCTCATCAATCTCAGTAGCATCATCACTCATGGAATATGTCTCCTCCTTACCATCCTCCTCCTCATTATTATCAACCTCATCATCCTCATCTGAACCTACACCTTCATCGGTCTTGGTATCATCATGATCTGTGGGTACATCGACGTGATCATCATCTTTGTTTCCTTTGGGACTTGGAAGAGGTTTGGAAAAACCCACAGGATGGTGTAGAGGGAACATTGACGTTGGCCTAGCTATAATCCACCACTCCTTGTAGGCCATGGTGGCACCTACGTCATTGACCTTGGAGACTAGGGGCAGATTAGGATCCTCATCATTTGAATCACTGAAATATACATCCACCATAATAAGATGACCATTGTCTCCAGGACTGGTGATACTCTGTGTTGTTCATTGGTATCTCGGTCTGGAATGTGGAGGTACCTGGATGTGCTCAGAATGTCTCATCACATGATCATAATAAAAAGGTCTAACCACATAACCATGTCTACCCAAAAGAAACCAATCAATTTGAATCCTGCATAGCTCATATCTATGATCCGTCCATTGTGGTATCCACTGATATGGTCTCTAGTAGATGGCATCCTCATCTAATCGGTCAAATATGATCCTCCAATATTAAAGGTCTCCCTTCTTCCACGACCGTCTGAGGGGATAGCTAAAGATCCTCAACTCACCCAAGGTCATTGTGATAGGAAATAATGTGGGCCTCATGCATGTAATGTGCTCAAAACCCCTTATTTGAGGTAGTGTACAGTGCCTACCACTCCTCCATCCCTCTGATAGTATGAACTAGGTCATCGTTTAAGTGTGCCCCTCAACCATCTGGCACTAAAATCAATGCTATTTCCATAATCATGATCCTCCACAAAAGTGGTGACCATGCATTTAGGAGATTTTTAAGCTCCACAAATGGTCTGATGCATGAATGCCAAATAGGCTACTCTAGACAATACTAGATATCATCTCATTTGTGCAAATGATCTCTCAGTAGATAAACAAACATGCTCACCTCAAATAGGTATCCATAGGATGTGGTGCACATCCTCCAAAGTAACTGTCATCTCCCCAATTGAAAGATGGAAGGTGCAAGTGTTAGAGTAATAATTTTATTACACTTAATTAATTACATCATACTGGTTAATTAAATAAGTCACTTATTCCTCTAGTTGCTTAAGCTAAACTTAGGCGCATTAATAATTATTTATTAATTATTAAGTGTGCACACTAGGGTTTCATTTAGGGTTTCCTTTTTAGGGTTTCTTGATCTCCTTCATAAGGATTGATCTCTTTGTAATAACTGAGATTCTGATAATGCATTTTACACTTTGAGGTTTGCAGAACATCTTCTTGGTTTTGCATGTCTTTTGCATGTGACAGGTATCCATTTGCATGCAGGTGATCTTGGATTCTAACATGGTATCAAAGCTCCAGACCTGCAGCTGCCTGTTCGTGATCTGAAGATATGGCTTCTCAGTGAGTTTCAAGTGCAAGGGTTTCCACAGGCATCTTTTTTGCAAGATCTGGGGGTAGCCGATTTTTTGGCACACTATGGGCTCAAACGGACATCTCCATCACGTTCGCAGCGCCTCAAAACCCTAGGAACGCCTGTTGTTTGGTTGTTTTTGGTGAAGTTGATCTGGGAGGCAAAAATTTTTTGCCAGGGAAGCCGTACGGCCTCCCCAGCACGCGTTCCGAGAAATGAAAATCGAAAAAAAATCAAGAAAAGCTCGATCTCGGGATTTGCGCCGGTGCTCATTGTGCAAACTGGCTCCGCCACCGGGAGGCCACCGGGCGGCCACCCGTCCGCCGCCGCCGCCGGTGGCTGCTCCTTCTGCTCCGCCGGCTCCGCCAACCCTTGAGGGCTCTTCCACTCCAACCACGGTCCCATGGAGAACCGACCGCCAGGCTTTTAGCCCCCACGGGCCCAAATAGCCACGCCAGGGTCATGTGGGGGACCGAGAGCTCCATGCCCGGCCCCCGGCCAACTCCAGGTCCAAGCCCCTGGTCATATCAGCGACCAGGGGCTCTACCAAATTTTTTTTTGCAGGGGGTCGAATTTTTGCTCCGACGGCCAGATGGCCGTCAAATTTTTGACAGTGAAGTGTTGACGTCAGTATGACGTCATCAGCTGTACGACAGTTTGTCCCCCTAACCCTAGTTTGCCCTAAAAGAGCAGTTTTTTTGTTTTTGGCATAACATGGGCATACGGTATTGAAATCGGGCAAACGAGATATCGCCGGAAAGCTGGTTCCGAGCACTATCCTGCGGTGCTGTTTATTTTACAGTATTTTCCTGTTTTACTGCATTTATTATTGGTTGAAGTCAGATGTACTTTTTATGCTTCCGAGCTCATAACTTTTTGCCACGATCTCCGATTTTCGCTATCTTTGCGGCGTTGGAAAGGTATTGAGGAGCTCTATGTTGCTGTCCATGCACTTTTTTCTGTATTTGTCACAAGTTTTTTGTTATTCCAGATTTGACGAAATGGGTGTTTTGGAGATTACTTGGATATTTTGACAGTTGGGAGAGTGCTTCTTGCATCTTTGCACTTCATTTTCAGTGATACATCATTTAATAATCGACTACTGCTTCATAGATTCTAGAGTTGTTCCTGTTTGGAGTTTTCGAGTGTTCCGTGGCATCGGGTCTGCTGTTGCATCATTATGATTCTGATATGGTTTCTTGTAGACAGAAGTATCTTTCCTTGCTTGCCAGATTGCGGTTCCAGTGTTACTCTACAGTGTTCTTCCAGTGCTTCTTTGCAGCATGTCATATCATTGTAGGGGGGTTTTGTCCCACTGGGTTTTCCTCCTCTACCTCTTTCTTGCATTTGTAAATGGGTACCTGATCAGGCCTAGTTGCCGGGACCCATCTTTTCTTGCATGCATCTTATTCTAGTGTTTTAGCTTCTTCCTAAGTTCATCTTAAGGGGGGGTGTTAGAGTAATAATTTTTTACGCTTAATTAATTACATCATACTGGTTAATTAATTAAGTCACTTATTCCTCTAGTTGCTTAAGCTAAACTTAGGCACATTAATAATTGATTAATTATTAAGTGTGCACACTAGGGTTTCATTTAGGGTTTCCTTTTAGGGTTTCTTGATCTCCTTCATAAGGATTGATCTCTTTGTAATAACTGAGATTCTGATAATGCATTTTACACTTTGAGGTTTGCAGAACATCTTCTTGGTTTTGCATGTCTTTTGCATGTGACAGGTATCCATTTGCATGCAGGTGATCTTGGATTCTAACAGCAAGTATCTACATCCCACCTCTTGACCAGGACTAAAATCATACCATCATGGTACCTCATAGGTGGCATGAGGTATACCCAAAACAAACCAACCTCCTGCAGCAATTGAATCTCCTCTGCTAAAAGTTGTGTCATCAACTCACGAAGGAGATAGAACTATTCTGCCTCCCTCCTAAATGCTGATGGGCTCGAGGGGGAACCTAAGAGGAAAATTACATGGAATAAGTTCTAAATGAAACAGGGTGATCCTACAATACTAGTTTACAATTTTTGGCCAAACTGGACACTAAACTTATTTTTCTAACTAAATCTTCACTTTTGGACACCTATACCGGTCAAACCGTGAGGAATTTGAAGATGATGCAAAATAGTGATTTGTGACATTTTGTCTGCAGATTCTAAATATATATTTAAAAAATAAATTGGAATCAAATTTCACTTCTTTTTCCATCTCCTTCAAAAACTATTTTTTTTCAATAAACACCATTTTTAATGAGTGAAATTTACCGTATAACACAATTTTTTTTCCATTAAGGATAAAATTCTAATTTTTTTGAATTTAGATTTATAACTATGATATCTAGTGCTTCCACTTGGTTTCATAGTTTTTTATTAAATATTTTTTCCTTAATCACATTTCGAAGTCAAACCAATTACAATTCAGACATAGGCAGACCATATAGCACATTTTTTTTTGTATGTATCAAAATTCAATTTTTTTTGTTGGATCAAGGAATTCAATATTTGGTGCACTCATATTTTTCAATTTATGATAATCTTTTATTTTTCCACATGTGTAGAACATAAAACTTGATTTTTGGTGAAAAACCTACATTCACAAGAAATAAAAAATAAATATAATTTAATAAAATTAAATTTCTTTAAAATTATAATTTTTGGGAAGTTTATAATAAGGAGTAAATACTTGCAAAAAATAAATTTTAAATGAATTCATTTGATCCCCCATAAGGTAAATAAAAAATTGAATTCTTATCAGCATTTTGATAGGTGTAAAGGAGACTCCATTATAGGTATGGTTTAAAACTAGCTGGGTTCTATCCAAGGGGGTTTGATATAAGGTGGTTTGATCAAAACCTCTTCAATTGGAATCCTTAAAATGGAAATTTTTAAGGCTTGAATCATTATATTTTCTAAAAATATGTGATTTCAGGAAAAATTAGAATCTCCCAAAAATTGTAAACCAGCATTATGGGATCACCCAATAATAAGTGTCACTAAAGTTGTTCTAAGACATCTTTCAGACAATATGGACACATAGGCCATCTTTGGATGGGGGTCGTAGCACTAACTCATTTTATTGAAAAATCCAACGAAACCTTCTGATGAAAGCTATATAATCAGATGTATCGTTGGGCACTTGTGCGAATTTTCATTTTTTTAAAATTTTATCCCCGACGTTCGTCGGAATTTCGATGAACCGTTTTTCTCGTCTACCTTTTGATGAAGATCTTTCACCAAAATTTTGACAGACTTGCAAATTTAAATTGTTGCAAGCATAAATAAAAATGAGCTCGACTATTTATTGCGACAATGTTTTGCTCGACGATTTTCTTGGGGAAAATCAAAAGAAACTCAAGAAGATATCGCTAAGTTGAGGGTAGTAATTATCTTTTTCTAGAATTCATTTGTGAATTTAGATTTGTACTTCTAGGTTTGAAAATCATATTTTAAAGCAACATCTCATCAGATTTCATTTTTAGTCTTGTGCATTTTTAGAATTTCATTTCCAGGTTTTAGACTTGACTTCACAAGTTCTTTATAAGGGAATTGTTTATAACTGATGGAAAATTATTGATGGATTTGGACAAAGATTATATTTTCAAGGGTTCCATTTTAACCCTAATGATCAATTTTCAATAGATTTGGGAGCCATAGCTAGATAATATCAAAGGTGTTGGTTGTTTTTTTTCTGTAACCAAGTTTATCTTCTAGACACATAGCATATAAAATCTGAGATAATATTGCCTTACAATACCATCAATCTATATTCTAACCCAATACTACTTATCAAATCCTTATATGAACATAGTCACCTATAACACAACTCAAACATTTTAATTAATTCCTTGAATTCAAGCCAAAATGAGAATTACACACACTATAACAATGAGATGAACAAAATAACCCTTGATCATTTTATTCAAGATAATAATATATTCATACAATGGAGATACATAACCTTGAAATGAGTAATTTTCATTCAGATGCTAGTACTATCTTGAAAATTAAGTACCCATGAAACTAAAACCTACAACAAAATGACACCAAACCTAAGAATAGTATCTTCTCTATAATATCAAACTCTTTACAAATTCGCTCTGGAACTTCAGTTAGACTCAACCTAAAGATATCTAACTTGCTAACCCATATTTCTGGTCCTAGAATCCTTCTTATAGGGAAAATGAAGGAGCAACAAGCATCGGACCATAAAGACACCTATCACTAGTCACTTGGACCGCTTTATGGCATTTCAAAAATTGGTTACAATAGCAGAGTCTTTGGAGAATCTTCTTGTTCATCCTGTCAACTGTAGAATAACTGTTGCATTTGCCGAACTTTGAAAACTTGCACCAAAAATACCACCAAGACAGAGCCAAAAATTTTTATAACTTATAACGATAACCGCTAAGTTGTTAATTACCGGTTGTAGACTCTATCCTATTCTTGTTCAATTAAGTAATTTTCTACCCATTCTTGATATTCCTCATCCATTGGCCAATTAAAATTTACCACCTCATTTACGTTGGCACTGTAAGGTGTATACTTTACTGCTACTTGATTCACCTCCCTTTCAAAAGATTCCAAAAATGTGCTAGTGTTAATGATTTTATCCATACTACTCATCAGCATGTCATAATCTGAGTCATCACAAATCAATTTGATTTGTGCATTGATGATTTCATCTACCTTGTCCTACCATTGCTGTAGTGATCTAACATTTCCTTGGGCATCTAAAATATCTAGTAAAGATGTGTCACTCCAGTCATCAAAACTCTTTACCAAATCTTTAATCCTCTTACTGAAATCATTAGGTAAGGCTTGGAAACCTTGCAGTGATTTCACAAATTCTTGAGTGGGCCTTAATTGTTGAGGCCTATTAGCTACATTTTGAGAATTTTATTTCCAGATTTTGTTGTGCAAGTTCAATATTCTAATTTGAGGAGTTTAACAGTTGGAAATCATAGTAAAATCAGAATTTAATAATTTTTGGAATTAGCATTTGAAATTGTTTCTTAGGGTCATTAACTTCAGACTATCTTCTCTTTTGTAGGGATGGTTGCATACCAAATTTTTTTGGTGTAAAATATCATAATTATTATATTTTGTTACCTGTATTAAAAATTATTGGAGTGTGAGTTTGATATTTTTTGAAGATCTAAATATTCAATTTTTGTAAAGAAAAATCATGCCAGATAATATTAGTCCAGAACAAAATGAAGAGATAGTTGCTAGATTGTGGGATAGATTGAAAAGAAAGGGTGATGGGAAATGTTATTGTCCTTGCAATAATTGCAAGGGCTTAAAGACGAGAAGAATTTTAATCACAATAGCTGAGAAACATTGTAGGCACCATGGTCACGTTGAAGGGGGGCATGATTATCATCCATTGGTAATTTGTTCATTATATGTGTTTATATTGTTTTAACATTTGATATACATATATATAAAATCACTTGATCATGATCATAGTTTATTTGTGTTTGTCATTATTATAAAGGTGGGGTGCCCTAGCGCACATTATATGAATTATCCTAGCCTGAAGAATGTGGTTTTGCAAGCGGAGGAACATGGAGCTGTGAATATCGAAGATGAAGTTAATGATCTTATGGAAGAAGATGATCATGCATTAGAAAACACAATTGAAGATGATGGTACAAATACATTGATCCATGACACATCTAGTGGCACATCCGATCATGTTGATCGAGATGACTTTGATGATGTTCATGATTTACCTGTACTTGAGAAGGCATACGAGCCCCTTTATGAAGGCTCCCAAACAACTCTTCTCGCTGTTGTATTGTTGCTGGTGAACTTGATGGTTATGAATCGTTTATCCAACATAGCAATCTCACGAATGTTAAGGTATGTCATATATGTCATCTTTTTTCATCTATTTTAATTTTTGTTAGTTCATCGCTAGTAAATATCCAGGATGAAGTATGTACCATTAATTTTTTTTATATTAACAAATTATTTTTTGTTGTAGATTGATTGGTGAATTTTTATTACCACAATCAAATATTTTACCTCGCTCATACCAATATTTATCTAGCATTACAAAAGATATTGGAATGAAGTATCAAGCAATAGATGCATGTCCCAATGATCATATTATATATCATAAACAACATGAATTTGCAACAGAATTCCCGGAATATCATATCAGTAGATATGAAACAGATCAAATAAAAAAAAAGGTGCCTCGCAAGGTTCTTCGTTGTATTCCCTTTATTCCACGTATGCAACAATTATTTAGGTGCGAAAGCTTAGCACAATTTATGGATTACCATGCATGAAATAGAAGTGGAGATGAGATTCTTTGAATGCCTGCGAATGGTTCTACATTTAGGGACATGGAGGAAAAATGGCCACACTTTAAAGAAGAACCTCGTAATCTCAAACTTTCATTGGCAGCGGACGATGTCAATCCATTTGGAGAGGTGACATCTATTTACTCGGTGTGGCCTATTTTTGTTATCAACAATAACATTCCTCCATGGATGTCAATAAAGAGGGAGCACATAATGTTGGTAATGATTGTTCCAGGTATTTGTTTACATCAATATTCTTTAACATAGTAGCATCTCATTTGTCTTATTTGTTACATAATGACTTATATGTTTTTTCATTAAATAGTCATGTACATGAATTTATATGTATTGTAGTAAAATAGTTATAATAATTATGTATTGTTTATGTTCATTCAACTAGGTAAGTACCAAGTTAAAGATATGAATGTATATATTGAGCCTCTTATTGACGAGTTAGTAAAGTTATGGAATGGCATGACTATGTATGACATATCTAGACCAATAGGACAAAGAAAATTTGAATTCCATGCAATGCTTGTATGGAAAATTCATGATGCCCCAGGGCTAACACATTTTTTTGGTATGTTATAACGTTCGACTACATGAATTTAATGATATTTAATTTTATGAAGAAGATATCATGCATGTTTTAAAAATAATCTATTCATTATATATAATTATAAAAATTGACATATTTAATCCAATTATATATGATTTGTAGGTCTTCAAACAAAGGGAAAATCTGCATGTCCAATTTGTGGTCCAAAGATGAAATCTCGTCATTCAACAAGTTTAGGGTAGCAGGTGTTTGATGAGTATAGGCACTTCCTTCACATAAATCATAAGTATTGAACTACTGAAAAAAATCTTTTCAATGGAAAAAAGGAGACTACATCAAAACCAAGAAGAATGACACCTCGCCTATTGGTGCAGGAGAACCTATTTTCCTTCAAGCCTCCATGAGACCATATTGTATAAATTCATTAAATTAGGTGTTTTAATCCTTTAATAAGGTTGAATAATCCATTTTATATATGTTTGAAGTCATATGGATTCATTTATGAAGGTTTGGTTTCATTTAGTTGAAAAAATAAAAATATTGTCAAAAGTTGTCAAATGTTGTCATTACAACTTTTCTTGTTAAATGAAAACTTTTTAAAAGTTTGTTAAAAGTTATTAAATGGTAGTTGTAGGTTGGTTGGAGAATAAATTGATTTTTCAAGTATAAAAATGGGTCTCCAAGTAGAAATGGGGGGTGGAATGTAGTTTTGAACAAGAATTTAAAAGGAAGGCATGAAGTTTTCTGCAATTTCCAATGTTTTGTCCTGTTATTTTACATGGTATGGATTTTTATGAAGTTTTACATACCTGAAATTAATTTTTATTGATAGAATAATGAGCTAGCTTTCATTTTCAATTGGTTTGGTGTTTTTTCATTGAGTTTAGAGAAAATTATGATCATTTTACCATTGGCAGTCCTATGGGATTGTTTTCTCTAAAAGTTGCAGGATGTTGCAAAGAATGGTATGTATTGTATATATAAAATAAATACCTCATACCAATTGGAAATTTTATATATGTGAATCTAGTTTGGTTTCTTTCAAGTCTCATCAAATTTAATTAAGATTTGAATAAGTTATGACCATTTTGGTGATGGCAGGTTTGAACATTGCCTAGTGTTTGCAGTTTTGAGAAAAATGCAATAAATTTATTTTCCACCATTGGATCTTCATAAAAATTGGAAGTAAGGTCTTTAATTATGCTATTTGAAATCTGACTGAAGGGATTGGCTTAATTATTTTTTTTATGGAAGTTATGGATGACTGTTCATTGCATTAAATTGTGGGCTACCATGGTTATGTTTCTGATGTGGTCTAGAATGCACTTAATAATTCTTTGCGATGAATAATTTTATGAAAGTTGTGAAGTAAATGAAATTTTGAGTTGTGAATCCTCTTTGCTCTGCATCAGTTTGGTATCAGAGCCTGAAGATGTTCTGGGGAAGTTGTTTGTGGTTTGTGTGTGGTTGTTTGCAGGTTGAGGAAGGAACTTGATTGCCTAGGTGTGGCAAGGTGAAGTGGAAGCAAGGAGAGTTGCTTGTGAAGATGGAATTTTTAAAGAGATGTTGGTAGGATGAGGATTCACGAAGGAAGAAGCAAAGAGAGGAAAAGGAAATGAGAAAGAAGGAAAGACAAAAGGCAAGACAAATAGAGTTTGAGGAAGCCCAAGAAAAGATAAGCCAAAGGTTGGAAAGATTAGAAAAAGAACACCGACTTCTTAAGGAAGCACAAAGGAGTTGGAATATACCAATTTCAAAGAGGTTAAGATGGCCTCTAAAGAAGATTATGAAGAAGCAAAGACAGCAAAAGAAGGCAGAAAATTCAACCAAAGATGAAGAAGATGATTTGTGGAAAAAGTTTGCATCCATTGAAGAAGAATGGGATAGTAAGATTGGTAATGGACAAGTCAAGAAAGAGGAAGAGGAACTCATCAAAGTAGAAGAAGATGAGGACATTGAGGTTGCAAGTGAATTGATTTTGAAGGGGAATGATATTGATAATTTGGTCATGGGTGAAGAGGAGTTTGAAGCACAAGAAGAAAAGGAGGAGACGTCAAGGTCTCGATATTTTGTTTCTGATTTTTCATTGGATTATGTATGTGTAGGTCATGAAGGACAAAGTGAAGTGTATGATGAATTGATAGAGTTTTGGGAACTCCAAGTTGCAAGGATGATTGATAGAAGAAGACATAAGAAGAATAAAAGGAAGAAGGGACAAAATATAATTTCAAAGACAAAGGAAAAATCTTTTTAAAAATTCCATCTTCACAAGCAAGTCTCTCCTTGCTTCCACTTCACCTTGCCACACCTAGGCAATCAGGTTCCTTCCTCAACCTGCAAACAACCACACACAAACCACAAACAACTTCCCTAGAGCATCTTCAGGCTCTGATACCAAACTGATGTAGAGAAAAGAGGATTCACAACTCAACATTCCATTTACTTCACAACTTTCATAAAATTATTCATCTCAAAGAATTATTAAGTGCATTCTAGACCACATTAGAAACATAACCATGGTAGCCCACAATTTAATGCAATGAACAATCATCCATAACTTACATAAAAAAAAAAATTAAGCCAATCCCTTCAGTCAGATTTCAAATAACATAATTAAAGACTTTACTTCCAATTTTTATGAAAATCCAACAGTGGAAAATAAATTTATTGCATTTTTCTCAAAACTGCAAACCCTAGGTAGTGTTCAAACCTGCCCTCACCAAAATGGTCATAACTTATTCAAATCTTAATTAAATTTGATGAGACTTAAAAAAAATCAAACTAGATTCACATATATAAAATTTCCAATTGGTATGAGGTCTTTATTTTATCTGTGGAATATGTACCATTCTTTGCAACATCCTGCAACTTTTAGAGAAAACAATCCCATAGGACTGCCAATGGTAAAATGATCATAATTTTCTCCAAACTCAATGAAAAAACACCAAACCAATTGAAAATGAAATCTAGTTCATTATTATATAAATAAAAATTAATTTAAGGTCTGTAAAACTTCATACAAATCTGTACCATGTAAAATAACAGGGCAGAACATTGGAAATTGTAGAAAACTTCGTGCCTTCCTTTTAAATTCTTGTTCAAAACTACATTCCACCCCCCATTTCGACTTGGAGACCCATTTTTATACTTGAACAATCAAGTTATTCTCCAACCAACCTACAACTACCATTTAACAAATTTTAACAAACTTTTAAAAAGTTGTCATTTAACAAGAAAAGTTGTTATGACAACATTTGACAACTTTTGACAACTTTTGACAATATTTTCATTTTTTCAACTAAATGACACCAAACCTTCATAAATGAATCCAAATGACTTCAAACATATATAAAATGGATCATTCAACCTTATTAAAGGACTAAAACACCTAATTTAATGAATTTATACAATATGGCCTCATGGAGGCTTGAAGGAAAATAGGTGCTCCTGCACCACCTATGGAAGTTGGAATATAATAGAATTAATCATCAAGGTTATACATCGGATAAAATTGTTTAAATATCATTTATGATATGTTTTGAATTTATATTTTTATATTGTGTTGTGTTTACTCATGTTGTAATTGATAATGATTGTCGTTGTTAATTTCTTTAACTTATATGCTTCATGAATGTCGTCAAGGCATTAATGGTCGGCTTCTACAGGGATTGAAAAGTTATCCCAGACAATTTAGTAGGTTACCCTACTATGAGCAGCTACAAATTGTGCATTTGTTTGATACAATGCATATCAGAAAGAATATGACAAAAACATTATGGAAAATATTGGATGGAAGGCATGACAAAGAAAAAATTGTCAAAATTTGTAGTGACATTCAGGAAGCCAGGCATGCAATGAAAAATTTCATTCAATTAAATAGCGATGGAGATCAAATTAATATAAGTGCCCTTCCTTGTTTATTAACGGAGCAGCAAAATGATGCTATAAAACAAGTGATACAAAAAATTTGATTTCCCACAGGATTTTTTGCGAACATAAACAATATCATAACAAAGAAAGGTGAATTTGGATGAGGAATGAAAATGCATGATTGGCATACCTTCATTTTGGATGAGGAATGAAAATGCATGATTGGCATACCTTCATTGAGGTAATTATTCTGGTATATTATATATATATTTGTATACTGCATGTACTTTTCAGTGTATTATGTTTACTACTTTTGGAAAAATATTAATGAAAATATCATTTTATAATTGTTGCAGTATGTTCTACCTCTATCTCTCCCAGAAAACTTCGACAACAATGTCAAGAAATTTATATATGATCTTGGAATATACATGAGGTAAGTAGCGATATTTGTTCAATTCGTTTTATATTTTTTTTATAGCTCGTTAATAAATTTGTGCCTTGAATCACTTGTAGATGGCTATCATCCAAAGTAATCCATAAAAGAAGATATAAATTATTGGAAGAGAAAAATTCCTTGTCTAATGTGTGAAATGAAAAAGTGTCTACCTTTGACATTTTTCAATGCACAAGAACACTACCTCATACACCAAGTTGAGGAGATTGAATTGTGTGGACCTGTACACACAAGGTCAATGTGGATGGTTGAGAGGAACTTGAAATTTTTGAAGGCTTTGGTTAGACAAAGAGCACATTCTGAGGGTTCTATGGTGGAGGGATACATGGTATACTAGACCATGGTGTACATTACTAAATATCTTCCTAAGTTTGTAGCAAAGATCCATGCATATCGCATTTGGGATCCCAACTCCATTAACAAATTCGAAGGGGAGTACTTGATGGGGAAAGGTAGATTGAGGAAAGTGATAGGTAATTATAAGATGGTCATGGATATTAATTAGAATAATTTTTACATTTAGTTTTTAAGTACATTGTACTTATTTAATATTAATCTTCAATATTCATCAATTATAAATTAAGGTCGTATACCTTGGTAATTAACTAATTATACGTCATTTGTGAATTTCAATTTTTTTTGATATAGTTGGTCGAGAGTGGGATGCACTACATTTGTATGGCAAACAATCTTGATTGGATGATGGTATGGATTGAACAATGTCAATAATCTGGTCACGCATTAACATGGGAAGCTATGGCTTCATTGGTTAAAGAAGCTCATCGTAATGGAGATTCCAATGTTACACCAAGGGAAATTGATTTAACATATGGTTTAAGAGATAAACAGGTATGTATAAATATATTAATCACCCATATTATTTAATTATTTTCAATTATATGTATATATATGTTGAGATTTTTTTCTTTGCATGCATTCGGCTAAGAATAAATGTTTATCAACTGACGATATTGCAATAAGTTTTACATGTTTGACATATTTCAGGTGAAACACCACAAGGCTATGTGGTGCAATGGTCGTAAATTTCGAATCAAAAAGTTGGATGACATGAAGAAAACTTGTGATTCTTGGATAACTGCAATCTTCCAGGTGAACAATGTTTCATCTAGAAGCGACATACATCCAAAAGTCTTAGAAAATCAATACTATGGGATTTTGGATGATATACTCGAGTGTGACTTTAAGTCCTTCAAATTAGTTTTGTTTGTAGTCCTATGGTATAGGCTACGATTGACTGAAAATGATCCTGAGAGAATTGTTATTGAACATGATAATGGATTTACCATGGTTAATACAAGGTATTTTGAGTGAGCTGGAAATGAGCCCTATGTTCTTCCAAGCCAATGTGAGCAGGTATTTTACTCAGAGGTTCCAGGCAAAGCGGGTTGGTCATATGTTATTAGACATGATCCAAGAGGAACTTCGGTAAAGTATAATGTGGTAGAAGAAGAAGATACTGAAGAAATAGAAGATGATGTAGATGATGATCATGATCAACAATTAGTTGATGATGTGCCCGATGAAGATGTCGAAGAGGAGAAACTAGATCATGATGATGTAGGAGTTAATGTTCATGAAGATGATATCTATGTGGATGATGACATTATCAAAACTGATATCAATGACGATGATGATGATATGACCAATCCTTACAATGTTGAATCTGGATCGAATGATATAGACAATGAGTTGGATGAAGAAGAAGATCAATGACATTGAAATGTATGAGTTATGTGATTGTATTATCTATTTGATATTAATTTCTTGATAGAATTATATTTGACTTATGTGGTTACATAATTAATTTATGATGTTTTTAATTTTAATTATATTTGAACTATATTAGAATATGTTCAGTTAACAGATGTAAAAAATAAAATGGATAAACCAAAAGATGAAAGCATGAGACCACTGCCTTGTTGGGTGTATGGAGTCTAATCAAGATCTATAAAAGTGTAATCTATGATGGCAATAATTCAAAGTGTTTGGCACGTAGATGTAGTTTATAACTTGTATAAATGTGCAAGTAAATGATAGACAAACTCTACTTGAGATAAAATGACAATACTAGTTATGTGATTCTTCTTATTGATCCAATTAATACTCTTCAGTTACTGTGATTGACTAGAAGGGTTTAATCTTTACTTGAAAGAATCAAATAATCACATCACCCAAATATAGAAAATGTGTATCGGTAAATTGAATATATATATGCTTAATATATCAATTTAAACAACAGAAAAACATCAAAATGGAGACAACCAGATAACTATATAATTCCACAAATAGCTGATACCAAGATCAAGCCACAACTTCAAACATCTTCATTAACTTCATCAAAATTCATACATGCATCTGAGTCTTTTAAAGGAAAGTTTCATTGCAAACTATCTACTATATCTTTCTCCTATTTGCCTCTATTAGTTTTACATTATGAAACAGATATAAATATATCAAAATTGTGAAAGGGAATGTCCTTTAAGAAATGTCTTTTGCTTGACAAAAATTAGAAACTAGAAATTATGCTCTATTAAGCCATAAATAGATGTTTGATAGATAATCTCGATAAGCTGGCTGCTTGTGTGTATCAACATCCTCTAGTGCATTCCTTATGGCTATCTCCATTTCAAACATCTTCTCATTCTGTGTACATGCCTTGTCCATTGTTAAATCATTTCCTATGGTTGTATCCATAATTGTTTGCATCATCGTCTCGCATTCCTTCATCCATCCTGTGGTAATAGACACTATTTTACTCCTCTTCGGTTAAGTACCTGTCCACCCATCTCTGATACTCTTCATTGGTTGGCCAACCAAAATTCACCACCTCATTCACCTTAGTATTGTAAGGTGTGTACTTCACTGCAACCTGATTGGCTTTCCTTTCAAAAAACTCTAAGAATGTGCTGGTGTTAATTATCTTATCCATACTATTTACCAACAAATCATAGTTTGAATCATCACAAATCAATTTGATTTGTGCACTGATAACTTCTTCTGCCCCATCCTGCCACTACTGTAATATATTAACATTTCCTTGTGCATCAATAATATCTAGAAAAAAAGTATCATTCTAGTCATCAAAGCTCTTTATCAGCTCCCTAATTCTTCTACTGAAATCATCAGGTAGGGCCTGGAATCCGTTCAATGATTTTGCAAAGATTTGAGTAGGCTTCAATGACTGGGGCCTGTTGTCCGCATCAAACCTAGAAGCTTTGTACATAATATCTAGATCATTGGCCCTAGGGATCCATTTCTTAGCCAAAGGAAAAACTATTTCCTAATCCCTATTGATATTTTTATTCCATCCAAGAATAAAGAATACAAAGAATGTATAGATGATAATTTACCATGAAAATTTTCATTAAAATGTATCAAAACTATGTCAACCACCTCAATTTTTCTGGCAATTGCATCATCCTCACTTTCCTTTAAGGCAACCTACAATTCTGTGATCCTATTCAACATTTTCTTCTTGGTGGGATCCACAGAATATTCAACTTCTTCTCCAATTGGCTCTGGTGTAGGACTGAGAGTAGGTTCCTGGATGGGGGACCCTGGAGTTGAAACAATTGGATTAGTAGGGGGGACCGATCCTACAATAGAAGGTAATGCTCTGATACCAGGAGCACTGGAGGATTCTGTCACCTTCCCATATTTCAATCTATCTACTTCAGATTGTAGCTCAACATTCCTTTGCTTCATCCTACTATATTCTACAATTATCATATTGTATTTCTCCATCATACTATTCTTTTGAGCCTCTTCTCTCTCAATTGTCTTTTGGGCCAATTTGGCCATATTTACTGTCAGGCTTGTAGCTTTTGTTGTTGAATTTTTAGAAGCTCTCTTGATGATTAGCCCTCCCCTTAGGTGTGGGCTAATATCAGTTACATTTGGATTTCTACCTTGGGGTGCCAATGCCCATATGGCTAGAGTTTCATGCTCCTCACTAAAGGTAGAGTCCTGCAGAGCTGCCTTAACCTCTTCTTCACTGTTTTCTATAGGGTGCTTGGACTATAAGATAGCATTGAATACAACTGCACCAGCTATGTCCCATTTAGGTAAAAGTAAGAAACCAGCCTGAGTCACAAGTCTTTTTCCCTCCTCAAGAGTGATGCCTTTGAATTATTCCATTAATTTGGCCTTGACCTCATCATCATTCTCTTGCTCAGACCTATCAGGTCTCGATTCTCTCCTACTCTTGCATTTGTTTTGATACTCTTCTAGTTTCATCCTCCACACTAGTTGCAAGAATACACGAGTCTTTACAAATGCATCATTGTCCAATAATGCCTTGCAGGCCTCCATCCATACATCTTGTACACATTGCCCCTTTACATCCATGTCAGAAAGCACCAATTGCGTTGATCTAGGAGGGGAAGGGATACCAACCTGCATGTCCTGATTAGTCACAATTATCTCATCCATCAGATTTTCCTGCATTTTCTCAACTCTCTGCCTCTTAGGGCTTGGCTCTGATGGTAACACTGTAGGATCACCTCTTGGTGGTGAATCTAGATCCACAATCCTTATCCCTCCAGGTGCTCTGATCCTTGGACCTAGATGTGATGATGCTTGCATGACTTGTTTTCCTTTCTTATCCCCTTCATCCTCATCACTGCTCTCATTCCTCTTTCTCTTGTATACAGGCCTATCAACTGGTGGATGATAAGCTAGCCTTGTTTCTTTAGGCCTCACATCTAGTCTTTCTATGCCAAAATCTAATTCCAAATCGACCCTCTTGGTCATCAAGGTGCCCATGATATTTTTTAAATTAGACATTAAGAAGTCTATTCTCTTGCAAAATGGAGTGAACTCCATTAATGGATCATATTTTGGATCCATTTTATGTATTATAGCCAACAAATTTTCATATGCAATCCATTTTTCTTTATTCAACTCCTACCTATTGAAATCAAACTCATTTTTGATTAGGTCCTCAGGAAAGTTGAATTCATGTACAAATTTTCCACCTTTAATTCGTTGTCTGAACAATGCAAAGAATCCCTCAGGGTCATGATGTCTCGTAGGACCATTCCTCAAATTGAAGTCATCAAAAAACCTTTTGAAGTGGACCCATCCTCCCTTGGAATAGACAAAATCAGAAACAACAGTGTAGTCAGGAAACAAAGTTCCTTTTCCTTTCTTTGTTAGATTGTCCTCATGAATACAACCTAGTTGCCACATTAATTCGGAAAACACCATCCTTGATGGTACATTAAAGGGGAGGATATGAGGGGTTCCCTTGAAACCATACACCCTCAAGACAGTGCTTACAGGGTACAAGATGATATCACCCCAATTGTGACACACTTTTAAATTAGGCTTCCTCACCTTCGGTCGAAGGAAGTCATGCAAATATTCAGGGACTCTTGGTACATTTACGACCAATCGAGCCTTGAGTCTGGAGGCAAAGAAATTATCAAACTACACAAAGTTGGCACCTCCCTTGTTGTAAGACAAATCTGCACTCCACACCTGTACTGGTAACCTTTCTCCATTCACCTCCTGCCTCAACTCCATTTTTTCTGAGAAGAAAACAACATTCTTATACAAGAACATATGCATCAACAAGGAGTACTAGAAAAAAGGAGTGCTAGTATCCCCCACATGCAGCTTCATCAAACCCTCATGCATCTTCTTTAACACGAATGATGCAAAGTCATATACCATAGAGAAGTTGGGATGTTGAATCTGGGCTCCCATAAACATGTACACAACTGGCATCACAGTATTAGGGTTCAACCCTAAAATATGGCACAATGAATAAAATATTGTCAGGAAGTGACTGGCAAAACAGCTCAGCCTAAAAGGCTCCTAGTCATTTGGGCTGATAAGAATTGTTGAACTACCTGCCCTGGCTAGGTGAGGAGGAAGCAACCTCAATCTGAAAAGAGACTTTAACCTTTTGTACTCCTCCTTTATTACCTCTAAATATATTTGGACTAAGAAAGGGCTATACTCAGTCAAATCAAAAATCTGCTGAATGTCATCTGCATTTATGCTTAGCAGAATTCCACCATCATTATCCCTTATGACCCTTGTCACAAGATCATACCCTGTTGCAACTGCTTCGAGCAAGTCAACATCAGGGAACACATTTGGCATTGTTAGTTTCCCTATGTCATATCTCCAAGCATTAGAGAAGGGGTGAGGTAAGTTTCGCTGTCCATACCACAACCTAAACATTTCAAGAGTAGTCATAGGAATCCTGGCATCCACAATGTTATAATTTTTGCACAGTAGACCTTCGCCTAGAGTCTTTCCATTCATTAAAAAAAAACCAATCTTCCTGTCATTTGTTGACAACGGGAGTTGATCCAGGAAGTCATCATACAAATTCCTCTTCAAATAAGCAACATGGCCAAAGTGTTGCTTCAGTGATGTCATTGTGAGATCACGGGGAGCGGTCAGGATCAATCATAGGAAGATCGATCGTCATTAACAACGTAGCAATTAGTAGCAACAAACATAACCATCAATAAATTTTTTACCAAGATTATAACATCACCATCGATCTTGAGCACATGCATCTCGCATTTGTTTTAGTAACCCACTTTATAATGTATTTAAGTCCGACACAAATATTAAATCCTTTATTAATCCCTTTTCGACATCGACAACTTGGGACACGTGGCGCTCACTCATGAAATCACAATCACCAAACAACAAGCGGAAATGTCATCACGAGATCGCGGGGAGTGGTTAGGATCAATCGTAGGAAGATCGACGATCATTAAAAATACAACAGTCAATAGCACCAAACATAACCGTAAAGTAAATTTTTACCAAGATTATAACATCACCATCGATCTCGAGCATGTGCATCTCGCAGCTATCTTAGTAACCCACTTTATAACGTATTTAAGTTTGACACAAATATTAAACCCTTTATTAATCCCTTTTCAGCATCAACAGCTTGGGAAACATGGTGCTCACCCGTGATATCACAATCGCCAAACAACCAGTGGTGATGTCATCACAAGATCACGGGGAGCGATCAAGATCAATCGTAGGAAGATCGACGGTTATTAAAAATACCCCCTGAAAAATAAAACAACTACTAAAAGGGAGAAGGGGACATGGTCTAGGACAACGAAAAATGATGGCTCAAAGTTGTTCTTAAAGCACGGGGCATGGACCGACCCATACTTAAGAAATAATAAAGTCAGGCAAAATACCTTTTTGTGTGTGTAGATTGTGTGACCGTTAGATTAAGTGATTTCAATCTTGACCATTGCTCGCAAACCTCGCAAGGTTTCTGCTAACATCACAAATGTGGTGTGAGGCGTGCGAGATGCTGCCATCTGTCACATTTGATGGTGGGGACCAATTTTTCTTGTTGATCGATGATGAACGCTGATGTTGACAACTGTTTTCGTATCGACGCATCATGGTTGTTCCTCACTGACCTCGTGCAATTAAAACTGCAACTTCAATAATGTTGTGAGGTGTGC
Source organism: Sequoiadendron giganteum (assembly GCA_007115665.2). Taxonomy (NCBI): domain Eukaryota; kingdom Viridiplantae; phylum Streptophyta; class Pinopsida; order Cupressales; family Cupressaceae; genus Sequoiadendron; species Sequoiadendron giganteum. The sequence continues at coordinate 421,324,708 of CM021100.1, read as the reverse complement.
GATTTGGTGATGCGCGGAATCTAATGCTATGCACTGATAATAAAGGTGGGGCCATGTATGTGTTAATGTGGTGCCTAGTAGGTGAATATCCTGTCCGTTTGGTGATTGGAGGGAGAACATGGGATTTTCAAACTATTTTGACTAAATCTGAGTCGTTCTCCTGGCCAACATTGCGATTGATTAACAACTCATATTTAAAAATAAACTGGTATTGTACTATAGCTGTTGTATCTCGCGCGAGTGAATAGCAATGCCCGAGTTTGACTCTCCCTGCATAATTAAATGCTAAAATTTATGAATTACTATTTTCGTTCTGTATACATTGAGGAAGAATTTCTTGGTATCGAGTGAAGCAAGGTATGGTTATGATTTCTTAGTTTTGCTACCCTAGATGTTTTGTGATTGAAACTGTAAGTAGCACGTACATCATTTCTTGTAAATTCAAAAGATTTTATGGTTGCTTGTTGGGAAATTCGTGATTGTTTCCTGTTTCTTTTCTTGAAGAATTGATTGAATAGATTCGCTTTTAGAGCTTCTCTAGATAATTGCTAGGGTTTATTGAATATTGAAGAATTTTTTGTTAAGGGTAAATGAGAAAATTGTAATTATTTGCTATCTGAAAATAAGAAAACCAAAGTTTGAATTATCATTAGTCTAGTATAAATGGCACCTAAGGCCCAAAGTTCTGGTTCTCAAACCACTACCAGGTCTTTATCCCAAGATATTAGTGATTTGTTACAACCCTCTACTAGCAAGAAGCAGGAGGGAAAGGTTTTGTTCTATGGGCCTCAAATCTTGGAAGGATTGATAGACAAGCAATGTACAATTCAAAATGTTGAGTTACCATACACCGGGTGGCAGTTGTTCTCTAATTGCTTTGGGAACAGGAATTTTTCGGTTCCTTTGTGTAACCCCTGGAGATTAGACCTAGGTAAATTGGTGGTTCCTAATGTTTATATGGATGTATATCTTTTAAAGGACATTTCTTCTAGATATGACCCTGTGGCCCGAATTGTCAGAACGCATGTTGTGTGCAGATTATTAAGATAACCAAAGAAGAAATTGCAGAGATTTTCAAATTGCATGAATGGAGTCAGGATATGGTTCCTATCAACTTTGAGGTTTTCAAACAAGAATATAGAAATACTAGGGGTTTGTTCAAAACATCCTTCTTAATACCTCATTTGGCAGTCTCAGGAAGAGGAAAAAATCAGAAGAAGGTAATAATTGGCAGGAATGAGCTTGAACCTTTTCCTGTGGACTATTTCTTCAGTTATTTCAAGAAGACTATTTGTGCTTTATGTCAAGTTATGGGAATCAGCTTAAAGAAAACCTTGCTTACCAATATTATGTATATGGCAGTAAATCTCCAGCACCTAGGTTTCAATGCAATATATGATTTTTCCACTTATTTGGCAGAGAAGATGCACACGGGTCTAGTAGCCCTAAAGGAGGGGAAGATATGGGTTGGATTCAGATGGTATTCCTTGTTAATCCACATGTTTTTGTATAGGGTTCAGATTGTGTTCGAAAAAGATATTGAATTAAAAAAGAAGGAAGGAAACATTGAAATGCTTGCCCAATATTGGACTAGGATTCTTGACATGCATGATCTTAAGTTTGATTATGTAAGTTTCCATAATTTCTTTGGATCTAAATTAAGGGAGGCTCTGGTTCATGACCCCCCAAGGATCCCAAAATAAAATGACTTTTTGAGCCCGATGGAGAGAAGGCCTAAATTGAACATAATGCACAATTGGGGAGACATTATCCCCTATCGTAATACCACAATTTTTAGGTTTTTTGGCACTAATGTCAATCCAAAGGTTCTGCCAAGGGAGGTGCCCCTTAGAATTGGATTTTTGGAAATTATGAGGTAGTTGGGGGGTGCCCAGGAACTACACTTTCCACCTGAACAAAAGAAAGGTTCTTTCTTCTCTGAATATACAACATTTTCCAATTTTTTTATGGCAAAGGGAGGATGGAAGGAGTTGCATCAATTACTTGGGCCTTATAGGCTAAGGACTATGCACCCTAGGAATCATGATCTTGAGGGTTTTATCTCTCAAATGAAGGAAAAACATCGAACAAGAGCTTTTGTGCACAACTTCTACTTTCCTGAGGACATCATCAAGAATATTTTTGATTTAGAATTACAAGATGATAGAAAGGCACTATACATTGCCTACTCTAAAATGGTAAAAATTAAGCAGGATAAAATACCTGGTTTCAATCCCATACCTAATGCTAAAGATGAGTTTAGCATGACAATGTATGCTATTGATAATTTTGAGATCTTGGTTGGGGTTTTGAAAGATGAAAGGGTTATGGACAAAAGGGGAAAATCACAAACCATCGAGGAGTACCCTGAGGTAAAGGAAGAGGAGAGGCCTACTTATCAGCCCCAAAAGAAGATAAAGGTTTTTTCTTAGAAGAAATGGAAGTAGGGCTGAAGATGTTGCTAAAAATTGTACCGTCTTCTTCAAGGCAGTCAGTACCAATGTTTTTGATTTGGATTCTACTCCAATATTTTCATAACAGGCTTGCCCACCATCATCAAAGAGGGAGAGGGTTGAAAGGGTAAAGATTGTTGATTGTGATGGTGATGAGGATGATGACATTATTGTCACTTTGGATGAAATGAATCTTGAGATTCCATTGGCTTAGTTGAAATTGCAACATGTTTAGGTATAATTTGTTTGAGGTTGGGAAAATATGAAATCAAAGGAATAACAAGCAATGATTACTTGAGAATAGAAGCCTGCAAAGAATTCATGATGGATGACTCTTTTATTCAAACCAATGCTTTTAAAGATTTTGTGTGGAGGGAACATACTGCATTATATACTAAGAAGGTGGCACATGAGAGAAGTCTACATCCAGAGCTCCCACAGAAGGTAATTAAAGCTAAGGTCAGGGAACAAATGAGAGAAAAATTCAAAGGAATAACACCAGAGCAAGGCCAGGAATTGGTACAAAAAAAGTGGAGTATTGCTACTCCCTAAATGGGATATCACTGATGTTGTGGTGTTTGACATAATAAGAATGGATAATAAGCAACTTCTTGCTACTAAAGAGGAGGCTACATTGGCACTCAAGGGATCAACCTTTAGTGAGGAATGGGATGCATTGGCAATCTGGTCCCTATCCACTGGCTCTAAAAGCCAATTGTTGCAAAACCTTTTGACTTCAATGGTCACTTGGTTGTGAGAAGAGTTGCTGATACCCTAGGATTGGAAGTTGTTGATATGGTCGTGAATGTTGCCAAATTCACCAAAGAAACTATTGAAGATTTGACCAAGGACTAGGATACTCTAGGAGGTCAATATAATGACATTATTATTGAATATAACAAGAGTCAACAAAAGGTAACAATGTTAGAAACTGAATTGGATTTATTGAGGAAACAAATGGATACCATGAGATCTCAAAAGAAAGCCAGTTCTAGCCACACTGTTCCTGACCCACGAGTAGAGCAGTATCAACCTACTGCATAAGCACAATTTTTGGCTATTGTTCCATATAATATGTGACAAGTGCCTATCGCTATTGAGAGGGATACTAGCCCTGGAGGGGGACTTTCTAGGGAGAAACTAATTCATTAGGTTGAAGAATATAAGGACATGGTAAAGCAAATCTGGGATGTAGCAGGGAGAAACAATGCATTCATAGTGGACACTATTTTGAAACATTTAAATAGAATGGTCTAGAGTAAGCTAAACAGTGTTCATGCAAATTATGTCCTAATTTTGCAAGCACTAATTTTTTTTTCAAGGGATAAAGAATTTTCCATCCCATTGCTAAACAAATAGAGCCCTAAAATGGAGAAGTTGAAATTCATGGCAGTAGGGGCAAAACAGCATGGTGATAAACATCCTACTGTTATTGCAATATATCAATTGGTCAAGGGAATTGTTGAGCAGAAGTTTCAGGGATTTTCCACCCCAGTGGAATCCAAGATTAAATTGCTGAAATTTATGTATGATGGAAAGGACCTGACCCCATTGCCTCATATTTTACATAGTCAGGATGAAGTCAAACCCCTATAGGTTTGGAAGGAGCAAATAAACAATATAATGATGTCTCAAACACATGAGATATGCAATAATGTTGACATTCGCATGTTAGAGAATACATTGGAAAAGTTGTCTTTTGTTATAAGTTTCCTAGAGAACTTTGATAAAAAGGCCACATCGATAATGGTAAAGTATGCTCCCTATCGAAATAAGGTTGATCAGGTTGTGGCTTTCTAGTGGCCTTCCGAGGAGGAGTTTGAATTATGGAAAAAAGTGTTCACTGATGAACTGGAATTATGAGTTTATAGTCAAGAGTTGCATCTTGGTCATGTATAATATAGGTCTGGCCTTACATATTATATTCTAAAATTTCATTCTCCTTTTGACTCCAAGTATAGGGTGCTGAGGTGGAGTTAATACTATTATGACTAAGCATGACTTCGATGTATGGGGAGCGGCCTTTGGATCAATGTTTTCTTTCCTCCTTATCAACTAATGATGATCTTTGTCTTATGCTCTCCACTCCCATAATATAATTGTAACTGAATCAGGAGTTAGCAGTCCAATTACAAATGGACATGTGTACTCTCTGACCTGAAGCTTGTTGGCTCCCTTGCTTTATAAAAGGGAATTCTAGGCCGAGAGAGTGGTCGGTTTAGATATCCAAAATATGAGAAATAAGAATCTAGTAATATAGAGATTATGAATTGTAAGTCTAGGTTTTAAAAATTTTTGAGTCAAATTGGAGAACTTTGTTAATCATGGGGTTTTTGAGCATGTTTGTATCAAACTCGTGAATATTTTGAGTTTATTTTGTCTCCTATTGTGTTATGTTAAATGGATTATTAATGAAATATTGATCAAAGATGATTTTCACTAATTTTCATTTGTTCTTTACTGTGAATTATGTTTCACTACAACTCTGGTTCAAAGGATCAGTTAAATGCTTCAGTTGACCAATAAATTCATGCAATATAACAAATAGGATTCATAAAGGAGTAATAAACTCAGGTATAGATATATGGGTTGTAATGCAATTCATAATAGATCATAAGTGCTCAAAATGAAATTTACCTTGTAGTTCAGTTTTCTCTTTTGACTCCTTGCGCTGAGATATAGCATTGGAATTCTGATTATGTTTTATTCTTGTATGTTTTGTGTTATGGCATCAGGATATTTTACTCAAACATTTCCTATCAAGTTACTTTATGTGAAGTTTGTGATTCTCTGTTAAATGGACATGAGTCTTTTTTAAGGAATAGCCAATTTCTTGAAGGATTTGATCATTTAACATTAATTGGGGATCTGTTTGTTGATTACCTATGTGCAAATTAAATGAATTGTTTAAATGCTTTATCTTAAGAGCACATGTTAGGGAATACCCTCCTATATTTTAAAGAGTCCGAAGTGTAGGAGAATTAGCCTTATTGCTATTCTCGTTAAGTTGGCCATACTATTCCTAGTCTTTTATTATTGAATGTGGTGAGGTCATAGGAGCTTCTAGGAAACACGTGTGGGTTGCAGTAAAAAAATGCCAACAATTTCAATTGACAACATGATCTATTGAGTAATTACAAAGAATTCATAATTTGAAATTCTAGAATTTGATAACATGATCTATTGACAAGTAGGAAGTATTTTTCACATTGTGTCAAATTTTGATATTGTTATCAGGATTCAATTATGTAGTTTTACAAGTCAAACTCATTGACCCATGTTTCATGAGTAGTGTTTCGCAAGAACCCATCTCTCTCATGATAATTAATGGTCCACTTAGCACTCATTGCATCTAAATGATTCTCAAAGCAATGAAGCACTAGGCCTTCCTAGGAGGTCACCCATCCCAATATTACATGATCCATGATTTTATTAATAATTGATCGTTTTGGATTTTGACAAACTTGACACACAAATGATAATTTGACAATGAACTTAATGTATCACAATTAAGTTTCAAATTGAGTAACACAATAGAAACTAAAACAAATTGAGAGATTGTTATGACAGTAGTGATGCAACTTTTCTAATTAGAGTGTATTCCATGCGATTACAATTCTTTGAGATATTTTGTCAAATAGTTCACAAGATTTGTCTATCCTCCCACATTTTACATAGATTTTAAAATGGAGTATACAACCACAACATTTGAGAAAATTCATCTTCATATTATGCTTTGATGGATGTCCATACCTTGTTCCAAATATCCCATATTATGGAAATCGACAAGGATTTTGGTGAAGGTTGTGAAATTTTTCTATGCATCTACCAATTGCATTTGATTGAAAGTTTCTAAAACCTTTTAAAAAAATCCATTATGTATATTCTACAATCATTATAGTCCACAATTTCACATTTATTTGGTTTTGCATCTACCAATTATATTTGCTTGAATTTTCCTAGCGAATTTTCAATGTAGATCTATTTTGTGTATATCTTACAATTTGTTGGTTTTTTTTCCCACATAGGATTTGAAATTTTGTAAGAGGTAGCCAAATTTCGTTATAGAGAATTGCAAAGGCTAGTGGCCAACTAACAAGAGTCAGTCAAAGACTGACATCTCCTACACTTTTGGCTCTGTGAAACCAAGGTGGGTAAACCCAAGTGTGTTCATAAGAATGTTTCATGATTGGTAAGAACAATTTTTCTTACAGATGTAGACCCCACTAACACTAACAAACAGTCATTACCTTGGTGAAGGTTGTGAAATTTATCTATGCATCTATATCCCAAAAAGAGATAGCAGTTGATATTTGTTAAAATGTTCGGATATTGAATCACTGTTCTTAGAGTCACAGTCCTATACTTGAAAGGAATTTACCAATACTATCCAGTGCCTCATCCATTGGGTGGGAGTCATATAAAACATAATTCAGATAAAAATGAACTTATCACCATAGTGATTTGCTACCATGATATTTGTAATTATAATAAAACAATACTCCTTAGTGAATCCTGAGCATATAACCATAAACATACAATTTGTGTTCAAGCATTTGATTAACTCATTAAGTCAAAGCAAGAGAAAAAATTACACTTTCAACTACACCATTGAAACTGAATGAACAAACCCTTGATAAACCCATTCATAATCCATGGCCCATACATAAGAGAGCAAAATGTCTTAATTTTTTAAGATTTCTTTTGATATCAGTAATTACAAAATTATCGTATAATTATTTCATACTATTCCTAACCCAACATGATTTCCTACATAATACCTTCAAAATCCTGCATTACCACTAACTGTACCTATTCTAAGCCTTCAGACCCAAAAAAAACAACCCTTGACAATGAGCCATAAAATCTCCTTTATAGGACAGGAGAGCAACAAAGCAATAGGCTACATTGTTCATTCCAAAATTAAATTTCATTTAGAATGAAATTCAAATTGACATTCCTCATCATTAGAAAAAACCATAATCAGTTTGAGGAATCAAAATAGTTATACCATTGTAACCAACCAGAGCTAAAGACAAAAGAGCGTGGCAGGCACGCGTACGTCCACATCAACATAGCATCCAAATGTAACACAACCAACAACTACAACTACTTGCAAGACACACGATCCTGATAGAGGCAACCGTTTTTGGTCCTCGCTTCAGTAAGAAGTGAGACCAACTTCCTTTTATCTACTTTAACACATGATCTGGTAGCATGGCACATCACCCTCGTAGTTATTGGGGCAACTGCGAGGGGCTCTTCATTGACCCCCAACAACTCGGTCATGGATGCCAAGTAACATTGGTAGTCCGAGTCAGTTTTGCAGCCATCACCATCAAAACTAGAAGACAACACCAGTGGGGACTTGGAGCTCCCCATCCCTTTATAAGCATCATGGACAAGCTTGGGCTTGCTAAGGATAGGTTGTACCCTATCAGGCTACAAATTTCTCACCCCAACTTTGGTACTTCTGCGCATAGCCAAATGGTCCATTGAAAAGAACGCCTCACAAAATATAGGAGAGACTCAACCACCTACAAACAAGATAAATCAAAATGTGATGATTATACCAGATAAAAAAATGAGCATTTATAGAGTTAATTGGTGAAAGAATATTAATTGCTTGAATGCAACACGAGCATTCGATCATTTTAGTGGTTGATGTAGCCACCACAAATTATTCCTGGCTTGCGAACGCATGGTGTACAACCCATCATTGCATTTATTAGGAGAACAATGTTCGCACACAAGAAAATCAGGCGAGGATCCACCGAAAAAACCAGTGTCATTAATGAGAACAACTTACAGAGAGCAAGAACTCCCAACGCGGATGAATAGGAACCCAAGAGAAATCAAACCGTTAATGTGGATTGAACATGGCAAGTCGAACAACTTAGATTGAGTCAACAATTGTTTGAAAATCCACATCAGGGCCCTGGGAGAACTGTGCCCAATCAAAAACCAAGAAAATAAGAGGTTGCAACTAGACAATGGGTCCCACCTAGCCCTGTCGCTTCAAGAACCAGGCGATGTGTCACCTCTTCACAGACCTCACAGTACCCTCAGGGGCCTTTAATCAGATTGTGCAAGATCCACGAGGAAGGATTATCATTGATCTCCCTCGTTAACACCACACAGGTAGTAAATTTTAAGTCCCACCACAATCCTTGTATGGTCCACATGATTTTTTTATCCTTTGTTGATTGTAAAATAAAAAGAATCCTAATGTGAAAATGCAAACAATGGAAGCAATGACTATAGCACATAAATTTTTATGTAGTTTCCAATTCAAAGAATCATGTTACCCTCTACCTTGAATTTTTTAGTATAAAAAGCTAAGGAATTTCTATAAATAAGATAATAAGTTGACTATTAGCATATATCAATCTTCATAGAGATGTAGGTTGTTGGATGTTGTAGTTGTGTTGTTCATGATATGTGGTTGTCATTGATGTCAACACTATTAGCATTAATGTCTTAAAGGTTGTATATGTCGAGGATATTGATCAGTGTGCTCGTGATCAAATATTTTTCCTTTGCATGTTGCAGTTTTCATGTTCTTGGTTGACATGATGGTGGTAGTGCGTTGTAGATCCTTGTGGATTAATCTTTGAATTTTTGGCATGTTTGAGGATGTTTCTTTAGGTCTTCATTATGTTGTGAGTGATTTAGGTTGGTGTGCATTGAGATTTGTTCATGAATTGGGCCAACAGTTTGTATTCATCTATTATTTATTTTTGGCCGACAGAGTTGTTAATGTAAATTCATGAAGTGGATATATAAGAGTGATTATTTTATTCATTTAGAGACAATGTATGTGAAATGTATGCGAGATATGTGTGAATAAATATTAGATCATTCGAATGCAGAGTAGAGTGTGAAGAAGTTTAGGAAAAGTAAGAAGAAGTATTTATGTGCCTAACTAAAACTGTCATCAGGCTTTTGAAGAAGCAAATTTCTCAGTTCAACCTCATTAGATGGATTTAATTTTATTATCTTATGTAAGGTAGTGAGCCTTCCCTTTCAGTTTGCTTCATTCTATGTGCATGTAATTTTGATCTTGATATAGAAAACTAAAAAAATATTAATCTACTCTTGTCAAAACACAAACAACACTAGGATTTAGTATAAGAGTCAACCAATCATAAGGAAAATATAATATGAAGATGAATTTTCTCAAATCTTGTGGTTGTAGATGCCCTTTTGTAATCTATGCAAAATGTGGCAAGATAGACAAATCTCATAAACTATTTGGCACAATGCCTCAAATAATTGTAATCTCATGGAATACACTCTAATTAGAAAAGTCTCATCACTGCCCTCATAAAAATCTATCAATTTTTTTTAGTGTCTATTGTGTTATACCCAATTTGGGACATGGGGTATAACAAAATAGACACTAAAATAAATTGAGAGATTACAATTATTTGATGAATTTTTGTCAAATAGTTCACAAGCTTTTCCTATCTGCTTCCACATTCTATGTAAATTTTAAAAGGGCATCTACAACCACAACATTTGAAAAAAATCATCTTCATATTATGCTTTGATGGATGTCTATACCTTGTTCCAAATCTCCCATATTAAGGAAACCATTGAGGATTTTGGTGAAGGTTGTGGAATTTTTCTTTGCATCTACCAATTGCATTTGTTTGAAATTTTCTAAAACCTTTTCAACAAATCCATTATGTGTATATTCTAAAATCATTATAGTATACAATTTCACATTTATTTGGCTTTGCATCTACCAATTGTATTTTCTTGAATTTCCCTACAATATTTTCAATGTAGATCTCTTTTGTGGATATCTTATAGTCCTTTTAGTCCACATCACTTTGTTTTTTGAAGAAACTATTACCATATATTTCTTATTTATGTTCTTATTTTGCATACATGTTTATAAGTTTGATATTACAATTAATAATATTAATTCTAGAAAGACATTAAAAGGTTTTGTTGATTTTAAAAATATATGCATCGACCCAATGTAAAAATGCCAACAATGGAATCAATGATTGGAACGCATAAATTGTTATGTAGTATCCAATTCAAAGGATCATGTTACAATTTAGGGTTATGATTGGGTATTTAATTAGGGTTAGGATTTAGTGTCTATGTTAGTGTTAGGTTTAGAGTTAGGGTTAGGGTTAGGAAAAATAATGTTAGGATTAGGGTTAGATTAGGGTTTATGTTTTATGGTTAGGGTTAGATTTAGAGTTCTGGTTATGGTTGGGATTAGATATGAAATTAGGGTTAGGGTTTAGGATTACAATTAGGGATTATAGTATTAGGGTTATATTTAGAATTAAGTTTTAGGGTTATTATTATGATTAAGGGTTGTTTTTATATTTGGCTTAGAGTTGGGGTTTGGATTAGGGCCAGCAATAGGGCTAGGGTTAGGTTTAGGGATAGGTTTAGGGTTATTATAGTGAATGCAACTAATTGATAAAAGAAAAAATATTTAGGGTTAGGTAATTAAGGTTAGGGTTGGGGTTAGAGTTTTGGTTGTGGTTAGTTTTATAAAGATATGATAAAGGTGAGGGTTAGGGTCAAGGTTAAGGTTTCAAGAAAAAGGGTTAGCTTATGATTAGGGTTAGGGCTAGGTTTAAGATTTGGATTATAGTTTAGGATGTAGCATTTGTCTTTAGTTTAGGGTTACAATTAGGGTTAAGGTTAGTGTGTAGGTTAAGGTTAGTGTTAGGATTGGATTAGAATTAGGATCATCGTTTAGGGTTTAGGGTTAGGGTTGTGTTTATGTTTAGGGTTACAATTAAGATCATGGTTTATGGTTTAGGGTTGTGATAAAAAGGATTTGGGTTATGGTTAAGATTATGGTTTTGAGAAATAGTGTTAGGGTTAAAGTTATGGCCAGGGTTACATTAATGAAAAAATGATGGTTTACTTTCCAAGTAAGGGTTAGGATTAGGTTTATTGTCAGGGCTAGGGTTAAGGTCAAGGTATGATTCAATATTATGATTAGGGTTAGGGTTATGGTTAGATTAGGGATATGCTATTAAGTTTCAAGAAAAGGTCTAAATTCAAGATTAAGCCATAGTTGGCTATAATGAACATGGGAAAAAATGGATCTAATTTCCTTTTTGTGGGAAAATAATCAACTACGACTTAGACTTAAATTTAGAGATTACCATAAACCTAATCTCAAACCTAACCCTAAAGAAAACACATAACCTAACCTGGCCCTAATTGTAGTGTTTGAGGCTAGGCTAAAACACTATATAACCTAACCCTATATAACCTATTACATAACATAGCACTAGGAAAAAATTCTTCTCCCAAACAATCTCCTTTACTTATATTCACACCTATTGGAGTTGCAACATTCAACATTGGTGCTTCAACCATTCATTCAAAGCAAAGAATTAATCCAATAAGAGATTTCATTGAACTAGAAGGGACAAGACTTACAAATTTCCAAGAAGAAATATCACAAGTCAGATACAGATTGATAGATGAAATGAGTTTCTTTGGGGAGAGGTTGCTTGAAAACATAGATTCCAAGCTTCGACAAGCATTCCCAAAAAATAGTGACCAAAGTTTTGGAGGTGAGTTCTGGATCAAAATTGCTAACTTTGATAACTTTACATTACAATATTTTTTATTCAATTCTATTATTGTTCCTTCTATACAAATTCATACTTATCAATTTAATTAAATATTTTATATTCAAGAATATCTACATGATTTTAGTTGGAGAATTGGCACAATTACCTCCAGTAAATGACATGCTCCATATGAAAGAAAAAGGTGAGAAAAACTACTATGGGAAGAATTCAAAATGGTCATTACATTAAGTTGTGTTTTTCGACAAGATGGACAAAATGAAGAACAACAAATATTTCATCAAATTCTAACAAACATTAAGGATGTCAATCCCACAATCAATGATTGGATGTCTTTTGGGGAGTCACATATCCCCAATATTCAAAAAGGAAAGAAAAAATATCATCCTTAGGGTATTTCGTTCTATCCTTCTTTAAAACAAGACTATCAAGATTACCCTTCAATCTTATTTTCTAGAACTCCCACACAACATTCTGGAGTAGAAGCATAGAAGTAACCTATGGATCACCTTATTACTAAAATTAAGCACATTATTGACTCTTTCCTCCAAAGTTTCTAGAATTTTCTCCAAATAATTAAGAGAATTGGTGTTATGGCCACAATGAGAACATAAATGCACAAGATCAAACTAATTTTCCACCTAAATTCCTTTACCCTTGACATCATCCATGGCCACCATATCATTTCTAGGGACTAAATTCACATCATTTTTAGCCTCTCAATCATCCTCTGTGTTAGAAGACTTAGTGTTATAAAGAACATTCATTTCTGAAAAAGGTCGAGACCAAAATTATTGGAAAGAGAAACATCTTCCTCTTACATGAAGTCTTGAGAGTGACTGAACTCTTTGTTCCCACTATTGATGTAGTCATTGTCCTTGTGATCAACAAAGCCATTGTTGTTAGAAACAACTAATTCTACATTGGGTGTAGTGCTAGGGGTAGTAGAAATTATGGCCACCAACCAATTAGATATTTTTACAAGGTTCCCCTTAAAAACTTCTCCTATAGCAATCTTATTATTAATAGTAGTAACAATAAGAACCTTAGTCATTGTTGCCCACAAGGGAGGAATAAATTTTAGGGTTTTTACTCTTAGTCTTGGAGATGTCAACATCACTAGGAATTTCCACATGGATATGAGAGGAAAATTTCAATAGAGAACCAATGGCAAACAGATTAGGGCAACCTAAGTCATCAGAATCAGCCACAACTTTACCAAGCTCAAGATTTCCCTCCACCACTTTACTAGGCACATCATCAAATGTAATTTTTTCCTTCGAAATAAATGAGGAATGTTTGATAGGTTTTGTCTTACCCTTAGGAGGAGAGGGATCATGAAAATCACTAAGATTCCCACCTTTAGCTTTGATAAGAATAGGGGTAGGGAATAGATTAGACTTTGAAATAAGAGAGTTAACAAAATTCTAAGAGAACATAGAAAGTTGGACTTATGGAGTCTAAAAATTAACCCCTCGTGTAGAGGCATCACAAATTTATCCATTAAGACCTCCTTACCTAAACACTTAAGAGAACATAGGACAAAATGAGGAATACAAGCAATCTTATTATGTTTAAGATGGTCATGTGAGAAATAGTAATGAAAAACACATTTAAAACTACCTTCAACACTGAAGTACTTAATTAGCACTCTACTAAAATCATCATTCAAAACAATTCTATAATTCGATGAGTTCTCCCCTTTTCAAAATTTGGTTGATGGTTTCCGTGTCCATCATTTTTCCCTATTAATGACCTTCCTACCTTCAATATTCAACCTACTAGCAACTCTAATGGTTTCCTTTGAAACAAGAAATCTAACACCACCCACAATAACCTTTTTATCCTTTCATGAAGTAGAAAATTATTTTGAAAGGAATTGACCAGAGCAACATAGGGACTCTAAGTAGGGAGCAAGTCTACCCTCTTTAAAAATGTCATAGCATGACATTATTTCTCACCTCCTTAGGGGATGTGAGTTTAGTGTGGCATCATATATCCCCTATAGTATCTAAACCCTTGTAAAAAAATTTAAACTAAGAAATATACATTTGGAACTTAGTAGGAAGAAAACACAAGCATTCACCTAAGAAAATAGGCTTCACAAAAATTTGAGGCTTATTCACTATCATGCAAAACTAACCTGTTCATACAATCATACCATGGAGAAACCTCCCAACCATAAGTGACTTGATTGAAGTGACTATATCATTATTTTGAAGTAAATGCATATTTATGGAAGCTTGGGAATAATAATTAGAAAGACCAGAATTACCAATACTAATATTATCCAAGCAACCTACAAGGGGTTCATAACAAGACTATTTAATGACATCAATTTGATTGAAGGAAATAGAATCCATTTAAAGACTTCCTCAAACATAATCACAAGGGATAGCAATACCCCTCTTGAGCCAAAGCAATATGATACATAGAAACCAACAATTATCACTAGGGTAAAACTCAATACCCTTCCCCAAGCACCCATTAAATGACAATTTCATTATTTTCATTATTAAGGTTATTGATAATACTTTGAGAAGTAAAGCAAATTCCTATAGACTGATATGGCCCAATGACATTAAAAATATCATCTATGCAATAATATAATAAGTCATCAATAGAAAAATGAAAAGATAAAAGCCAACAACTAATTAAGCAAAAATCATATAGAGATGTCATATTAGGAAACCTCTAACAAATTCTATGGTGCAACAAGCCATAGTATTATTAAACTCACCTCAACAACAAAGTGTTAAAAATGGGAAATCTTCCTTTGACGACATACCCTTTAGGTTCTAATTCATAATCACATATGCATGCCCAAGTTTTTCCACTTGTTTAATCCATTTCCAAATGAGAATTTTTCCAAGTGTGAAGAATGAAAGAATAAACCCAAAAACATGTATGATAGTAGAGGGAGTAGTTTATTTTGCATTGACTCTTCATTACAATTCAAAATATCATGTATTCCTTCTCCCATAAAATTTTTCATGGGAGGAAGGGGAGAATATTTATAGTGTTAGACACATCTAGCCTATCACCATTTTTTTTTAGAAGAAAAGAGTAAATGACAATGCCAAATCCAACACCATTTCTCATAGTGACCCTTTTTTGGACAAGGAAACACAAATGTTAATATTCACTACTCCAATCAATGGCTTCTATCCTTCTTTTTTTCCAAATATAGCTTATAGGCCACCTCTATGACCACCCATCTCACTATCAATGTTGCCATCACTAGACCAACTATTCAATGGCCATTTTTCTAATGACTCTTTCTCACTCTCTTGGAGGACAAACGTGACATTATTTAGGATATTCAATGCCTTGATATTTTCTGGAAAGCTTTAAGGTCAAATATATAGTGGCATAAAACTCAATGTTATAGAAAATCATTCTTAGCCAAGCCAAATTGGTTCAATTCCTATGGATAGAAGGGGGTTGATCATAAGGAAGTGTTGAGATTCCTCAGAATCTCTTTTACCTTTTAGGTTTCTCCTTCCTCTTTAAGGAAACATATCATTTCTAGAATTGAGAAAAATTATCATATTAAATTATGAAGCCCCTTTCTTTGGCATGGAGATTCCATGTGTGTTCAAAATTCTTGTTGCACACATTTCCATTACTCATGTTGCTAAGAACCTTTCAAATCCTCATATTTGAAGATTGAAAAAATCCAAAGGTATATTTTATGGCCTCCCTTTAACCAAGGAAAATGGTTTCACAAAGTATCCTAGGAGTTTTATTATTTCCCTCATGACTATAATATAATAGGCTTGGCTTAATTTATATTCAATACTCTAAATGGTGCCATAATAGGCTTTGATTGCTTTATATTCACTACTCTCAATGGTGCCATAATTTTAAATTTAATTAACATACTCTAAAACCTAACTATACCAGGTTGTAGCTCGTCAAATTGGACAAGTGAAAGGTCAATACCAACGCTGAGGAAGAGTTTGGAGGAGTCAAAAAAAGGTCAATACCAAGCCCGACGAAGAGTTTGGAGCTAACAAAAGGTCAATACCAGCACCGAGGATGAGGTTGAGGGCACTCAGGAAAAATCAACGACCAAGGGACAATGAGTACTATAAGTTTGGCACCCCCATTCTCTTTAACCTGCAATTTTTCATGCCTAGTTTCCAAAGATCTTCTCGTACATTGGCCCCCCCATTCTCATAAAATGGTATAAGATAAAACAAAAAAAAAAAAATAGCTTAGTCTTTCACATTTTTATAGTGATTACTAGAGGCACGTAGACCAATTCTTCATAATAGAAGAATTTGATCATACTTTTCCAATGATGGCATTATGAGAAAACCTTAGGTTAAATGAATAATTCCTAGCTAGGTTCTTGAAATCATGTCCAACCATATAAGAGAAGACCACTTATATGTGTACTTGGATAACATGGGGAAAGGCTCTTTGGGCTCTTTCATCAATCTACGTATTGCTAAATTTTAACACCTAAAAGTGAGAATGAGGAATATTTTTTAGGATGGTGGCCAATTATGCTTCTCAAGACCTAGATTACAAAATCCTTGTCAATATCATTGCCATCACAATTAAACATATTGCTTGAGATATAGTCATAGAGGTAAAAAAATTGGCTTTCTTGATAGTAGATACATTCTAGACAATTCAATCCTTGCATCAGAGATTGTTGAATGGGCCCAACAAACTACTCATGATGCCCTTACTATTAAGTTAAAAGTTTGACAAGGCATATGATTGCATCAAATGTCCTTTCATTTATAAAAGGCTCAAATGGATTTATTTTCAACCCTAAATTATTATCACACATTCAAAATTACAAAATACCAGTTAATGAAGAACCTTCATTTGAAGGTGATGTCGTCATAACCTTTAAATGAAGAACCTTCATTCAAAAATGATGCCATGTCAAGAATTTCAAATGAAGGTATTTTTTATTTTAAGTATTTCATGTCCAAAATGCTTTATAAAAGGAACCTTGGCATGAAGGACCTTCAAATGAAGATCTTAATTCAAAGGTCATTCATTAGAAGATCCTTCATATGAAAGTTCCTTTAATGCCATCCTATTATAGCTCTTAGAGTTGTTAGAGATATTTTTGTTTTGAAATAGAGATTGACCCATCAAACAGTGTCACCATGACTCTACCAAGATATCCATCAAATTGATAAACCCTGACTTAACAACCACAAATTCACAATAAAATTGCCCCTATTAGCCCTAGGGCATCAATTCAGTGCCAAGTTTCTTGCTTTAAAATACCCCTAAATGCAATGAACCTCTATCATACCATGATGCACACCAATCCACTGAGTTACAGTTCCAAGACTGTGGGTGGATTGGTGGATGTCATTTCTATTTAGCCCTCAAACCCTTACATAGGCAAAATAGGGCAGTCCTTGTAAATCTGGTAAAGACGTGTCACTCCAGTCATCAAAATTCTTTACCAATTTCTTAATCTGCCATCAACTCCCTAATTCAAATGCCTAAAAATTGTGTCTACAACATCATTTTGCTTGGCAACTACTCCCTTCTCACCTTCTTTTAGAGCTTCTCGTAGCCCTCTAATCTTATTAAGCATCTTCTATTTGGTGGGATCTACAGAGTACTCAACCTCCTCTTCAACTAGCTCTAATGAAGGACTAGGAGCAGGAGTCTAGATGGGGGACCTAGGAGTAGAAACAATTGGAGAATTTGGAGGTACTGATCTTGATGTAGAAGGTATGGCTAGGGTACTAGGAGCACTAGAAGACTCCCACACATGTATGTACTTCAACCTGTCTACCTCAGTTTGCAGCTCAACATTCCTTTGTTGCATTCTACTATACTTTCCAATAATGGTGTTATACTTCTCCATCAAACTTTTCTTCTCAGTGTCTTCTCTTTCAGCTGTCTTTTGGGCCAATTTGACCATATTTATAGTCAAGTTTGTAGCTTCTATAGTTGAATTTTCAGAAGCTCTTTTGATTATTAACCCTCCCCTTAGGTTTGGGCTAATATCAGTAACATAGGGCATGAGCCAACCTAACATTAGGAAGTAATAAATTTAGGAAAAATATTTAACTCAATTTATAAAAAGGGGCCTGACCTATATAGAACAATGAGACATAAGTAATTTTAATACCCACTCCAAAAAGGTAATGGCCAAATATATCTCACCCAAGGTTTTACATAGAACATTAGGATTTTTATGAAATCCAAGGTAAAATCCAACCTTAGGTTCCTCCCAAACAATGTAACAATCCACGACAAAGGGTAAAACATAAATGGAATTCAAAGAACAAGATTTCAAACTCCATCAAATCCACCATGATGCACACCAATCAACCAAGTTACAGTTCCAAGACAGTGGGTGGATTGGTGGATGTCATTTCTATTTAGCCCTCAAACCCTTACACGGGCACAATAGGGCAGTCCATGTATTTGATTGTTTAATACCACAAAAAAGTTATTGAGAACTTCAAAACAAATGAAAATGAAAGGGAACACATATATTTATCTACACCAATGATCTCAGAGCATTTCAAGCTTGTATGGATCCATACAACACAAAAGAACTTCAGAAAAATTGTAAAAACACAAAAAATTGTTTCAAGAACATGGTATCTGATATGAAATTTTGGTATCAACTCCTCGAACAATTGCAATGGGATGGGAATACAATATGATAGAAGTGGGATAAAAAATGCATTGTTTGAAGCATCAAACCAATATGAAAATATGAAAGAAAGTGTTAACCCCTTAAACTGAAAAAGTTTCTTTTAACTTTAAGTTTGTTGGGTAGCCAATTCTTTTAAGTTATCAAATCCTACCATCATACATAATAAAAATGTTTTTGTTTCAAATGATTGTGAGCACTAAATTTCACTATTTGAAGATGTTGAAACCTTGTCATAGTGAATTAGAACACTGATGCGACCACTCATCCTCCCTTAAAACATACCAAAAGTCTCCTAGCAATTAGACATGGGAAGAATTAAGATGACTTAAATATTTTTTATTGCCAAAGCATAAACTTATGATGACTTTACCAGGCCTAGTACACACTCCCTCCCCATTAACCACTTAGACATATGGAAATTAAATGTACATTTTCTGCTATTTTTAGTCATGTAGGTGTCCAATAAACCACTTGGTAGTGTTTCCCTTCAAGTTTATTTACTTGAATGAAGAGAAAAAGTCCTTTGATTACAATTAGATAATACATTTGATGCCTTGGTGTGTAACTGGTGGACCATAGTCACATTTAACACTTGTTACAAAGTTTGGGAGTTAAAACGTTAAGTAGATTTCATTTGTGATGGACACATTTGGATGGTAGTAACAATAACTTTCAATCTATCAAGACTTGATTACCTTATAACCTATCAAATTCTAGTGATGAAATGATAGATTAACCATAATGTCACCTTTGGATCAAATCACCATGAAAGAATTTCATCCAACATCCTTATGAGTGCAGGTACCACCAAATAGGTATTTTTCAGATTTGTCTTCCTCGAGCGAGGGAAATTCAGGAAGAGAAGAGGAAAGCGAGACATGTAGTAGGTCTAAAAGAGGGAGACCAACTAGAGGTCAAAAGATTAGAAGAAAATTCTGTAAATGCGTGGAATTTCGTCTTGTTGAAGGGGGGTCATGTTCTTATGATGATGAGAGCATAGGCGACATCGAGGTGCCCTTGAGGTACAAACATCTACGAAAATAATGGGTACCCAAGGAACTTACTCCAATAAAAACCAATCTTTGTGTCAACGAGAGGATATATCGCATAGCACCATCATCATTACATGGTTTGGGCCTATTTTGCATGGACGACATAAAGGTCTGTTATGAAAAAGTTACTAAGTTGATGGAGTATGTTGGACCCTATTACAGTTACAAAGATTGGATGGAGTTGGTTTGATATACACGAAGTATGTGTAGGTATTCACTATCAGAAAATTATATACAACTAAAAGATAAGGATCAAAATAAAGGAGTGGCTAGGTACATTGACAAGAGGCCAAAATGAGGGAATATTGTAGGGTTTATAAATATTACACGACCTAGGTCAACAAATAAGCAACCCAATTGTATATTTGAGGCACGAGAGGGAAATCGTGTATTCGTATGTTTGATAAAATCGATAACTGTAGGGGAAGAGTTGCTAATCGATTACAATTTGAATCGCTTAGATACAAAGACAATTGCTATGAGGGTGGTATGTACTATATACCATTTTACCAACCTCCAATTAATGACTCCAATATAATGTTTTTTATATTTAATTTTTGTCACAACGGGACATTGATCATACAAGTAAGGCTCCAACCCAGAGCGTAGATCATGATCCATCTTCAGGCACTTCTATGCGATAGATTTACCTCATTATAATTGTACAAATTAGATACAAGAAATTTTTTTTATTATTATGTTTTTTTCATGAGTTTATTGGGTTAATTTCGATAATGTTTTTAATATTCTTGCTGCAGTCGACTAATCGGGGAAAGGCACCAGCAGTACAGGAGAACATCCATATGGAGGTGGAGTCACTATAATGCGATGATGACATCACATTTTCCACAAACCCTGTGGATATGATGAAGAAGGCCCAAAACAAATGCAATCAAGAAATCCTTAAGTTGGTATTCATAGTGCCTCAGATAGATGAGATAAGAGAAAGGGTTAAACTATTGTTTGAGAGAGCACAAAACTTGCAAGTAAGTTGTCATGAGATATTTAATTATAGCATAAGTTCATTCATGGTTTTATATTTTGTACTCTTTTATATCATGAACTAAAATGTGTTTTGTTTTTACAGGATTATTTGCGTCCTCATCATGTTGTTGGCCATGATCAAGGTACTGCAAGTGTTTCCCGAGAAGTAGGGCATAGTACAAGTGTCAATCCCGATCTTCTTTCACATACAACACTTTTTTCAGCCCCAACATTCGTTCCTATATTGTCGACTGAAATTTCGGCAACACATACCATGCAGGCATTCAATAGTCCACTGTCTGGGAGTGAACACATGCCACTACATGTGTCAGTACCTATGGATGCAGAGGTCGCTAGTACTGGTGATGTTTTAGCAACATTTCTTGGATCTTCCCATATTACTAGTATGAGAAGATTGTCGGTCACATTTGTGGTGACGGAGGATTTCCTTCCCATAAAGATAGAGAAGGTCCCAAGTACTTTAAAATGTTTTAATTATTATCATATATAATCCAATTTAAATTTACTTATTGATCACTCTTTATAGACTAATGATCCCATGATCATTTTGCATGAAATGATGTTTTTATAAACATCTAAGTGATATTACATTGGAGCTCTTTGGTCCCACCATACGTACACGGTGGAATGCCCAAAATCAAGATTTTAAAGATGAGCTCATTAACCTTTTAGTTGTGTTGTTCGGTGATAAAAAATTCAACCAAAACAAGGTTCTTAAGAAAGTTGGTACCTATCTAAAGTATGTCAAGGACCAGTATAGGTCACATTTAGAGAAGAACAGAAAGTACGAGTGTCCCCCCATGATTCTAGAAAGGGAGTGGAAGGACTTGGTGTCAGATGGAAAGGAGAAGGCTGAAAATAAGAAAGGTAAGATACCACTGGGCCAAGCAAGGTATGTGATACTATCAACAATTTAATTATATAATGACTACTCTTTCTTTTTACATAATCTAACGTATTTCAATTTTTTCATAGGTTGCCCGACACATCAAAGGCAACAAAGGAAAGACTAGAAAAACATGGGCAACACAAACTAGGCTCTGGTGGTTATATGAAAATAGCCGCATGATTTGTAAGTATCAATAAATGAAATATTGCCTCCAAATAATAAATTGCAAACAATTTTGGTTTTATCACGCCATAGAAGAAAAATTCATGATCGCATGCAAAAATGCAGGGCTTTTATTTCAACAAAGTGCCCATAGAAGAGGATTTGAAGCTTTCCTTGCACCAAGGCTATGGAGCCCTGACTAAACAACTAAGAGTCTCAATTGGGAAAACACAATCTTCCACTACATCCAACACACAGGTAAATAAACTCAATCAAGTTTATTTCAAATTGAATACTTGTGAAATTTGTTCAATATTAATTTCTACCATAATAATGTGCCTATTTGTTTTACATAGATAAGCAATTATAATACTACACATGGCATTGGAATGCAACTTGGTGAGGGTGGAGCACAACCTGCCGATGAAGGCCATGGTGTGCATCCCGGTACTGGATGTATTCATGTTCTATACAAAATGCAATATGGATTAAAACAATTAAACATCTTTAATTTCATTTAGTGTATTAATCAATGTAACCTTTCATGTTTCAACTTTAGAGCATGTAGAGCGTGATCAACATGTTGAGCATGATAAGGCTAGACAAGATCAGGAATATGATATGGCTCCATCACGTAAAGAGGACCACTCTAATGTTCTTTTAAACATATTTAATTGCAATTGGTGTATTAATTAATGTAATCTTTCATGTTTCAACTCTAGATCAGGATTTAGAGGGTGTTCAGCATATTGAGCATGAGGCTATAAGACAATATCAGGAACATGATGTGGCCCATTCAGGTAAAGAGCACCACTCTGATGTTCTTTTAATTAATGAAATACGTGTAATAATAATAATAAAACATATCAGTTTAACATTTCTTTGCTATTGCAGCAAACCCCCCCTTGCAGCCGCGTCCACGTTGTGAGTACATGACTAGGCATACATTAAGATCATGAGCAAAGATCGAAACAACTGAAGGGGGATAAATGATTTTGAAAATGATACTCCACTTAAGATTTTTTTAGCTGCAAAAAAGAAAAAAAAAGTGATTGTAATCATATTATGACAAGTTGACAACCATATTTTTGATAATATGTAAAAACTAAAAAAATGAATGTTATATGTTAATGAATGAATGTGAGTATGTTAATGAATAAATGTTAATGGGTGAGTGAATGAATTTTATATGTTATTAATGGATGAATGAATGATTAATGTTATATGATCAGGTATGGGGAATTGAGAGTGATATGAGGGGGGGGTGGGCGGGGGGGAGGAGATGGGAGGGGAGAGGAGGGGCCAAATGAGCTTCCACCTTCACGTGGTTGGCCTTGTTAAGTAGAGAATATTAAACTATTCTAAAAAAAAAGAGAAGCTCAATAAGGTAAGTAATGCACTTTTCAATATAAGAAATGCATCGTTTGAAGCATCAAATCAATATGCAAAGATGAAAGAAAGTGCTAAATTTTCACTATGAACATTGTGTTGTGTGTGGATTTGGATCATAATGTAATTTTTTTAATTTTTTATTTTATTGGTCTCTAAAATTTAACTTTTGTGCATAACAGGTTAGTAGAAAATTTGACAGCTCTAAAGGGTTTAGAGGCTCAATTGAGATAGATACATGGATATTTGGATCTTTTTGTTGATGGGAGGCTTCCACTTAACCATGAAATTTTGTACCATCTGCAAATATGCTAAAATATCTCTACTTACATTCATTCAACTTACTATAATATAATATCTGACAAAAATCTCCTTTTCATTATACTTAGATGGATTTTCATGCCTTGTTCCAAAGCACATGTTTTAAAACAGGAAAGAAGGATGTTGGCAAGGGTTAAGGAATTTGGCTTTACAGCTGCCAATTGCATAGTTTACTTCATTCATCCAGCATATTGCCTATGTGTTTCACAATTGTTGGAATCATATACTATAATTATAGAACTAGTAAAATTAAGATATGTAAGTTTCAAATATGGCATTACATTTATTTCTATGAATTTTTGAAAGAAAATATCAAAATGGAGAAGTATTAACAAAATAATCTGCATAATTTCTATGAGATCAGGGAATTTTTTTGTAGAGCTATCTTGAATATATTTAAAACAAAAGTAACTTATAGAGATTGAAACAGAATATCAATAGTCTAAAATAACCAGTCAACACATCTTAGTAGTATCTCAATTCAAGAGAACTAGGTCAACTATCCATTAGCCAGTAAAAAAAAAAATCAATTCATAAGATTATTTTGTTCTAATAGGGTTGACTGGTTGTTTCTTTCTTTTTGATTGTCAGGAAGTCATCAATATACACTTGGTTTTCCCGCCTTCTCTTGCCTCATGGCCAAAGAGTTTCTGTAGAAGGCATCAAAGTAACCTTCAAGATTGACAATGGAAATGAGTACAAGGTCAGTATAACTTAATGCTAATTGGGAATGATTTTATTTGTTCAAGACCAATTTAGATTCATTTTCTGCTCACACTACTTTTATTTACATGTTTTTCTAATATCCATTTTCCTTTACATTCATATTCTTTTTTACATATTGTGTTTACAATAATGTTTTCCTTAATTTAATCTAGGGGACAAGACCTAGTACCTGAGCAACTTTCAATGTCATGTTGTTAGGATTTACTGTGAAGCTAATCCAAATTTTTTCATTGCTACTCGAGGCCATATTGTAGTGCTTTCTCTAGGAAGCCCACATGATCCCCATCAGGTATCTTCTTTTTGAGGTCTCTAAATTTCTTAGAAAAAAACAACTAGTTTGTCTAAATGTGGCTCCTTGTTTACACATTAATATCTCTTTTGGCAGCAATGGATCAAATTAGATTCATGGGGTCTTAAAGAGAAGGCTCTAAAACATGGAGATCAAGAGTGGGACCAGGTAAAACCATTCATAATCATGCTCATATTGTTTTAATGACTGTCTAAGAGCTAAGTATCCAAGATAACATTCTTTATTTTTCTATTGAATTTCCAGAGTGAGAATAATTTTGGGTTTGCAATCCTATTTTTTAATACACTAGCTAAGTATCCAAGACGCACTGCAGGTACTCTTTCCCACCGAATTGCTCATTTTCCACAAATTTAGATTCTAGTGTGTAGCTTACTATTCACTAGTTTGATTTTTAATTGTTTAGAAAAATTAGAATCTAGTTCGTAGGTTGTGCTTGTTGTCCATGACAATCCCCTTGATCTCATGAATCACCATAGGTTTTATATTTTGCTCCAATTGTTGATCAACATCGAATGTGGCCATCATAATATCATCCATAGCCTCTATATTCTACAATTATTCATTGCTCATTTCTCATACATAGTAACCAAATAATACAGGCCTAGATCTTGGACTGTAGTTGTATGCAAAAAATGATAAATCCTTGCCTCTGTAAGCCTAATTAAACACAACAACTGACATGTTTTTTGATATTTTAAACAGTCATATGACTATCCTTTTTCTACTTTGTAAACACTTACTCAATGCATACAATAATTTATTGAAATGCAAAGTTGAATGGCCTCTTAACTCTTGACACTAATGTCATTGCTTTTTTCCAAATAGGGTTAATCATATTGTGATCTAAATTTTCATACTGAAGTCTACCAATCTATCCTTTAAATCTGAGCATTGATGACAATCCATCTTGTCTTTTACTACCCTTATTAAATGCTCATGGTCTTGGCACATCAACTTTCTCTCTTTGATTGACCTATCCTTACATCTTGTTATTATCCCTATGGATGCACTTTGGAGCCTCTTACTACTTTTATATATCGCCCAGAGTCACCCCGATAAGTATTTCAATCCATTTGTATCCTCATCGACAAGAGATCATGTATCGCTAGGATATTCTATAGTTTCCTCGATGTGGTGAGTCTCCCAGATGATTATTCTTTTGATCTCCACTATGTCACCAAGATTCCTACCAATGTAATCTTATCAGTGTCACATAGTGAGTTGAGTAGAAATTCAGAACTTACTCTAATGGTATATGTCCTGCCGATATGCTTCCCTTGTGCTTCGTCGATGAGACAAGATGTGTATCTTGCTGATGAAATGTCATCACTGAGACCAAAATATAGTCCTCTCGATATATCTTCTCAGGCAATTTTAATCGTTGTAATAGTCATGATCTTTCACCGATATGCCTACATTTCAACGAATAGTTTTTTTTTTAAATATTGCATTGTTCCGTCGAAATTGTGACGAATCGCAAAAACGTCCAACGACCTTGCAATGTATCTGACAAACTTTCGCAATGACATACCTATTTTTTCTTGAGTGCGACGCACTTTCACCATAATGAATTGCCTATTGCATCGCACGTTCGATGATCTTATGTTGTTAATCTAATGGTTTGTCGCATGTGCTCTGGGTTTTGTTTGTCGCTAGGTCAACGCCACTGTCATCTTCGTTCCGACGACTTTATGTTGATGCTCTGATGCTTCACTGAAGGTATGCCACTCATGCTCCAGGTACTATTTGTCGCTAGGCCGACAACTATATGTCACTGCTTTGACGCTTCAGTGACGGTATGCCACACGTGCTCCAAATACTTTTCATCGGTAGACTAATGACAATGTTGTCTTTGTTCTGACAACTGTATGTCGATGCTCCGATGCTTCAGTGAAGGTATGTTGCCCATGCTCCAGGTACTATTTATCGCTAGGCCGACGAGTATATGTCGCTGCTCAGACGCTTCAGTGATAGTATACTGCATGTGCTCCAAATACTTTTCGTTGGTAGACCGACAACACTGTCATCTCAGTTCCGATGAATGTATGTCGCTGATCCAACGCTTTGGTGATGGTATTCCACCCATGGTCCAGCCACTGCCCGTCGTATGATTGACGAAACAGGTGTCGTGGTTCCAATGAGCTTGTGCCAGGAGTCCGTCAAGATATAAAAGAAAAGTGAGCGACGGTGCTGATTTGTGCGATTCGTCGGTCAGTCAACAATAGATCGTCAAAATTTCGATGGACTGCCGTCGAAAAATGGGGTCAAATTCATTAGTGTAGACACTTTCAGCTATTCTAGGACACTTTTCACCAAAGTGGGATAATTTGCACCAATCTATTCTAAGATCCTGAAATTACTCAAATTCCATAAAAAGTACAATAAAAGCATAAAAATGCTGAAAAATCAGAAAATAATGCACTCACTATTTGTCGAATGATGCCCTAAGTTGCATCACTATGTCACTCGTCCAACCTCGGGGGCTTGTAGACTCTCTAGCTTAGCATCCTCACTCACTCTACACCAAGATAAAATTCCAACAAGGTAAATGCCAAATGAATAGTGAAAAGAGTCATTTTTAATAGTAAATAGTAAAACCCCAGTAAATAAAGCTTATTCATTTTAAAAATAACTTCATTCAAACCAGCGTATAGGGAGCTAGAGGACTCCATTTTTTATGTCGTTTGTTGTGTTGGATTCATAATTCTGCTTCAGATCCCATCAAATGTCTATCGTTATGTGGCATAGTACTTGGAAATACCCTATGATACGACCTAATTGATTCAATGTGGTTTCATGTTCACCCTGATTCCACCTCCAGAAAGCAAGCAGAATCATGGGGCATACATCTACCCTCAAATTCAATTTTTCATAGAAGTTTGATAAGAGGATTTTTGAGAATCTAACAAATTTTGGTTGCAAGATGCAGTTCCTAACATTGTGGTTTTGCAAGTTGCTACAATGAGCGCTTTGTTCTCCCTAATGAATCCATATGAGTATACTTTTTCATAGTAGTTATTTCCTTTTGCTTTCATATTCACGTAGTATCATATGGCAACTAAAGTGGGGGCTAAATGTGGTGTCAAAAATAATAGTCCTTTTTCACACTTAATTTGGAATAATAGAAATATAATTAACTTAATTGCACCTTGGGTTATTGTTGAAAGGTTATGTAATTCAAATTAATCTAGGCCTATTTGTCAAACTAAATATATTTAAATTATACCTTGCTAAAGTGTTGTAACACATTTTCACACTTTTATAAGGTGGCTTTAATCAATGGAGCCTTATGAGCCCCTTTTTCAAATAAAATTCACCTAATGTGTACCCTATTTATAGGGTTGTAAAGTTTTGTAACACACTTTCACACTTATCTAGGGTCTTCTTAATTAATTATGGTTAATTGGAGTTAATTATCCCTTTTAATTCAAATTTAAGCCTTATTTATGACACCTCCCAAAGATCTATCCTCACACCCATAATTCAAATTACATAACATTAAATGGGGAAAACTCAAGGTCCTAGAAAATGGTGCTAGGACCCATTCACCCTAGGTGGCGAATGATTCTTCTCTCTATAGGACCCCCCTTTATCAACATGTTTCAAATGGGTTTTTAGTGTTCTTTCATCCTCCAATGGTGAGGTCTTAGAAAAGAGTGCTAGGACCTATTCACCCTAGGTGGTGAATGGGTCCTCCCTTAACAAGGACTCCCTTTTTGACTTTCATTCTAGCGGGATTTCAATAATTTTCATCTCTAGACCTAGTTTCAACCTAAATTGTTTGAATTTTGAGGTTAATTCTTATATTATGTATAAACACAAGTCTATTTCACACAATTTCAACTAGAAGAGAAGAAGAAGGTTTCAAGCAAGCTAAGAGATAAATAAATTTCATGGGATCAAGCATTCAAAGTCAAGAAACAAGCAAAAGTGAAGTTTGGAGTAGCATTGAAAGGTCTACAAACTTATTTTTTGTCCAAGACCAAGAATTAGTGAAGGTTGGTGATAGATGACTATGGAGAATCATGAGGGATTCTAGGTGTTGGGAGATGCACAAGACACACAAACAAGCCTAAGGAATTGTTTCCTAAGTGATTCCATCTTCTATAATCATCTTATTTGCAGCCTACAAGAGGTATTTTAAGATTTGTGGCTTAATAAGGGAATTACACATCTCCTTTAGGGTTCTATCCTAACACAATTGGATAGAATTTCCTTTGCATGTTAATAGATCTTAGTATTAGACACACTTAAGATTAAGATTACACACACATTTACATGTTTTAGATTTTCATTCATCATCAAAGGTTTAATTACCAATAAGGAGTTTGACTAAGGAAAACCCCCATCCACCAATAAACTACCAAATTTGTCTTGCAAGTTTTTGTAGACATTTAAAAAGTCCTGATTGATACTAGACATCTTATTCTAATTAACTAACACCATTTCTTCCTAAATCACTTCAAACTAACCAGTTAATTAAATAATCAATATTATTTAGTTAAATTCATCAAATTCTGCTATTAATCAAATAATTGATTTTATTAGATTAATTCACCTTCTTTGAACTAATTATTCATCCTATTTAATTATATCAAATCATTTAATTAAATCCCCCTAATTCCTCTCATTTTATTAAATAAATCAAATTATTAAAATCAAATGTTACAATCCCCTAACCCATCCAAGTTAATTAATTCTGAATTAATTAATCCCAAGCTACTTGCTAATCCTTATTAGAAAATCCTCTAGATTTTAACTCCACCTTGGTTGATTCAACCCATGGTCAACTAAAAAAGTTGCACATGAAATTAATTTCTTTTAATTAACTAATTACCCTATTTATCCTCACAATGACATATTCCAAGGAATATTCCTCCCAACCATCCCTTCATTCAATTTCCCTCCAAAAGGCTTTGGATGCATCTTACAAAAGCATTTGATCCTCCTTACATGTCATATTCTCTCTTACAAGGGAATTCAATCCTCTTACATTCTCAACAAAATTCCCTTACATCTCTAACCACATTCATTTGCTTCTTCTTGCATCCTCATTTAATCCTGTGAAACCCTCTTTACTCACACATTCTCGAAAATGTGCTCCACCTTCAACCATTCGCCTTGTGGAAAGTGTCACAATCCTGCATTCACCAAATTATCTCATTCTTCAACCCTTGAGTACCATAAATAGAGGCTTTCTCTACACAATATGGATCCATAACTTGAGGCAATATCACTATAGTCATTTTCACTCATAGCATTCACCATTTTCATCATATTTGAAGCTTGTTTCATCATCTTAGATAATTTGGGTCAACTACATCATTGGAGCTTATTAAAGGGATTGGAAAAGGGATTCTTTCCATATCAAAGGAGCACCAATTCCCCTATGGGATTAAGGTTTGGTTGTTTTATGTTAATTACATGTTATCATTGGTTTGTTTATGCTTTCATTTTCATGTTTTCATCTTGATTTAACCTAGAATCTCATAGGGAATGCTAGATTTGGGTTTTTGACATGATTAACTATTATTTTTTTATATTTTTTTAGTAAATTTCAGGTTTGGTGTTCACATTTCGGCACTAGAAGGAGGGCTAACCTATTTTATTTTGACATTTTTCTTAAAAATTGATGTTTTTGTAGCTACAAGAAGGTGATACTGCATTCACTCCATCCAACGTTTCCTTTGCATATATAGCACCGCCTTTGCTTTCACGTAGAGTGCCACCTTTTTTTCCAATGTCTCCTTTGTCATGTCACATCACCTTTTAATTTTCTATCATATCACCTTTGTAGGAATGTCGCCTCTATCTTCGCATCCAAACTCCTAAATTTTTATTTTTGATATCAAGTGTTACCTCTGTTATAGTGCCAATTTTGTGTCTCTATCCATTACAGATCACTGCCTTTGTTTTCACCATAGTGTTAGATTTGAATTTAGCACTGCTTTTGATAGCCCATAGAGCATCACCTCTATTACACAATGTCACATTTGCAGATTGAGGAGGAAAACAAATATAGAGACCTAAAACCATTTTTTAATGCTTTCTGTAATAGCTTAGGCTTTCAAATTTTTCTTTTCATTTTCTATTTTATAACCAACTAGCATTACTTTGGGCTTAAAAATCAACCATCTACTTAATCTTTCAATTTGGACTAAAATTGAAAATTAGAAATTTACTATACATTGCTATATGGGCTAAAATTGAACAAGGAAAACTCACACTTAACTTGGTGCATTAAAATAAACTCATCAAGTCTTTGAAGGACAAAACAAACAAGTGCTTAAATTGTGTGATTTTGTCTTTGACGCATTTTGAGTACGTATCCTCTCCCCTTGCACTTCGTGTGATCTTGGGTGAAGAGAAACACTCAAGGTGTATTTTATTTCTTTTGTCCATTTGAGGTGTTATCCTCTCTCCTCACATCGTTTGGCGATCTTGGGTGATGAAAAATACCTTGTTTATTTTTGCACATTTACTTTTAAATCAAATTATTACCTTTAGAGGGGCTTGCCTAAGAAACACATCTGAAAAGGAGAGCTCAAAGGTGACTCCAAGAGGTTTTTCACTTGAGTTGTACAATGTCATTCAGAATAGGGTACTGCCATAAAAAGTATAAGAGCACCAAGTAGGATTGATTAAAGACTTTAGTGGCCTGCTTGACAGTCACAAGGTTCCATGTCCCCGAGTATCCGAACTAAGAACCAAATTTTTTAGTGAAACAAAATAATCCTTAGGATCTTCGGATCTTCAAGATTGTGAGACTTGGTGGTCTCGAGAAGTGTGTGTTGTGGACGGGAGCCAGTGTTTACAAATCTCTAACTATTCAATTTGTCTTACTATTTGGATAAATATGAGTGGGGACTCAACAAGTAGTATCTTTGAATCCTAGGGTTGTGAATTTTGCAAATCAAACACATTGCTTAGGGGTGATCCCACCCTGTTGGTTTACAATTTCTAGGAAATTCTGATTTTTACTAGATTTTAGAAAATATAATGATTTAAGGCTTAAAAATTTCCATTTTAAGGATTCCAATTGAAGAGGGTTTTATCAAACCAGCTTAGATCAAACCCCCTTGGATAAAACCCCGCTAGTATTAAAAAGTACCTATAACAAAGTCTCATTTACACCTATCAAAATGCTGATAAAAAACCACTTTTGATTTACCTTTTCGGGGATCAAATGAATCCATTTAAAATTTATTTTTTGTAAGTATGTAGTCCTTATTATAAGCTTCCCAAAAATTATAGTTTTAAATAAATTTAATTTTATTATTATATATATTTTTTTTATTTCTTGTGAATGTAGGTTTTTCACCGAAAATCAAGCTCTCTATTCTGCACATGTGGAAAAATAGGAGATTATCAAAAATAAATTTTAGATATTGAAATCCTTGATCCAACAAAAAATATATATTGAATTTTGATACATACAAAAAAAATATTGTTATATAGTCCGCCTATGTCTGAATTGTAATTGGTTTGACTTTGAAACTTGATAAAGGAAAAATATTCAATAAAATACTATGAAACCAATTGGAAGAACTAGATATAGTAGTTACAAATATA
Organism: Sequoiadendron giganteum; assembly: GCA_007115665.2. Classification (NCBI taxonomy): domain Eukaryota; kingdom Viridiplantae; phylum Streptophyta; class Pinopsida; order Cupressales; family Cupressaceae; genus Sequoiadendron; species Sequoiadendron giganteum. Next base: position 421,292,587 of record CM021100.1, on the reverse strand, counting down.
AATTTGAAAAAATTAGAATTTAATCCTTCATGGAAAAAAATAATGTGTTATACGGTGAGCATCACTCCTTAAAAATGGTGTTTATTGAAATAAACTAGTTTCTGAAGGAGATGGAAAAAGAAGCGCAATCCAATTCAATTTTTTTTGAAAAAATTATATTTATAATCTATAGAGAAAATTACACAAATCACTAGTTTGCATCATCTTCAAATTCCTCACGGTTTAGCTGCTATAGGTGTCTGAAAGTGAAGATTTAGTTAGAAAAAATCAGTTCAATGTCTAGTTTGGCCAAAAAATTTAAACCAGTATTGTGGGATCACCCTTGGATCTCAAACATTGAGACAAACATTAACAAATCACCAAAATTTCAAACCCTTTGGAAAGAGTTAATATCTTTGAAGGGTCCAATTATGACTATTTGTCCCTAGGAATTTTATCCTTAGAGGCTTCTAAATATTTGGGCTCATATCTCAATTTACTCTTCTCAAAGTCAACCTAGGGAAATTATGACCTTGGCTCTTTTATTTTCACAAAAGGGACCTTGTGGAATGAAAAGGAGCTAAGACATAGACATTTAGTTTGGAATTTAAACTAGATGTTTTGATATGGTAGAAAGAATCCATTTAATCAAGATAAAAGACAACTGAACCCCACACATGTGTTTATCTTCATGATTTCCCACAAATTCAAGATTCCAAAGAAAAAGTATTTATGCCATGATTTCAAACTTAGGTGTCATACTCAAAAGTCTATAAGGAGATACATCGCAAAGTTTAACCTAACACAATACCACAAGATAAGCAAGAAGGAAACAAGGTTTTATAGACTTATTTCACTCAAAAATCCGTACATGTATGATCAATATGAACCATATGATTTTTGAAATAGTTTTTAGGGAATAACATGCTCTTCAACACCTTGGTCTTATAAGAAAAGTATTTTTAGGTTCATCTAGGATAAGAAACAACACTTCCATTTATCACAAAATTTGTCAAACCCATCTCACAAACAACTTTTGGAACCTTGGAAAAATCATCTATGCTAGACTTTAGGTAAATCCTTAAATCAAAATCAAAATCACCTTGTTTGGCTAAGTGTGTGTGGATGAATCATTTCTCACACATTTAGTTAAATTAGCACCCCTTTTGGACAAGTTTAACCCAAGGTCAGATCTAACATCTTGGGATCTACAAGTCCATTATCTAAATCAAACCAATCGAAATAAAAATCCTAAGGTCTAGTATTAATCCAAAGTTCTCAAAAGTTCAAACATCCACAACATTCACCCTTCATTTATCATCATCATCATCATTTGATCCTTAAAAATCCTCGAATTTCTTTTTGTACCTAAATTTTAGATCAACCAAAGAATTTAGAGATTCGTCTCCCATATTCCTAAAAGTTGATCCCAATTTTATGGTCCAAACAAGGTCACAACACAGGAACATCATGAAATAAAATAAAGAAACATCAACCTCAAGTGATTTAAGTCAAAAAATAATTCAACCCTAGAGTATCCATCTATCCACCACTTAATTCCTCTCAACTACCTCAAGATCCTCAAGAGTGAGGTTGCCAAGTGGAGGACGGCACGAATAACTTCAAAGAGATGTCCCAAGATGAAATAATTAAACTAGTTCAAAATCCCAAAACTCACAAACTTGTCAACACAGTCATGCAGTTAAACTCTACTCAATATATGTTGGCATTGGCAAAAGAAGGGGTTAATCTCCCTTCCAATTTTGATGTGATCACTATTGTTGAACAAACCTTGGGAAACATGCCACAAAAATCATTTACACTTTTATTTTTTAGGTATCATCCAACCAATTAACCAACCATCATCATCTCATGCCCCAAGGTCAATCAATGATAACAAAGGTAAGTTCACTACTTCAAGCTCTTCAAGAACACCCACTTGTCAAAAATTGAAATTGAGAGGATAACATGATTTTGGGTATGCCTAACACCATCCCAAAAGACCCTAAACATCCATATGTGCCACTCATCTTCCATGATACAAAAAACCCCTCCACCTTTTATGTGACATTGGTATACCCTCTAGATACACAAAGCTCTCGCCCCAATGTATCACAAGGAAAGTGGATTTATTTGTACAAATAGGTACTTTCAATGCTTCATCCGCACTTCCACAAGGGAATACACCAAAAATATTCCCATCATTTCCCATCTTGACATCATCATCCACACAAGGTGTAGGGAAAATCCCTTCATCAAACAAATCAATCCAACACCAATCAAACAAAATCAACGCCCTAAACACAAATCAAATCAACACACCTATCATAGAAAATCCTCTAAATGTGCCATTAATATTGCAACACCAAGTGGGACAAATCCAAATCTCTCAACCCCAAGTGCAAGCAATCCAAATCTCTAAACCAATCATCACATCATTTATTACACACCAAACATCCCAAAATCTAGTCTCCTAGAGACTAAGCATATCAACCATACCATACACCACACAACCCCTTGTCATCACTCAAAAAAAACCTCAACAAGCACCTTAAGAAGCACCTTAACAAGAACCTCTTGTCACCTCATCTCACACCATCCCAAAAAATCCACCACCTCCACCTCCAAATCCAAATAAGACAAATCAATATAGCATCACATTACAAGCAACTCAACAAGCTGACTAAAAGGTCTTGCAACAATTTCAAGAACAACAAGCTCAAGAATAAGTGGAATATCAAGCCCAAGCACAAGTTGTACTCCAACAACAACAAGCTGCACAATAGGAACAACAACAAGCGCAAGCGCAAGCCCAAGTTCAAGCTCAAGCTCAAGCACAAGCACAAGAACAAGCCTTGTTACAAGAGAAAGACTATAAAAAATCCTTACAACCACACACATACCAAAAAGAATCATTAGAACAAAATAAATAAATAACCCAACAACAGGCCCAACAATAGGCATTATTGGACCACCACCACCAACAACAACAACAACAACATGCATACAAAAATGAAATGCTTGCACAATAAATTTTCTAGCAGCCTTTCACAAACATGAAATAAAATGTCTTAAATCTTAACACATAAGCCACCCCATCTATCACCCAACCAGGTATACAATCCCAAAATGCATACATTCCACCACCTAATCCATAGAATGATTTGTCCACACAAGTCAATTTGCTCTCACAAAAAATATAGGACATACAATCAAGAAAGATAAGGAAATAACACACACAAGGAAACTTGTGCCCCTGTCCATTTGATAGAATCATTGCTCTGGTTCCATTTCCACTAGGCTTCTAAATATTGAAATTTGATAAATATCGAGGAAAAAAAAATCTTGTAGATCACATTAGGGAATTCCATGTATATTGTATGGAAGTGGCATATGATGGTTCTTATCTGATGCAAATCTTCCCTTGAAGTTTGGTTGGTCCAACAATGGAATGGTTCTCCCACCTACCCCTTAGAATTAAAAAGCTCCAAGAAATTATGGACTTATTCATAGAAAATTATTCATTTAACTTGGGCATGAAAGTGAGCTTGGAATAATTATCCAACCTAAACCAAGCCAAGGGAGAAATATTTGTAGCCTTCTTGTAATGATGGCGATCCAAGGCCAACAAAAGAAAATCGTCTATGCTGGAAGACCAATAAGTTATAACTATCATCTCCAACCTTGAGGGGAGCTTGTCCTTCCATCTAAAAATGCAATGCATCACAAAATATGACCAACTAATACCCAAATCCCTCAACATCGAAAGAGCCCTTATAGCACAAGGGGGCACACCCATGTACCAAGACAATCAACCATAAACAAGTTACAATGACAAACCTCACAAATGGGCTAAAAAAAAAATGTCACCAATGATAGTGTTGTGGATGCCAAAGTTGTTATTAGTGCCCCAAGGCCAAATTCACAACAAAAAACGTACACATAGCCACAAAACACACTGCAAACCAACACATCACTACAACAACCCAACAATTAGGTAGTAAACAACATGAATTCCCAAGGGGGACCACCCTCAAAGAAAAAATACCCACCAAAACAAAAATATACCACACTAGGGGAGCCTATTGAGTTTGTCATGCAACAATTAGTACAAGAAAAGCTTATCACACTCATTATTTACAAAAAATATAAGGAGCCTCAAGTTAAACTACCAAGGTATAACGAGAAGCACCTCTGCAACTTTTAGAATTTAATAAAGGGAAATACAACAACTAGTTGTATGAGACTTTAAAATATTATCCAAGATCTCATTGACGATATGGTTATAACCATTGAACAACTAGCCGAGAATCAAGATCTCATAATATACATGAATTCAATGTTGGATCATGATAAAGGAAACAACAATGGAAAAGGAAAGTGAACCAATGTGAACCACATCTATGAACATGTAGTCGCATCTTTGGGAGAATGGGTAATATTTTTCAATATCAAAGGACCTAGGGCTAAGTGTGGAGTCACCACATGTAGTGGAAAAAATTCTATCCCAAGACTTTCACCACCACCCAAGGCACCAATCACCAATCGAAAATCAAATCCTAGTGGTTATAGCATCTTGGAGCAACTAAAAATGGAACCTTTCCCAAATATTCATCATGGAGTTTCTCAAAATATCACCTGCACATAGGGACATTATAGAGAAGGCATTGACTGCATCCTCTGTCCCCATGGAGGACCTTGATGTAGACCAATTTCAAGCTATGGTCAGCCATATCACTACACCACATCTCCTCACATTCTCTGAGCATGATCTCCCAACCCAACCATCTCATAACCATGCACTCCACCTCAAATTCCTAGTCCATAAGAATAAATTCAAAAGGGTCTTGGTGGATGGGGGTGCAGGTTTGAATATTTGTACCCTACAAATTATAAAGAATCTTGGTTTTTCAAAATTAACGTCATTGAAAAAGGTAAAGGTATAACCATTAGGGCCTATGACAATCAAGAATGGGTGTCCTAGGGCACCATTCAACTCCTCATCCAAGTGGGGCCAAAAATCATGGAGATCACTTTCCAAGTACTTGACCTTGAAATCCCCCACAATATTCTCCTAGGGTATCCATAGATCCATGGGATGCAAGCTATCACATCCACATACCATCAATGTGTAAAATTCCCTTACCAAAATCAAAAGGTCACAATCCATGGCGACCCCAAACCTTTCTATTATTGAAAAAACATAGAGGCCAAGTATTACAAGATCCCCCAAGTTCTAAAAAATTATGAGGGGCCCGCATACCCTTATGTCGACCTATCCACTTTAGCCTCCACCTCTGAGACAAAGACACCTACCATTTAGAACATCCTTGATGTCAAGGCTGTAATCCAAGATAATGGGTGTGGCAAATATAAATTTAAAAAGATTTCATTTTTGATAGGAGAGTTACCTCAATCTCCTATATCTCATGGGAAATCAAAACCAATCGAACAATATATCAGACCTTCAAAGAATAACCTACCACCTTTAGAAAATGGGGAGACCTAAGCAAAGAGGCATTGGATGAAAAGGATGTATCAAAATGAAATAACCATACCCAATCTTCCCATGGATGAAGCTAAAAAAGGTATATAATTAATATTTGGATGGGGCTACAACAAAAATGATAACTGCATATTAGAACCTATCATTTCTGAGAAGCGTCTTAAGAATCTTGGCCTCAAATGTAGCCCTAAGAAGATAAAGCTTCCCCGTTGGTACTCATATCTCTTAGTAGTCTTTTTGAGAATCCCATCTCTGACCTAGCCATTCTATTTGAGGATTCCTCTCTTTTCATGATCACCACCATGTCATTCGATTCAAATAACCAAGTCACCGAATTAAAGCTTGTTTACCCACAACTCATCAACTTGACCAATGAGGACCATCGATCTTATATACGTTTGAAAATGATGAGGATCTCTCATAATTCATAGGACTAATAGATAATATACCATACGGAGATCAAAAAGTAGGATTTGACATTAAGTTTGACATATATGTGTACTATGGGGAAATAATTTAATCTCTTAGTCGCAAAATTGAAAATCTACTAGTAACATCTAGATCCTTAAGTGAAAATCACACTGTGGCACTTTTTGATCCCAAAATAGTAAAATTAAAGGTAATTTCCAATGGTGAAAACCTCTTTGAGGTGCCAAAGGATGAGGGATTCAATATTCCCCTTAGTGCCATCCATCACAAAAAACAACAGTATCGGTAGAAAAGTGCAACCCAGTGAATTTGGGAATTGAAGAAACCCCGCACATCACTTTCTATGTTGAGCCACTTTTGACCGAGGAATAAAATAATCTAGCTATATTTCTAAAATAAAGGAAAGTGAATTTTGCATGGACATATGCTGACATGCTAGGCCTTGATCCAAAGGTAGTATTCCATCATTTAGTAGTGTATCAAGAGGTGAAACTAGTAAGACAAAAATTGAGAAAGATGCATCCACAAATCACCTTATTGGTCAAACATGAACTATAGATACTCCTTGATGCTGGATTCATATAACCCATTGATTATCCAAAATGATTTTCCATCCTTGTACCTATTTTCAATCCCATTGGGGGCATCCAAATCTACACTGACTTTAGGGACCTAAACAAAGCATGCCCTAAGGATGATTTCCCTCTTCCCAACATAGACATGATTGTAGATTTGATGGATGGGTTTTTTAGGATACAATAAAATTATGATCATAAGATAACCTTCACCTGTCCATGGGGCACCTTCTATTTGAACATGATGCCATTTGAGTTAAAGAACACTAGAGCTACATACCAAAGGGCTATGACTAATTTTTCAAGATATGATCCACAAGTCTGTAGAGGACTATGTTGATGACATACAAGCTAAATCAAAGATACGTCAACACCACATATTGACACTGGGCCCAATCTTTGACAAAATGGAAGAATATAATGTACAACACAATCCTAAGAAATGTGTCTTTGGCATCACTTCACGAAAGCTCTTGGGATATAATGTATCAATGAGGGGAATTGAGATAGACCCTACAAAATTCAAAGACATCCTTGACATGGAAGCACCACGAATATTGAAACAATTAAGAGGTCTATAGGGAAGGATTCAATCAATCTAAAGATTCATAGCATAGTTATTAGATAAAACCATCCCATAATCTCATCTCCTTCAAAAGCTAGTAGCCTAAAAATGGGACAAGAAATATAATCAAGCATTTAACCAAATCAAGGAATACTTGCTAACGCCACTAGTCATCATGCCACCAATCTGAAACAAAGCATTGATCATCTACATATTAGCTACAATGGTGGCTCTTGGTGCTCTTCTAGCTCAGCATGATGAAACAGGGAACGAGAAAGCCATCTACTACATCAGTTGAACATTGGTAGGACATGAGCTAAACTACACATTCATTGAAAAAGCTTGTCTCATAGTACTGTTTGCCTCACATAAATTTAGACACTACATGCTTGATCATCAAATAATTTTCATCTCCAAGATAGACCGCATAAAGTATACTTTCTAAATAAAAGATCACAGGATGAATGGCTAAGTGGGTCATGATCTTGAAAAAATATGACATTTAATATGTGGAGCAAAAATCCATCAAGGGATAGGTAATTGCAGATCAATTGGCTGAGGCACCTATATATGCCGAGAACCCACTGGTATTAGAGTTTCCAGATGAGTCAATTTTCAACCTTAGTGAAATAGACCATTGGAAGGTGTACTTTGATGGATCATATACACAACATGGGTTAGGAGAAGAAATCCTCTTCATCACACCACAAGGGGATTGTATCCAAAAATTATACAGGTTATCTTTCCCTTTTACTAATAACACTGCAGATTATGAAGCCCTTGTCATAGGATTTCAGGTTGTAGTAAAATGAAAAATCATGGCACTCAAAGTCTATGGGGACTCACAACTGATTATCAATCAAGTAAACGATGAACACCAAACTAAGGATGATAAAATTATCTTGTATAAAAGCTAGTAGAGGATCTCAAGGAATTCTTCATCGACCTAACATTTGAGCAGATACCGAGGGTAAACAACATAGTATCTGATGCTATGGCCACATTTGGATCATTACTAGATATCTCACGGAACGTCTATAAACATGAATTCCTTGTAGAGTAGCTTCTCATACCAGCTTTTGAGGTACCAAAATATGCGTTCGTATGTGAAATCACTAGTCTTGGTAATCCTTGTTACCATGAAATATTCACCTACTTGAAAATAGGATTCCTCCTCGTTGACATCACCCCAAATATCAAGAGTACCTTTATTAAAAATTCATCTCGCTTCGTCATCTTAGGTGACACCCTCTACTATAGGAGCATCAAAGGAACCCTATTACGATGCCTTAACCCTGAGGAAGATTTGACTACTCTAACTAAGGTACATGATGGTATTTATGGTTCACATTTTAGACCTTGGCCAAGAGATTGTTGAGGACGATGTACTACTAACCTATGATGGAGAAAGAATTCCATGACTATGTCTAGAAGTGTATGCAATACCAAAAAAATGGGGACCTTATCCATGCACCAAGTCAAGAGCTCCAACCGATTGTAAAATCTTGGCCATTTTCACAATGGGGGTTCGATCTCATCAATAAAATCACACCCACCTCATCTAATGGACACAAGTTCATTATCACTGCCAATAAATGCTTCACAAAGTGGGTAGAAGCAATCCCCATGACCTATATCACAAGGAAGAAAATCTCTAAATTCATCTTGAACTACCTCATTTGTCGTTACAATGTTCCACAAGCCCTTATCTATGATAAAGGAACACCCTTCAAAAACTAATATGTCTATGAGCTATGCCAAAAATTCAATATCCAACATCACTTTTCCACCCAATATTACCCATAGGGTAATGGCCAAGCTGGGGCTAAGAATAAAACCATCTTTAAAATCCTCAAAAAGATAGTCAATGAAGTTGACCTTGTGATTGGCACATATAGTTGAATCCCATCTTATGGGCCTACCGAATGAGTATCCACACACCTATAGGTGCAACCCCTTTCTCCCTGGTTTATGGATCATAATCCATCCTTCCCATTGATATTGAGCTCCCATCCCCCAGAATATCATTGCAAAATGTTATTATTGATGAAGAATATCGAGTGTCATGATTAAATGAGTTGAAATTATTGGACAAGCGGTGCATGGATGATTTGAACCACTTACAAGTTTATCAGAACTGTCTTAAAAGGAGCTATAATAAGAAGACCAAGAGTCGGTCATTTCAAGTCAGATAACTCGTGTTGAAAGAAAATCAGAAAAATGTGCTAAATCCAGACAACAAAGGTAAGTTTGAACCTAATTGGTTGAGACCCTTCATCATCATGACAAGTTAAAAATCAGGTGAATGTCAGCTATCAAAACCTGAAGGTGAGCCTCTATAGGAGCCTATCAATAGCTCCCATCTCAAAAAAATTTATGCCTAAGATTGCATGGTATAAATCAAAAAATTGAAAAAATGAAAAAAATGAAAAAAATTGAAAAAATTAAAAAAATTAAAAAATCCAAAAAAGATCAGAGAAAATATTGAAAACAGTAAATAAAAAAATATCCTCTAGTGAAAACCACTTTAGTGGCACTTTGGGCAAGTACCTTGGTGAAAACCTAGCAAATAAGCACCTTGTGTAAATAAGCACTTTCCATCCACCATGGATTCTTCAAATTGTTTTGCATCACCTTCCATCACTTTCCATCACCAATCACATGCATCATTTCTTCCATCATCCATCTTTGTTTGCATCATAACTTGATCATGTGTCGGTATCATGTTCCATCTTACAACTACTTGGCACATTCCTAAGGTTAGTTTATCCTGCCTATATCAAGGTAATCTATTGCATAATGCTAGGGGAATGCACTTATACCTACATTAGATCAAATTCATGTTATCCTTGAATGTCCAAAAACATTCATAAAATCAAGAAAATCTAGAAACATTCATAAAATCGAGAAAATCCAAAAACATTCATAAAATCAAGAAAATTTGAAAACATCCAAAACATATCAAAAATCAAAAAATAGGTCAAAAACAAGAAAAAACTCAAAAACGTAGTTGTCATGTCGAACTAAATTTTCTTCAAGATTGAATGTAGGCAAGGCTAATCATTGATCAACCTCTGATACATTAGATTAGTCCTTAGGAGTCTGTCATAATAAACTGACAATCCATACATGGTCATATCTTCATCAATAAATGAGTCTATGTTAGTCGAACTACATGGTCTTTGTGTGCATAAATTAGGCAAGGATAATATTTGATCAACCCCTAAGGCCCCTAAGATAGGTCCTTAGGTTAGGTTCTTGATCAAAATCTCAAAAAACACTAAAACTTTAGAAAATTGGAAAATCAAAACATTGGTAAAACATCTCAAAAAATCTCTAAACAATCTCAAAACATTTCAAAAAATCCCAAAATCACCCATCTTGTTTCAGCATTCACCCGCAATAAACATCCACTTACAACAAATCAATCATCATCTGCAACCTTTGTAAAAACAAGCGAAAACAAGAATGGAGAATTAAAAAGTTTAAACTCAAACATCAAGGTCTTAAGTCTAGGTCAATAGGTAAATAATTTGGTCAAATTTTGATATCAATAGCTCGTTATCTTTTTAGTCTCAAAATCATCTTATAACATCATGTCCTAGGATACATCTTTCTTACAATGGACATCAACATTAGACATCACCGTAGTTTAGTCTTGGCTAGAGGTGTGAAGAACATTAGCTTGTTTTTTTACTGGATCTTTTCTCTTGATTTATCTTATTGTGCTCATTCCAATGACCTCTTAGTGATGTCTAAACAATACAATTTAGAGAGGAAGGAATGGGACATTGATAATTATCTTTTGTTTGGTGTGCTTGTTGGATATTCTTGTAATATAACCTTGGCCATGCTAACTTTGTTTGGTGTATAGGTAGGATGTTTTAGATGTCTTGTTGAATATTACATCTGTAGATACCGAAAATTGATCTATGCCTGCGAGTACACATTCGACATAATTTTCTATAGTCCGTGGTCATGATTAAATAATGTCTATTATTTAATTAACCTTTCTAGCATATATTTCTTCTATTAATTAAATACCCCTTTTTAATTAGGTCATTATTAGTCTTTATTCAACGTGATTAATTAAATAAATAGGATTTATTTAATTATGTTGCAAACTAATTAATTCTTCCCCCTTTATCTATCAATTAAATAATTTATTATTTAATTCCCCCTTTATCATACTTTTCCAACTATAATTAAATATTCATTATTTAATTATTCATTTAACCCCCTTTATCTATAATTAAATATTTATTATTTAATTATTCATATTATCCTTTTCAACGGTCAAATTAAATAAATGATATTTATTTATTTAATTAAATCTTTTATTTTTGAATGTTGAATTAAATTAAAATTTAATTCATATTTAACTATTTATGTCACATTCCTCTATCATTCAGTTATCTAAGTCATTCACTCACCTTCTGAATCAAGATCTATTTTTAGTTCGCCCGTTATCTCTAAATTCAACACCAGTTTATCTCTATGAGAGGACTCTCTGTCATAACTAGTCAGTTAACTAGTTCCAACTCATATGCATGATCTGTTTTATTAATTAAATATCATTATTTAATTAATTAACTCATGTTTGCATTCGAATGCATTAAACTTGGAGTTCTCACTTTGGCTTTTGCATACAAAGTCTATTTCTTCTATTTTTGGAGATTAAGATCTTGAACTTGTGTTCTAACTTAGTCTCTATCTGCAATCTTTCCTGAACTCGTGTTCTAACTCGCCTTCTAACTCACGTTCTATCTAAAGCATAACTCACATCGCATGGTATTCATCAATCTCATCCATCGATCTCTCTTTCAATTTGAGCCGGTCGTTTGAAAACACAAAATCTATAAAATGGCCTATCATAATCATTATTCCTCTCCCAAAATCACAGACTTTTGAGAAGAGACTATTCTTTGATATTTTGCTTAGACACTCAAGAAAACTATACTTGCATTCAAACACAAAAATCTGAGGGCAAGAATACTGAAAAAGAAAAATGGAGAAGAGCAATCAAGATAATTCGAAGGGATGAACACATATTCTGTGAGATCATTTTGGTTTTATTAGTTTAGTTTATTTCCTTGTTCTTTGTTGTTAGATTTTAGATTATTGTTTAGATTAAGATTTAACTTTGTTATTCTAGTACTTGCAGAAAATCTATGATGTTACATTTGGTGAACCCGCTAGGCCTGCGAGTACACATTCGACATAATTTTCTATAGTATGTGGTCATGATTAAATGATTTCTATTATTTAATTAACCTTTCTAACACATAATTCTTCTATTAATTAAATACCCCTTTTTAATTAATTCATTATTAATCTTTATTCAACGTGATTAATTAAATAAATCATATTTATTTAATTATGTTGCGAACTAATTAATTCTTCCCCCTTTATCTATCAGTTAAATAATTTATTATTTAATTCCCCCTTTATCATACTTTTCCAGCTATTAGTCACTTTGGTCCCATTTAGTGAATCTTTTCAGCTTAACAGTCTAGTTCAGAAAATTCACCTTGTCATATTGTCCTTGTCATACAATTAGGTTCCTTGGTCAAAAAAAATTTTTAGCATGCATTTACTCCATAGTTGGTAGGTTATACCCATCTTAGACTCATTTATCATCATTAGTCCACTTAGAATTTTGCATATTGTTCGTCCTGTCATACGTCATTTTAGATCTTTAGCAACATCCTTATTGTCAAAAAATCCAAAAACATAGACATAGGTCATATAAGTTTCTACACATAGTCTGCATTATCCATTTTGAGCAACTTTTTCATGGTCGAAACAAGGTCCAAAAAGAAACACAAAGCAATGATAGACCCCAACGAATTCATCAATCCGTTCAAAAACCAACCGTAAGGAAGCAAACACCCACACAAGCCTTTACTTGAAAAACATGTCACTAGAGACACACATGGTCAGATTTACATAGAAGACATAGATGCAACAGTTCAAGATCCTGAGTTTGCATCCTTCATGGATGAGTGTTTGCTAAACGATCCACAAAGTTATTAAGAAAAATTGCTAGTAGAAGGTGCCACACTACCCCCAGGATTTGATGTTCATACTTTGATAACATAGTCAACTCAACCAACACAAACAACAACATCTATTGTCTTTATTCCCCAAATAACCGCAGTGATACCAACAAGTATATCAACACAAACATCGTCAATTTTAAACACAACCACTTTCAACATAACACAAGGTTTACAATTCACTGCGGGAGAAACTTCCTCCAACCCTTTTGGCACCAACACTACTGGTAAGAGATCCAAAGTTGGTGGGAATATACCTATACCAAACCAGATCATTTAGACATGAAACATCCCTATACCAAATTAGACAATTTGGACAGGAAGCATTCCGATACCAACTCAGCCCATTCAGACAAGGAATATCCCTATCCCGAATCAGAATATTTTGACAGGATATATTCCCTCCCCCAATCATAACCCATCACAAAACATGGCATATCAGAACATCTACATTGATCCAAATAACATGAACACCATGTCCTTGACACAATTCAACATCCTTCAAAACCAAATGCAGACTCTACAACAAAAGATGGATGACATGTCTATGTCAGGAAAATGAACTATATCAGCACAAGACCTATGTCCATGTCCATTCGACAAAGCACTCTATATGACACCTTTCCCCCATGGATACATTATACCAGATTTTCCTAAGTATAATGGGAGGAAAAATCCTTTAGAACATATTAGAGAATTCTCAATGGCATGCAATGAAATATCGTATGACCCCACTTACTTGATGCGCCTATTTCCATGAACCCTCATAGGGATAGCGTTGGAATGGTTTTCTAAATTTCATATGGTATATGATCCTGAGTGGAATTGGCTAAAAATTTTGTCGAACACTTTGCCTTTAACATAGACAATGAAGTAACCATAAAAACCTTGTGCCACATGACACATGAAGATGGCAAGACGTTCATCACTTTCTTCCAGAGATGGAGAAGTCTAGCTATCCAATGTCTCGTCGAAATACTTGAAAAACAAAAGGTCACTATCTTCCTCGAAAACATCAACCCCAAACTAAGCAGTGACTTACGGGTACACTGTTGCACTTCATTCCTTGACTTGGTACAAAAGGGGATCATCCTTGAAAAGGGCCTTATTGAAAAATGAAAAATCAAAGTACCAGGAAAGAGCCCAATTGTCCAACATCCAAACGTGTCAAATGATAGAAATAAGTTTTGGTCTAGGAACAAGAATGTCAAGAATGACGACATAGTTAATGCTAAGCACATACACACTGGAATAGTTATCTCCCTTAGAGGATACAACTAACAAGCAGACATGATGAATAGTCCTGATCAAACGGCTAACTCTGTCCAGAACTCACAACAAAGACCCCAAAGGAGATTTCTCACGTGGGAATTTACACCTTTAGGGCAACCAATCGAGGTAGTCTTCAAAGAATTGTTCAAACATAATCTTATCAAACCCTTAGAACCAAGAGAGTATGATCCTGGGTAGTTCAAACCTTCATGGTAGGATGATAACGCTTTCTGTGACTATCATCAAACGAAAGGTCACAACCTCCAACAATGTCACCAATTAAAGAACATCATACAAGACTTTGTTGAAAACGGAACCATAGAGGCTGGTGGGCAGAAAAACACTAAGAACAGTGATCATAAGGTATTCACGGACCCATTACATGACCACACAAAAGGAAAAGCCTCCAGTTCGGGACCCCAGAATAATCCATCGGCCAACTATAACAATACCAAGTATGACTATGGTAAAGGAACGATCATAAACCACCTGCAAGCCGCAAATGAGAATGTCAATACTTTCACCATTAAGAAGCATCCAAAATGTAATGTAAACACACGCAAAACTAAGATCACTATTCCTGGTCCTTCTTCCAAGCCATCTACGCAAATTTCCAAGTTTAAGTACAACCTTCTCAATCAATGAAGTAAAACCCCCGTGCAAATATCTATCTTGGAATTGTTGACCTTATCACCTCAGCATCGATCCATTCTTGACAAAGCTCTACAGAACACAATTGTTCCTATAGACTTAGATGTCAATCGTTTCAAAGAGATGGTGGGATATTTGACCAACTCACATCGTGCCACATTTTCCCAACAGGATTACTCAACTAAAAATTCAGATCATTATGACCCCTTACATCTTGAAGTCTTAGTTCATCAAAAAAAAGTTTGATGAGTCTTGGTAGATGGAGGAGTAGGTTTGAACTTGTGTACCCTTAAATTGGTTAAGGCATTAGGATTCTTAGAAGACTGTGTAGATACCTCTAAGATTATAGTCATCAAGGCTTATGATGATGAGGAAAGATCGTCCAAACAAGTTGTCACACTCCCTATCCGAATTCACCCAACAATCATTAACACCAGCTTCCAAGTCTTGGATCTCACCCTTCCATACAACTTGTTGTTAGGTAGATCTTGGATACACGCAATGAAAGTTGTACCTTCAACATGCCACCAATGTCTCAAGTTCCCCTATAATGGCACAAAGATCACCATTGATGGTGATCCAAATCCTTTCCAGTATTATACAAGCCTAAGGGATCTTCCACAATGATAAGTGCCTATTAATCAAGAGGCTTCATCATCCATTTTATCCCAATACATTGACCCATCATGTCTCACTAAGTCTATTTCATTCAAACCACCATCATCCACTCCAAAACTCGAGATCCAAGACAAGGGCTGTGGCGAATACAATATAAAGGCATCATACTGTGTTAGTGAATTGATTCCACCTAAGGCATATGGCCTACCCATGGTGGATAGAAGACAATCAGTGGTCACATTTCATGTTCCCCCTACAATGACTATTCAAATAGCCCTGGAACATGAATACCCCTCCCTGTCTATTCAAATAGCCAAGGACCAGTATGGAAAAGGCTTTAAGATAATGCAAAAGGAAGGCTATGATGGGCACAATGGGTTGGAGCTATATCAAAATGGAAGGACATAACCGATCACTATCTACTCATGACCAAAATATCTAGGGCTAGGGTGTCAACCGATTAGAATTGGGTTTTCTAGTACTTCGTCATTGTTTCAAGAGGAAGTGAATGATTACGTAGACATCAAGACATCTCATGAACCACTTCCCCCAGTTTATGACAAACCTCTAGTTTATGATGAATCCCCTTACTCTAGCGATGGTGAATGGGAATCCCTTTTATCTACTAGTACCATGAACATAGATGCCTTATTTGGAGAATTGGACCTAAACGTGAAGCCTATACCAAAACTATCTAGTCCTCATCCTAAGAAACACTTGTCCAAAGCAAAATGGCAAGAGAACTATTATTGGGAAACCCTTGATCATGCATCTTGGGCACCTAACAAGCCATCTTCTGAAAAATCCGCCCTTACTATAGTCCCACATCAGAGTATATCTCCACCTAGGAAGAAGAATAAGAAGGATTTAGTCCAAAACTTCTTTGACCATGTCAACCATTCTATACTCACCTTGTCCGCAGCTACCTTTAGGAACTCCGATGATGACATGCCCCTTGTATATCACGAACTTATTGATTGGGATCAACAAGGTACACCTATCATAGATACATTCGAGAATGACGAAGCAATTGCTGAGTTCATGGGACTAAGAGAAGGCATACCAAGAGGGGATCATAAAGCAGGTTTTACCATAGAATTGGATGATAAGTCATACTTTGGGGAGTCTATTTACACCTCTAGTCGCAAAAATGAGAATGAAAAGAAAACAGACAATAAAAAGAAAAATGATGATTCCCTAGGTGAAAACTGAAAGCCGCCTTTGGATGATGAAAATTAAAAATAAAGGACGTATCCGAGGGTGAAAACCCCTCAAAGGCACCCAAGGATAGAGGTTTAAATATTCTCCCCTTTGAATAGGAAAAGTCACCAATGCTAGAAGAAGAATTTGTTGAAGTCAACATAGGCACATAAGAGAATCCTCAGAAGGTATATTTTGCAGCTTCTTTAATAGAGACAAAAAAACATGAGTTTAAGGACTTCTTCACAAAGAGACAAATAAACTTTGCATGGTCGTATGCTGACATGCCTGGGATGGATCCAAACCTAATATTGCATCATTTATCACTACAGCCGGGTATCAAACCAGTCAAACAGAAGTTGAGGAAGATGCATCCGCAAATTTCTCTATTGGTCAAGGTAGAACTTAAGAAACTTTTGGATGTAGGATTCATAAGGATAATAGACTATGCAGATTGGATATCAAGTCTTGTACCAATGACTAAGCCAACTGGGGGCATTCGCATTTGCATTGACTTTAGAGACATCAACAAGGCATGTCCTAAAGATGACTTCCCTTTTCCAAATATCAACATGATAGTAGACCTTACTGCAGGATATGAGATGCTATCCCTCATGGATGGTTTCTCTGGATACAACCAGATAAAGATAGTACCTAAAGACCAACATAAGACAGCTTTCACATGTCCATGGGGCACATACTATTGGAATGTTATGTCATTTGGCCTTAAGAATGTAGGAGCCACTTACCAATGAGCAATGACTACGATTTTTCATGACTTTGTACATACATTCATGGAATATTATGTAGATGACATTATAGCCAAGTCAGAAACAAGGGAAGATCATTTGAAGGTTTTAGACAAGATATTCAAGAGGCTAGAGAATTACAATGTCAGGCTAAATCCGAAGAAGTGTGTCTTTGGAGTCAAATCAGGGAAACTGTTAGGGTATATCATCTCTCAAAGAGGCATTGAAGTAGATCCAAAGAAGGTAAGAGAAACTATAGAAATGCCTCCTCCAGTCAACATTGGTCAACTCAGAACCCTATAGGGGAGATTATAGTCCATTAGGTGTTTCATAGTACATCTGGCAGATAAAATACACCCATTTCAACATCTACTCAAGAAAGGAGTGCCATTTGTGTGGACACCTAAATTTCAAGAGGCCTTCCAGCAAATCAAGGACTATTTGCTTACTCTACTAGTCTTAATACCACCTACAGAGGGAAAACCATTGATACTTTACATCTCAACAACTCAGTCGACATTAGGGGCTCTTCTTGCACAACACGATGATCAAGGTCATGAGAGAGCGGTCTATTACATCAGCCATACCTTAGTGGGCTATGAATTGAATTACAACAACATAGAACGCGTGTGTCTTATGGTAGTCTTTGCTACCCAAAAACTTTGGCACTATATGCCCAATCAACAAAAAATGTTGATTGCAAAAATTGATCCACTTAAATACCTCTTAAGTAAGGCAGCTTTAATAGGCCGATTGGATAAATGGGTTATGATACTTAGCGAGTATGAAATTCAGTGTGTCAAACGAAAGGCTGTCAAAGGATAGGTCATTGCATATCAACTAGCAGATGCACCTATAAAGGTAGACCATCCATTAGTGGCAGATTTTCCAGATGAATTTCTCTTCAACATTGATGTTAAAACCGAATGGAAACTGTACTTTGATGGATCACATACAAATTGTGGTTCAGGAGTGGGTATCTTATTTGTCACACCTCAAGGTGATACCATTCCCAAATCATTCAGGATTGCTATCCCTTGTACCAACAATATAGCATAATATGAAGCCTTAGTGATAGGTTTAAAAATAGCAACTTAGTGGAACATTAAGAGCCTACATGTATTTGGCGACTCTCAAATGGTAATCTGATAGGTGAATGATGATTACGAGACTAAGGATGAAAAGCTTGCACCTTACAAATGGATGGCTGATAGTTTCAAGCAGTATTTCAATGAGATAACTTTTCAACAAATACCACGTATCCAAAATAGAGCTACAGATGCTATGGCAACTGTGGGTTCCTTGTTGGATATTCCAAGTAATGTGCCTAAGTTTGAGTTTCTGGTTGAACAAATTTTGATCCCTACTTATGATGTCCCTGATACTGTGATAGTGTGTACCATTGTTGGTCCTATGTCTCCTTGGTATAAAGACATATTTGACTATCTCACTAACCAAACGTTACCTCAATACTTGTCCAATAACCAACATCAAACCTTAATCCAAAAGTCATCTAAGTACACCATCATCAGAGAAACCCTGTATAGACATACCTTAGATAACACCCTAATGAGATTTTTCGATGTTGAGAAAGCACAAACAACTTTGTGAGGGGTACACAAGGGTATATGTGGATCTCATTCAAGTGGTCCTACTCTAGCCCATAAGATTATGAGACTAGGTTACTATTGGCCTACAATGGAGAAAAACTCATACGTATTTGTAAAGAAATATAGACAATGTCAAATAAATGGAGACTTGATAAGAGCACCAGCACAAGAGCTTCATCCAATTACTTCACCATGGCCCTTCGCCCAATGGGGACTTGACCTCATAGGTAAGATACACCCTTCATCATCTAATGGCCACAAATTCATCATCACCACCACCGAATACTTCACCAAATGGATCGAAGCTATTCCCATGACATACATAACCGGCACACAAATATCTAAGTTTATCCTAAACTATATCATTTGTCGGTATGGTGTACCTCAATCCATAATCATAGACAATGGCCACCCATTCAAGAACCAAGAAGTATGCCATTTATGTGAAGAATTCCACATCAAACACCATTTCTCCACCCCATATTACCCACAAGGTAATGGCCAAGCTGAGGCATCTAATAAGACAATTTTTAGAATCCTTAAGAAGACTATCAATGACGTTGGTCGTGATTGGCACCTACAGCTTAATCCTGCCTTATGGGCTTATCACACAAGCATCTGTACTCCCACCAGTGCCACTCCATATTCCCTCGTATTCGGGTCCGAAGCTATCTTACCTATTGAGGTTGAAATACCTTCTCTACGGGTATCCTTGAAGGGTCATATCGACGATGAAGAATACCGTTTCTCTAGGTTACAAGAGCTAGAATTGCTGGATGAATGAAGACAGAAAGCATTAGATCATTTGCAAGCATATCAGAATCGTCTTCGTCATAGTTATAACAGGAAGGTTCTCAATAGACACTTTGACATTGGTGACCTGGTATTAATGGAGAATCCTAAGAACCAAGCTAAACACAAGAAACCAGGAAAGTTTGAACCTAATTGGTTTGGGCCGTATATTGTCACAGAAGCCTTTGGATCAGGAGCGTACCAACTCTCCACTCCTGAAGGAGAACCGATTTTGTCCCCTATCAATAGTATTCATCTAAAGAGTTTCTACGCTTAAGTCTCTGAGAATCTGTGTCTTAATCTAGAAAAATACAAAAAAATGGTTACCATGATGAAAAACCTGGCAAACAGGCATCTTTGTAACACCAAAAAAAATTGAGAAAATAAAAAAAGTAAAGATAAATAAATCCGTCCACTAGTGAAAACCGCTTCGATGGCGCTATGGATAAGTACCATGGTGAAAACTTGGAAAATAGGCGCCATGTGTAGTCAAGCTCGCTCTTTCGTCTACCATAATTCTAATCGGACTTTTTCACCATCACTCATAATAAATGGTTGTCCTATCCATCATTTGGAATGATTGACATCAAAGTCCATTCCATCATATTGCCCACTCCATCTTCCAAATCATATTCCCGACTGGGGGCAGATCCTTGTTTTGTGCCCTAACACCTAGTACATAACATCAAACCATCAAAAATGTCCTAAAAAATCCCAAAAACATTAGAAAACTCCAAAAATCCAAAAAGAAATAAAAAATGTTAGAAAATCCCAAAAACAGAGTCAAGTCAATCATGTCAAGTTAGTCATGTCTAGTCAATCATGTCAAGTCAGTCATGTCTAGTAAATCATGTCAATTTGGTCATGCTACATCAGTTGTAGACATAGTCGAACTATGTTGCCTCTATGACTGGGACGCGGGCAAGGCCATCAATCGATGTGCCCCCGAGGCATTAGGTATGTTAGTCAAGGTTTATCATATATCACACAATTTAAATCATGACTCTTTGTACATCCAAATTCATTGGCCATGTCGAACTACGAGGTCTCTGTGTGTACAACGTAGGCAAGGCTAATCAATTGATGAGCTCCTGAGACCACACTAGGTCAGTCCAATAAGGTTCATTCACAATCACTATCACACAAGTTGCATATCATAGTTTAGGGTATCATCTCATGTCATACACTGTCAATACACACACACACAGTTTATCAGTCAAGGAATCAAAGCAAGTCATGCATCAACAAGGCAAAATGTCTCAACAGTCATCAAGTCAATATCAAACACATTGTCAAAGTGATCAACCTATGTCTTACACGAGATATGTCTTTCTTGTCAATAGACGTCATCAAATTTGCATAGTCTCATGTGGCTTGTCATTTCAACATCATCACACTCCAATGTCTTATACGGCACGTGTCTTTCTAAAACCAGGCTTTGTCATGCCTTATACAGAAGTCACCCAGTCGAAACCAGACTCGACGTCTTATGCGGTATGTGTCATTCTCTCACATTATTCTATGGCAAACATCAAAACATCAAACAATCCCACAAGATCAAGTTTTGGTGAATACATTTATTTGGCTTTATGACTTATATTTTATTTTGTCTTATCTTTTTATCGATTTGTGCAAGATCTTGTTACTAGCTTTCTCAAGGATGTCCCTTGAAGGATTTAGAGAAGCAATGATGTCTTAGGATTCTTTTTCTTTGGTTGTTGTCTGTCAACTGTCTTTTTAAAAATATTGGTTTTTGAGTCTTGTTACTAGTTTCCTCAAGGATTTCCTATCAAGGATTTAGAGGAGCAATGACGTCTCATGACCCTTCTTTTATTTGTTTGTTGTTTGTGGTTTGTCTTGACAAAATGACCGGGGCATCTTGTCCTTAGTCTAAATTAAGACACTCCTTGTCTACGACTGTCTATTTTTCACAGGTGGATAACTTTGTACACTATGGTCTATCTCATATCATAGTGTGTACTATCCATTTGTGTCATGTCCCGCCTAATGATGATAAGAAATCAAGCATAGCATATTTGGCACAATATCAAAGATCATTTTTTTTCTCAATCAATAACCATTCTTTTCCATGCTAACATTTCTTCTAGTCTATATCTTCATCATCCTTATCTATTTTTCCCTATTCTTTTTTCCTTCATATTCTAGTTTTCTCATCCATTTTGAGAGCACAATCATGTTCTTCAAACCCACCTATTTTCTTGAGGGGGCATACCACTACCTCCTCGTCATTCTCCCTTTCACTGGGGCATAACCTAACCTGTTTCATGTTGGGGCATGATCGGGGCATATTTTCTTTGACACAACGGTGAAACAACATTGTATCAAAGAGGGGCAAACTGTAGATACCGAAAATTGGTCTAGGCCTACAAGTACACATTCGACATAATTTTCTATAGTCCATGGTCATGATTAAATAATGTCTATTATTTAATTAACCTTTATAACACATATTTCTTCTATTAATTAAATACCCCTTTTTAATTAATTCATTATTAATCTTTATTCAACGTGATTAATTAAATATATCTTATTTATTTAATTATGTTGCGAACTAATTAATTCTTCCCCCTTTATCTACCAATTAAATATTTTATTATTTAATTCCCCCTTTATCATACTTTTCCAACTATAATTAAATATTTATTATTTAATTATTCATATTATCTTTTTCAACGGTCAAATTAAATAAATGATCTTTATTTATTTAATTAAATCTTTTATTTTTGAATGTTGAAATAAATTCACATTTAATTCATATTTAATTATTTATGTCACATTCCTCTATCATTCAGTTATCTAAGTCATTCACTCACCTTCTGACTCATGATCTATTTTTAGTTCGCCAGTTATCTGTAAATTCAACACCAGTTTATCTCTGCAAGATGAATCTCCACCATAACTAGTCAGTTAACTAGTTCCAACTCATATGCATGATCTGTTTTATTAATTAAATATCTTTATTTAATTAATTAACTCATGTTTGCATTCGAATGCATTAGTCTTCAAGTTCTCACTTTGGCTTTTGCATACAAAGTCTATTTCTTCTACTTTTGGAGATTAAGATCTTGAACTCGTGTTCTAACTCACGTTCTTACTTAGTCTCTATCTGCAGTCTTTCCTGAACTCGTGTTCTAACTCACGTTCTATTTGAGGCATAACTCACATCGCATGGCATTCATCAATCTCATCCATTGATCTCTCTTTCAATTTGAGCTGATCGTTCGAAAACACAAAATCTATAAAATGGCCTATCATAATCATTATTCCTCTCCCGAAATCACAAACTTTTGACAAGAGACTATTCTTCAATATTTTTCTTCGACACTCAACAAAGCTATACTTGCATTCAAACACAGAAATCTAAGGGCAAGAATACTGAAAAGGAAAAATGGAGAAGAGCAATCAACATAATTCGAAGCGGTGAATGCATATTCGGTGAGATCATTTTGGTTTTATTAGTTTAGTTTATTTCCTCATTCTTTGTTGTTAGATTTTAGATTATTGTTTAGATTAAGATTTAACTTTTTTATTCTAGTACTTGCAGAAAATCTATGATGTTACAACATCATTAGGCTTTTCCTTTATATGTTTTGGTCCGAGATTTTTAAGATGTATGAAGTACATCCTCATAAGATTTTGTATGCCAAGTGTGAACAAGAATACTCCTATTTATTTGTCGAGTCAAAGTCCATTTAAGTAGGTACCATGCCATCTTGGTTGTTCATACCTTGATGCATTATATGTATGTGTGTTATCAAACATAAGAAAAGTTATGCTATTTACATCCCCAATTCTTGGATAAGCAATACATCATCATCATTCATTATAATATCTACTAAAGTCTTGATGAATCATAGACTTGTTGGACTTCTACATCTTCTTGGATTCAAAGGTTGATCCCTCTCTTTCTTCTATTTTTCTCTCACGCTAACATGGTATTGTGACATTCACCAAAAATATATCTGCATCCATCCATAAACCATCTACATTTATCTAGCATCCATAAAATATCAACATCCTGCATACTCATACATATCATCATAATAAGAAACATCTCATAAGCATTACATTATCATTTAAGGAGTTTAGGATAATATAGATGTTTTATTCTAAGCATCTTAAGTATCATCACATTTTTCACTATCATCATAATCCATACAGTATAAAAATATGTCAATAAGCATCCATACATACATTTTGAATCATATACCATATGGAAAAGATACAAAAAAATAAGATAGAACATCACATCCATCTCACATACATTATCATTAGCATAATATAGATCTGTTAGTCTAAGCATATCATTACATAACATTGCATTCATCATCAAATATAAATAAATCCATCATACATTGCATATGCATTCATATCATACATCAATAACATCACATCATAGTAAAATCATCCATCTATATACATCCATACTGCATAAAGTACAATAAAATAAAGTCTCATCATATAAATCAGAGCCATCTCATATATATATCAAAAAAGGTGAATGTCATGATACAATCAGAATGAAGTGTGTAATGTCATCATACAAAAGATGTAAGAGGCTAATAAAAACTTAGCTAATGAATGCATATACATCATATAATTAGGCTATACATAAAAAAAGTGTCAAAAACATATCAATGACCCAATATCCCCTCACTATGTTAGTCACTGCAGTGATTGCCTTGGCTTTGGCGGTGTGAGCTTGTCAGCTTTCCTGATGGCCCCCCGTGGGACCTTCTTGGTGCAACCTGGTTGATATGGGAGAAATTTGGCTCTTGGTGCTCCTGTGGGTAGGCTCAGTAATACAAAGTCCAATAATAAGAGGACTCCTACATGACCCACCCATAAAACTCTATAGGGACTGTGGCCTATCCCTACGCCTACTACTTTACTACCTCCAGCTATTGTCGACATCCTATCTTAAGTTCCAAACTGAGGTCTACGTCCTATCTCATCTGATGTTCCTAAGCAACCTTCTACCTCACTTGATCCCTCTCTTGGGTCAATTTTTGAATCTAAACTGAAGCCTACTTTACCTACCCTGTCAAAACCTATACCTATGCCTGCAACATTGTCAGTTTGATTGGGGCATGTGCTCACCAATAAGTATAATAGGCCTATGTAGTGTCCACATCTTATAGACCATCAAAGTACACCTAAGGCTGCATAACCAACTATTTAAAATAATCAATCGCCACCTAGGGATAGATATGTTTCCCCCAAGCAGTCTCTCAAGCTCGTCAAGCAAAAAAGGCTCTCTATGCTAAGTTAGGTGCATCCTGCACCTCTCTGAACTATCACACTACCCTGTCAGGTAGGTAGTGCTCAAACATATGGTGTTCCCACCCTTGCATGTATCTGGTCTAGCGACAATAGAATAACTGCTCATCATCATCATTCCATCTATGGTAATGGATCCAAGGCCTCCATCTAAAGACCGTCATCTCATCAATGACCTACCTCTAGTGTGGGATGACAGTGATACCTGTATAGTGTAGGGTAGTCATCCCCCCATATCTGTAAATTGCATGATCATCACGGTCTGTCTGAATATAAACTATAGTGGGCCTCAATATTGCTATGTGCTCGTACGCCTAGATGTGAATTAATTTAACTCTAACCCCTATAATATGGTCCCCCAAGTATGCTACCTAATGCATGTCATGATACAAAGAGGTGGGAACAACTGGCCCCCATGTGTACACAGTCATCTCCACCATCATCCACAATCAGACGATGCCCCACCCCACGCTGCAACCTCTAGCTCATCTGTTAGGAACAAGAATTCACAAGATCAATGCACCAAAAAATAAAGTTAAATATGAGGCAATCCCCACATACTAGTTAAGGTCGATTTGCCTGCTATCTATCATATACTAATTGACACCAAGAACTTGAAACATGGAATCCCCACTGACCTCGACATCTCAGATAATACACTCGCCATGAATGGGATCTATAAGATCCGCCATACATCCTCTAGGTTGACTGTGGCCTCCCTTTTCGATAGATGGAACGATGATTCCTCGCTCTAACATCTCTCCACGAGTGTTGTCATCATGGCAAGGTGTGTTTGAACCATTGACATTTGTGCCACATCATCAAATCCAATCGCTCCTAGGAAAAATAGTGCATCATCTGATAGGTGCCTCACTCGACACAAAATCTGACCTCTATGCTCCTTCAAGTGGAATGAACGAAGAACCTCCTACATTCAAAACACCCATGACGTCAAATTTTATCAAATCGATGCAATTTCAAAAAATAAAAAATCCTTAAAAGCAAAGGCGAGCTGACATTTACAAAGTCGACACTCTGCATTTCATAAAAGTGAGGCTATAAGAAAAGGGAACACCCTATTACAAAGGAAAAATGGTATTTGGGGGCAACACTCTAACCTTTCGAGCCTATGCGATGCTCCACCACAAAGGTGAATTGACATTCAAATGTGACGCTCTACTCCTCTTGGGGTCACGTGATGTTATTTTACAAAGGTGGGTCGGTATTACATACTTGACCCTAGACCTAAATTACACTCCATCGTGCTATATTACGAAGGCAGTGCTCCATGAACAAAAGAAACACCAACCAACCCATTTATGACACCCTAGAGAGTTGCTTTTGGATGATCTAGTTGGACCCTAATAAATGCACCTAAAATGTGAAAAATGAGGAAATTTTTGAATTACGTACTAGGGTCCTACATCTACAGCCTACTAGAATTCTCGGACCCACTCCATCTAATGCCTGGGAAGCATACAAGTGACCATTCCATCAGCACTTGAGAGAAAAATTGTGAGAATCCTAGAAGGTTATGTCCACAAATGATATGCAAATGACCCATACCCTCCTATTTATGTTGGAAATTTATAGTTTTTGAGGGTACAATTAGCTTTTTTGAGCTTGTGCATCTATTTTCCACGCAACAAAGCTTTTTTTGACCAATTTTCATCATCATAAACACATTTTCACATCCCGTAGGCTATTTTCTACCCTTGAATCATTATTGAATCCTTTTCGTGAGCTCAACCCAAATTTTGAATTTTTCACTCGATCTCTCGAGGGGGTAGTGTAATAGCGTAATTTCTTCTACTGGGGCAGTAGTGGGGCATTAGAAAAAATCATTTTTTTTAATTTCAATATCGGCAGTGTTATTCTTTGAACCAATGTAGCAGGTACCTCATGTCAAAGAGGGGCGAAATGTAGATGCTTAAAAATTATTGATTGATACTACACATTTGATTCTTATTAACTAATTTTGCTTCTTCCTAAATCACTCTGAACTAACCATTTATTTAAATAATCAATATTTTTTGGTTAAATTCGTGAAATTCTTCTATTAATCAAATAATTGATTTTATTAGATTAATTCACCTTCTTCTGACAAATTATTCATCCCATTTAATTAAATAAAATCATTGAATTAAATCCCCCTAAGTCCTCTCATTTGATTAAATAAATCAAATTATTAAAATCAAATGTCACAATCCCCTAACCCATCCAAGTTAATTAATTCTGAATTAATTAATCCTATGCTACTTGCTAATCCTCATTAGCAAAACCTCTATCTTTTAACTCCACCTTGGTTGAGTCAACCCATGGTCAACTAACCAATTTTCACATGAAATTCATTTCTTTTAATTATCTAATTACCCTATTTATCTCCAACCACATTCATTTACTTCTTCTTATATCATCATTTAATCCTCTTACACCTTTTTTACTCACACTTTCCTCAAAATTGCTCCTCCTTCAACCATTAGCCTTGTGACAAGTGTCACATTACTAAATTGGCTCTCTTATTAATCCCACATTCACCAAATTCTCCCATTCTTCAACCCTTGAGTCCTATAAATAGAGACTTTTTCTACACAATATGGATCCACAACTTAAGGCAATATCATTATAGTCATTTTCACTCGTAGAATTCACCATTTTCATCATATTTGAAGCTTGTTTCATCATCTTCGGTACATGGAATGAACTACATCATTGAAGCTTATCAAATGGATTGGGGAATGACTTCTTTCCACATCAAAGGAGCACCAATCCCCGTATGGGATGAAGGTTTAGTTATTTAAGGTTGATTACATGTTATCATTGGTTTGTTTATTCTTTCATTTTCATGTTTTCATCTTCATTTAGCTAAGAATCTCATAGGGAATTCTAGATTTTGGTTTCTAACATGATTAACTATTGTTTGTTTGTATTGTGTTAATAAGTTACAGGTAGATCTGGATCTGAAAACAAGAATTTCAAAGTGCAAAGGAGAAGAGCATACCTAGAAGTTGAAGATCAAATTTAGAGATTTTTGGAAGGACCTAGCAGGACCCATTCACCTTTAGTGGTGAATGAGTCCTTGTTAGGGTTTAAAGGGCAATCGATTCTACAATATAAAAGATTATGTTTTAGTTTAAGAGCTCCCTGAACGAGCCTACCAGGACCCATTCACCTTTGGTGGTGAATGAGCCCCTATCAACAATTCAAAAAAGTTAGATTTGACTAGGTGCACAATTTTATCTCCTTCTTGTTCTACTAGAAAAGCTATAGATTTATACTATTTTTTATTAGATTTATGCATTTCAAGTGTTAGACCTAGAATTAGGGTTTGCAAATTATTTTGAATTTATTCTCCTCAAGTTGTGATTTAGCTCACCACCCCATCCTTGCATAAGGGAAATATTGCAAGATCCCTCAACCTGACTTAATTCACCTCTTGGGTTGATATTTATTTCAAGATTCTTGGATCTCATATTTTGAATGAAATCCTAACTAGACAAAAGGGGGGTTAGACTTCATTACCTTCTCCCTTTTCCCTATGTTTCAAAGTCTATAATCGTCTCCTCACTTGAAGTCTATTGCTTATGCCTTCATCCCCATTTTCCTTCAAAAAAAATCTAGAGTGACCACCTTAGGTTTTTGATGCCACCTATTGAGCCCTAGATGCAAACAAATTTTTGAAACTATAGAAACCACCACCTTGAAAATAGAATTAAATACCAGGCCTAAAACTACACTAGCACCATTAAACACACCACAATTAAGGGGGATGTGACAAAGTGATAGTTTATATCTCATCCAAATTAAATAGGCATAAATACTCATTAAATAAAACTCCATCCACCCCTTTTGGGTTATAAGTTCTATGTTATGGTACATTGATTTTGTGTTTTTTTCCTTGTAACTATATGACATACTTATTTTGTTCACATATCTCCTCTTATAAATTAGTGTAGGAAGTGTCTTCTACACCTCTACTTCCTTTCATCACCAAGAGATGTTAATGTAGAACCAAAATTAGATAAAGGAGATGTCACCTGTGTGTACAACCTCCTCTAAACTAGGAAAGTACAATTCACATGATGTAAGTACAACCTATCCAAGTAGATACCTATATAATTAACATTAACCTATCTCAAGTGCATATAAACATAGGCTAAATAAACTAAATGCAAGCAAATAAATAATGGACTAGATTTTTTCTTAGACACACAACCTTGAAGACCAATATGAGATTGAGATATCTATTTCTCTTGCACTGCCAACTCTATTAGAGACCTTGAATAACTTTCAATCCATTTTCCATGTTTGGGATTTCCCAAATTGTGAAAGGATGACATGTGGAAACTTCTCATAACATTTATTTCCCTATTAACCTAGGATAAGTTTGGTCTAATATGACATACATATTAATTGGAGGACCCAATCTCGTGATTAAAAATTATTGAAAATTTATTCCATCTAAGGGATAGACTACACCAAATATACATCCAAAATTTACCCCCAAGTGCTTTAAAGAAGAATTATAACCAAAATCAAATTTAAATACAATTAATAGTTGGATGGGCATCAAAATCATAAGATTCATGCCTAAGACATTTTCTAGCTGGTTCCTTAATAAATGTTGGATTAGATTCAACACCCATGATGGTAATATTTTCCATATAGTTTCAATGTGCAATAGTGTTGGTGTAAATAGGTATTTTACCTATCTAGTTCACTTGTAGTTCCTATTTACATGTTAATTTTAATACTTGGGTCCTAAGAATATTTCTATAAGTCTTAAGTGTTATGTGATCTTATCAAATATTATCATGTCATTTAATGCTTGTGTCCTAGGTCATTTAATATTTTTGAGGTATTTGTTTCATTATACTTGATTAAGACACATGTCATGATCTTATCTAATCCTATCTCATAGTCGTGTCTATATAAAAAAGGCATCATATGTATACTCGATATCATGTAATCAATTTTGGGGTGTCATCAAATCCCTTATGCCCATAATTAGTAAATATTTTTCTCTTACTACTCTCTTATGTAGTGAATAATTTGGTTTTGTAGGTTATCTTGGAGGCTTGAATCTATTGGAGACTCTAAAAAATAGGATAAAGATAGGTGTTATCTTCTAAGTTGTGGTTATAGATTCAAGACAAATAGATTAGATGAAAGATTGGTTTTAAAATGCATATGAATTTACAATCACATCTCGATTGATATCAATGGTATTTATTTTTAGGGTGCACTAATATTAGCCTCTAAATATATATTATAAAACTTAATTAAATTTTCTTTCAATTCAATCCCCTTAGCTTTATGTCTTAGAAAAAAAAATTCTTTACCTAGAACTAGAAAAAATATAAAACTATATTTAAATTATAGTATAGTCCAAAATTATATCAACCCAAGATTGAAGATAACTTTTGGATTCAAGATATGATATGCAAGTTGAAGCCAATATCAAAGTCAAATTTAGTTTAGCATGTGTAATCAGTTTTGATAGATCCATATAATGGGTCTCTTATTATCCAATGAACTATGTAAGAGTTGGTATTGAATTATCTATACCATGCAAGCTTTGGATGAATATGTAGCCACCTAATATTTAGGACCTTTAATGAAATAATAAGAGAGATAAATTATGAGATAATAGTGTTTTTCTATCAAAGGATGTAAATATAAAATATGATCAATTTGATAATACAAAGAAAACCCCTTTGTTATATAAACCAAGGTAAGGCACAAGGTTGCACAAGATTGTGGCATGTTTTTTAATATTATGAATTGAGATATAACGTGATAAGTATCCTATGACATAACCTAAGTAAAATTAAGTAACTAGTGTGAATATGACCTAGGTGATGAGCTAGTTAGGTAAAACACCCCATCCAAACCAAGAACCCCCTTAAGTGTAACTTAGGGAGAGTATACAAGATTTTAATATTCACAACAATACAAGGATGAGTCTTGGATACCAAGCCATGTTAGGTACACATGTATGAATGAAATCTCTCACAAATAGAGAAAAGGAAAAATCCTAATGAAATAAAATTCTTCCCCAAAAGAGAAAAATACAAAGTGTTCCCAAACAAGAATAAAATGGATGAAGCCCCATGTGAGGAAAAATTAATCTCCATAAGAGAGAATACGAAGAAAGACTATTATCCCCTCTTCAATGTAGAGTCTCCTACAATTATAGTGAATACTTGACACTGAATATTGAAGATGATCCAATATCATCAAACAACATTCCTCCCCTTATGAAGAAACAAAACCAAGGATGTATGTAGTATTTATTCCCATTCCTTAAAGAAATATGAAGGAAGAAAGATGAATATATGTGATGTCTCTAAATTCTACTTAATTATCCCAATGTTGATGTTGAAATCTACCACAATCAAGCCAAGTATTTTAGGACACAATGATGAAGATGGAAATCCAAAATCTAGTAGAGGTGAATGTAGAACAAGATATAAAGAAAAAGATGGATGTTCAAAATATTGTTCAATTATATTCACACCAAAGCCAGACTATAATAAATAAATATAGAGAGAAGGATAGAGATGGTCTAGATGCTTCCCCATAACATTTAAATAAAATGATGCACTCCGAAAGAATTAAAATAAAAGAGGAGATGGATATCCTCAATATCTCCTCCATTCTTTTTAAGATAGGACTCATAAAAAAAACTTGAAATGTCCATAAAATAATTTTCCCAAGTATTTGTATCTATAATATGATGTGTGTCCTATTGCACCAAATCATTAGAATACATGGATGTAGCAATATTAGCATCATCAAAAGAAATAGTAGATGGAGGTGATGAAATGTTAGCACATGAATCTATAACCTTAGTAGATAAAAGAACACCAAGATTCAAATGACCGTACTAAATATCCTCAATGGTGTCCACACTAGATGTCTAAGGGTGTACATTAGTCGAAGGAATAATAGGAGAAAAATGTGAGAAGGTGAAGACTTGAAATTTATGATCAACCTCCCTAATGACAACTATATTTTTTTTATGAAAAACCTGAATGATGATAGAATTTGGTATGAACTCAACACTCTTTCTTGCTTCATCATGTGTGATATTTTAGATACAAAGGATATTGGTTGACAATGAAGGCACACATAGAAAATCATTAATGATCCATCATCCATGTCAATAGATCTCTTCATATAAACATGCATATATGTGTTCTTAACTATTAGGATATGTGGTGATGAAAAAGACTCAAATGAATATAACATACTTTGTGATGAATCCATATGATGAGAAGCTCCATAATCAAGTATCAAACTCTCCGAATTAAAATATATAACTACAAAAAATGCTTGCACCTTTTTTATCACTAAATTCAATCAAGAAGAAGAAGATGAACCCCTTGACATAGTTGAAGAAAAAAGTATTTGATTCTTTTTAACAATATGTTTCAATTTGAATCAATCTATTTTGAATAGCTTTTATGCCCATCGTGCCCCAATTTCTTGCAATATGCACACTTAAGATTCTCCTTCCTAGATGAAATCCCTTGAGATAGATGATTCATAATCTTTGTGTATCTTTTTATTTTTCTTATTTTTAGGATTCCTTAATTCTTTATTTACCTTAGGCTCACTAAGCAACAATGCATAAAAATTAAACTCAACATATACATCTACTATAGAAATTTTATGTTATGAAAGCTATAAATAAGATCTGAGTACTTAGGACTAATCTTGGATAGCACATTTATAATCAATTATAAATCCTCCTTGATTTTTTTGCATGATTTTATATGAAAATATAAACCAAAAGAGACTAATGAACATATGCATCTAAGTGTTTTCTCATGATTGATCTCTCACATTGCCTTTGCACTAGCATCAGTAGGTTCAAGAATATGTTATATTATTTATCCTAGATAACCTTTTCCATTAGATAGTTCCATAGTGATTTTCTTCATGAAGCAAAGTTTTATGGAGTTAGGAGTTCAATTTGAGTTTTCCCCATTAAAATAACAAATGAAAATGAAAATAAATATATCAACCACCACAAGGTTACTCTCCAAATTATTCAATCAAGGACCCCCTAGTAATGTATGATCTTGGAACTTAATGTGATTACATTTTTTTTGTCAAAAAATGCAAACTGAACTTGATATTAATGCATGTAAATATCAAATTTGGCCATATAAATGCAGTAAATTTTTTGATAGAATTGGATCGATTCAAACACACTACTGTATTGTACATAAAAAATTATGCGCTTTAAAAAAACTATGACAAAAACTATTCTCATATAGGAGTTTGAATGAAGCCCCAAAAGTTTCCAAAATGAGAACTTCTCACCAACAACTACAAGAAATTAAAATTTATAGAAAAATAGGCACCAAATTAGAAACCATCTACACCACTATGAAGCTCATGAGAATTTTCCCTAAATAAAAAAATTTCTCACAAAAGGGAACCCAAATGACTTAGAATGGAGCCCACAAAGTTGGAGTGCAAAATTAAAATTGCCAATAAAGGAGGAAAAATTGGGTGAAGGTTGACTGATGTGAATATCTACATATTGATGGAATATTCTCTACGGTACTGGAATATTCACTTGAACACAAAAAAAATATCACTTTTTGGAAATCCACCCTGATTGAAGTAAACCAATATATTTGTGGTGTGAAATTATCAAATTGATACTTGATCAGTTTTTCAATTGTTAAGGAGGTTTATAGTGATGGATACCCAGAATACTCTCTATAATATTTGTCTTTATGCCAATTTTGAATCATTTCTTTTTTAGGATTTTACCATTGAAAGGTGGAATATTGTCATTGCTTATGGTTTAGGACATATATCAACAATCTTCTTCACTCTCATTCAAGGAAAACCTAGAGATCTCAATCAAAGAATGCAAACTGGAAAGAGATCTGTAATAGGGGTGTCCTAGGGTATGACCAATGACTAAAAGAGGGTTCACCACCAAGCTAGAGCTTGGAAAGAAAAATGATATGCAAGACCTAATAATTAAACCTAATGATATGCAAAGCTTCATTAAATGACCTAGAAATGAATGCAAAATATAATAGAAAACTAAAAAAGCACAGAGGGGCACCTAGAAACCTGTAGTAGCTTGAATGAAGATTGGAAATGCTAAAAATGATGAATTTAATGCAAAATGGGACTCATATTCTAGATTGGATGATTTAGTCCTAGATTAGGTTTTGTGGGTAGGAACATAAATCTAGTAAAAATATGTCTAGAACTCTTGAAAACTATAAATTCGATTGTACTAGGACTCATATGCAAGAAGTGGCGTATCAATTTAGTTTGGCTTTTTCAGAGAACCTGGATTTGAATCCGCTCTTCAACCTTTGTTCTAGCTATTGAATATGATTTTTAGGTCTAAATTGTTGAATTCTACTCTGTAGAAGTCTTTTAATGCTCTTCAAAACAAGGTGACAACTTGGACAACTTTATAAACTTGACAAATTCTTTCCAATCTCGCTCCTTTGAAATTATTCAACATAGATCTACAAGTCACACACTAAAGAGAGGGAAAAAATTTGTTTTATTAGTGGAACGGTGTTTTCCTTGGTCAAAACCTATTTTGGTAATCAAACCTTGTAATGAAATCAAATGGAAAGGAGGAATGATGAATGAAAAAAATGTGATGTTGCAACTCAACGAAACTTAACAATAAAGTGTTGCAAACATGTATGAAGTGGCTCCAATGGATGTAGATCTTGACTCTTTCTTGAATGTGACAGATCTTGACTGAATGTTATCTTGAATCATGAAACCCTACATCACAATTGTTAGCTCAAAAAAAAACATGATACATGATGCTTGATGCTTGAATAATGCTCTAAAACACTTGGTAATCAACTCTTGAAGGCTCTTGAATTCTCTTGCAAACACTTGAATGCTCTTGTGAACTTAAATTTTCTATAAGGATGCTCTCATGAAATTCTTGGATGAAAATGAGGGAAATAACCTTGTATATATACCTATTTATGCCAAATTTCCCAAAATTACACTACAAGCTGACATCAGATATAGGAGGATAAAATACCACAAAGAAGTTGAATTAAATTTAATTTTGGGCCACACATGACTCATATGTCAGAAGTGGAATATGAGTCACATTAGGCTAGGCTATGGGACACACTTTTCAAGAAATGCTAAAATTCATGTGAAATTCAGATAAGAGCCCAAAAACTTAGGTGGGACCCATATGCCCAAGGTGGCGTATGAGTCCCAAATCACTATATCTGGGCCATACAATAAAAAAAAACCTAAATTATGATTGGACATGTTGGTTTATGTGAGGTTTATCCTCATAAAGATTCGTTAATTAAGGCATAAAGAAGCCTAATTAATTAATGAAAACCCTAGATAAGTGTAAAAGTGTGGTAAAACACTTTGCAACACCATAAATAAGGTACAATTAGGTTTATTTAGTTTACAAGGGCCAAGACCTAATGTGAATGTGTTAATCACATTACAACACTAAATCAAGGCAGTATTAAGCTTAATTTTGTAAGGAGGGCCAAAACAAGTGTGAAAATGTCACATACAACATTTTCCGACACTAGAACCATCGATGGCAATCATTGAAGAATTATTTTTGACTTGCAAGGTGGACCACAATGGTGCTAGGCACACCATGTGGAAACCTAGGACAACTATGTAATAATTATGTTGTGAGCAAGTTTGTGAAGCCTTAACAAGTTGTAAACCCACAAAAAAAATGTTATATATATTTCTAAATTTCTAAATTTAATACTTTTAAAAAATGGAAATTAAAAACCTTTTCAAACTACATGACGCAAAAAACTATGTAAATGATGATGTAGTGTCTGTATGATTGTACGAATGGCCATGCAATGAAGGGGCTTTTTTATTCTAAGGGAATGGGGAAAAAGTGTCCAAATTTTATTAGTTGGTAGTTGATATTTAGGTTCTTGGGATTCTTGAATGAAATGGTAGGGTCATATTTGACCCAACATGCTCAAATCAAAAGAGACTAATGAATATGTGTATTAAAGTGTTTTCTCATAGTTTATCTCCCACATTGCCTTTGCAGTAGCATCAGTAGGTTCAAGATTATATTATCTTATATATCCTAGATAACCTTTTCCATTAGATAGTTCCATATTGATTTTTCTCCATGAAGCATAATTATATGGAGTTAGGGGTTCAACTTGAGTTTTCTCCATTGAAGGAACACACAAAAATGAAAAGAAAGAAATCAACCACCATAAGGTTACCCCCAAATTTACTCAATCAAGGATCCCCTAGAGTAATATATGACCTTAAAAATTTATACATAGTGTGATTACATGTGCCATTTGTCAAAATTATCAAAGTGGACTAGATATTAATACATGTAAATGTTAAATCTAGTCATAGAAATGAAGTACATTCTTTGATAAAATGGGACTGATTAATCGCACCACTATAAAGTACATAAAATTTATGCAATTTTAAAAAATACACCAAAAGATATTATCAAAGGATCCCAAATGAATCCCTAAAAGTTTCTCAAATGAGAAATACTCACCAAAACCTATGATAAATTGAAATTTATAGGAAAAAAAAGCACCAAAACTAGAAACCATCAACACCACCATGAAGCTTGTGAGAATTTTCCCTAAATAAAAAATACTCACAAAAAGGAACCCAAATGATTGAGAATGGAGTCCACAACGTTGAAGTGAAAAATTAAAACTATCAATGGAGGGGGGATGAGTGGGTGAAGGATGACTGATTTTAGTATTTTCATATTGATGGAATATTCTCTATCCAATGAAAAATATTCACTTGAATGCAAAGCAACTCTTAATTTTTGGAAAACCACCCTAGATTGAAGGAAACCAAAATATTTATGGCGTGAAATTGTCAAATTGATGCAAAAGCATATTTTCAATTATTGAGGAGGTTTATAATGATGGATAACTATAATTTTTTCTAAAATCTATTTTTTTTTCCAAGTTCAAATCATTGTTTTCTAGTATTTTACCATTGATGGTGATCATTGAAGAATTATTATTGACTGATAAGGTGGGCCATAGTGGTGCTAGACACACCATGTGGTAGCCTAGGAAAACTATGTAATAAGTATGTTGCAAGAAATTGTGAATCTTGCACAAGTTGTATGCCCACAAAAAATGATATATATTTTTAAATTTTTTAAAATTCTTATTTTTAAATAAAAATTAAAAACTTGACCAAACTAGATGATGCCAAAAATCTATGTAAATGATGATGTAGTGTTCATATGATGAAGGTGCTAAATTTTTTCTAAGGGAGTGGGTAAAAAGTATCCACATTTCACTATTTTTTATTTGATCTTTAGGTTCTTTATCTTTTTGGATGTGATGGGGTCATCCCACAATATTAAGTCCCAAACTTGGGACATCTTGATTTTTACCCGATATCACATATTTAAAATAAATAAATAATGATTTAATCCTTGAGTGGTTCCATCTAAATGGTTTTAATTGAAGAGGGTAAGATAAGACCCCCTTAGATTAAACCCCCTTGGATAAAACCCCTCTAGTATTAAATCATACCCATAATGGAGTCTCCTTAGCACTTATCAAAATGTTGAAAAAAAACCATTCTTTCCTTACCTTTTGAGGGATCAAATAAAGTCATCTAGAATTTATGTTTTGTGAGTATCTAGCCATTATTATAAGCTTTCTGAAGAGTATAATTTTGAATATTTTTAATTTTATTATTATATTTATATTTTATTTCTTGTGAATGCAGGTTTTTCGCCCGACATCAAGGTATTTGTTTCACAAACATGAAAAAGTAAAAAAATAGAGAAAAAAATTCAAAAAAATATGTGTGCACTAGGTATTTTTTTCCTTCTTTCAACAAAAAAAATAGTTTCAATACATAAAAATCAAGTTATGTGTTACAACATACACAAATGTCCAAATTATAATTACTTTGACTTAGAAAATTATTTTTAAAAATTATGTAACAAAAAATTATGAAAAAATATCCATGCACTAGATATTGATGTTACAAATCTATATTTTTAAAAATTATAATTTTATCATTTCAATAAAAAATATTTGTGTTACAACAGAAATGTATTCTTTTAAAAAAATTGTTTACTATAAACAATAAGTTATTAAAATTTATGTAAAAAAATTCATAATTTATTTCTATTTTTTAAATATATATTAGAATATAAACACACATTCTTACAAATCACTAGTTCACATCATCTCCAAATTATCAATAGTTTAGTTGCTATAGGTTTCATAAAGTGAAAATCTCATGAAAAATGTTTATTTCACTGTCATACTTTGACCAAAAAGTGGGACACCGTATTGTTGGTTGACCTGATGGTAGGGTCACATTTGACCCAAAATACTCAAAATTTGCATTTACCTTATGGGTATGTCAACCACCTTCCAACTTTAGATGCATGTATATCTAGCCTGACATGTCCAATTTGCACAAATCAAAAGATAAACTAACTTTCTTGGACACCCTAAACTCAATGGTGAGCTCATATTTGCACCATCATACTATAGAATGAACATGCAATATAAAGTCACAAAGAGGAGCCCCCCAAATCTAGTATTTCTATCAATTTTTTCCATTTTTAGGTCATCATATGATGAAAGAGAAGAATACTCAAATCTTTAAGATCCACCAAGATTTGCAACCTAAATCTCTCAATAAAGGCTAACAAGAAGGAATCATGTGCAAGCTTTGATACCATGTGTTGGTATTTGGTGTCTGATCATGATATATTATACACTCTTCATGTATCCTTGTAAGAATTGGCAATGAAGGTAGCCACCCAAGATCTAGAGCCCTAATGGAAGCACAAGCATAAGAGAGATAGAAACAATATGACAAGAATAAATTGTATTCTGCCAATAATGAAAATGGAAATAATGTATGTATCAATGTACAAATGTAGTAGAGACCCCTTGGTTATATAGCTAAGGTGAGAACATAGGAGGGCATAAGATTATGACAAGTATCATAATCTTATGACATGAGATAATTGTGAAAATCCATCACTCCACCTAAAGTGGGAAAGTGATAATGTGATAACCACCACAAAAGGTGGATCTACCACAAAAGATGGAGAGGAATCACATGATGTGTCCAT
Organism: Sequoiadendron giganteum; assembly: GCA_007115665.2. Lineage (NCBI taxonomy): Eukaryota > Viridiplantae > Streptophyta > Pinopsida > Cupressales > Cupressaceae > Sequoiadendron > Sequoiadendron giganteum. The sequence goes on along the minus strand of CM021100.1, from coordinate 421,253,150 downwards.
AAAAGGTGGAAATGATAAAGTGATAACATGATAAGTCCACGAAAGGTGGAAAATCTCCAACAACTCCTATGTGGTCCCTAAGTAAACTTAACTAAGGTGTAATGATGACCTAGGACAAGGTACAAAATAATTAATTACACCAACACCCCCCCTTAAGTGCAACTTAGGGAGAATGTACACAATGCAAGATGGGTCCTGACTACTGGGCCATGTTAGGTACCCATGTACAAATGCAATGCAATCTCTCATAAAGTGGAGAAAAGGAGAAAACCACGTGGGAAAAAACTCCCCCCCCAAAAGAGAGATGAAAACAAGAGAAAAAGATCTCAAATGTATGAGAAGGATAAAACCCCTAGAAGAGGAAAAAGTCCCCCCCATAAGAGAGAATGAAGAAGTCAAGTGACCCCCTCAGATGAAACATCCTGCACCCCCAAGATAGCTTGCAAATGATCATAGGTAGTCTTAGTGAAAGGTTTGGTGAAGATATCTACAACCTGCTCTGCAGTAGGACAATACTGCAAATCAATGACCTGCTCCTGTATCAGCTCCCGAATGTAGTGCATATGAATCTTGATGTGTTTGGTCCTCTGATGGTGAACCGGATTCTTCGAGATCTGGATGGCACTCTGATTGTCACAATGAATGACTGAAGGATGTGGAATAGTGAAGCCAAACTCAGTGAGAATATTTTGAAGCCAAATAGCCTCAATAGCTGCATTAACAGTCCCTTGATACTCAGCCTCAGTCGAAGAAAGAGCAATAGCATGTTGCTTCTTACTCTTCCAACAAATGGGGCCTGAACCAAGATGAAAGTTGTAGCCAGAAGTGGACTTGCGTCATCAATATCGCCAGCCCAATCAGAATCTGTATATCCCACCAAGGTAAGTCCTATACCAGCTGCATAGTGAATCCCATGATGATGTGTACCCTGTATGTAATGCAAGATGCATTTGGAAACCTTCCAATGAAGCTCATGTGGTTCCTGCATAAAGCGTGAAACTTTTCCAACTACAAAGGATATATCAGGGCATGTGTGAGTCAAGTAGATGAGACTCCCAACAAGTTGACGATACACAGTGGCATCAACAAGTGGAGTAGAACACTTAGCCTCAAGCTTGATTCCTGAAATAAAGGGAGTTGGAGCAGGCTTACAATCAGCCATGTGAAACTGAGATAGAAGATCAAGAGAATACTTGGGTTGAGAGAGAGATATCCCAAAAGCTGACTGTGTGATCTCAATCCCAAGAAAATAGTGCAAAAGGCCCAAGTCAGTCATAGCAAATCTATCCTGCAAAGAAGATTTCACACTGCCAATGATGGATGAGGTACTCCCTATAATGATCAAGTCATCAACATAGAGCACAAGTAGCAAATGAGAGTCACCCTATCACAAAATGTAGACATTTGGATCAGAATGACACCTGGTGAATCTTGCAGAGAGAAGAAAGGAATCCATCTTGGCATACCAAGCCCTAGGGGCCTATTTGAGGCCATAGAGAGACTTCCTCAATCTGCAAACCAAAGAATAATCTTGTATGAATCCCTGTGGCTACTCCATGTAAATCTCCTCATGAAGATCCCCGTGAAAAAATGCACTCTTCACATCCATCTGATGTACAACCCAACCATGAGCTACAGCAATAGCAAGTGTCAAGCGAATGGAGTTCATCTTAGCAACGGGTGCAAAGGTCTCTATGTAATCAACACCTGGAACCTGTGAGAAACCTTTTGCCACAAGCCGAGCATTGTATTTATCCACACTTCCATCAGCTGCATACTTGGTTCGATAGATCCACTTGCATCGAACCATCTTTCTCGCCTTGGGGAGTGGAACTAAATCCCATGTGTTGTTCCTCATCAAGGAACTATACTCTTCCTCCATTGCTGAATCCCACTCTGGAACTCCTGATGCTTCCTTGAAGGACTGTGGATCGGAAGCAGTAGCAATAAAATCATATGTAAAATCCTGATGTTGTGACCGAGTCCTTCGAGTATCTGAAGGATCCCCAACAAGAGAACCTGCTGACTCAAGATTCTATCAAGCCCAACGAGGTCTAGTAGGAGATGAAGGATGAGGCTCCTCAACTACAAGTGGACCCTGGAAAGGTGTGATCCTGTGAGTCGGAGTTGAGGGAGAATCATCATCTGAGTCACTATCATCACTTTCCACTATGGAGGAAGGAAGAGGAGGGTTAGAGGCTAAGCTAGGAGAGATTTCCTCAAAGTGAACACTCCTCTCAATGAAGAGCTCATGTGTCTCTGGATCCAAAAGTCTGTATGCCTTAACACCTTCAGGATATCCAACAAATATGCAAGGCCTACTTTGAGGTTCCAATTCCTTGCATTTCTCTGGAGGTATGCATGCCCAAGCTGGACAACCAAAAACTCTGAAGTGTCTCACAATTGGTTTTCTACCACACCAAGCCTCAAAAGGAGTCATACCCTTCAAATCCTTATGGGTAACCCGATTTTGGATGTGAGTGGCACAACTGATGGCTTCTGCCCAAAATTGAGGACCAAGAGATCGAGCATGAATCATGCAGCTAGCCGTCTCCTTAAGGGTTCTATTCTTCCGTTCTGCAACACCATTCTATTGTGGAGTGTATGCAACTAAATGTTGAATATCAATCCCCTCAAGAGTACAAAATTCCTCAAGTCTATTGTTCACATATTCCCTTCCATTGACTGTGCAGAGAATCTTGACTTGCTTCCTTGATTGCTTCTCAACATGAGCCTTGAAGGCTAGAAATCTGTCAAACACTTCACTCTTGTGAACAAGAAAATAGACCCATGTGAAGCAGGAGTAGTCATCAATGAAGGTGAGGACATAGCGGGCCTTGCTGAATGATGGCACTGGAAATGGACCTGCTACATCACTATGAACCAACTGAAGAACTTCCAAAGCTCTCTAAGACTTGCCTTTGTCAAACTTCTCTTCTGGATGCTTACCCAAGGAACAACCTGAACAAACACCTTCTGAAAATCTGATTTGAGGGAGTCCTGAAACCATATCCTTTGTGCTAAGCTGCTGAAGATAGCGGTAATTTAGATGTCCAAACCACTCATGCCATAACTTACTTTCTAAATTTGAATGAGTGAGAAATGTTGTAGAAGGAGACTTGGGAAAAAAGTGGGAAAATGAGTTAAGTCATGTGTTGGGATTGGCTTTTCCCACTGCAACCAAGGCATCATCCTTAAGTTCTTTGACCACAACTGAATCTGGTAGAAACTCAACTTTCTTGTCATCTCCAAAGTGAGTGATTTGGTAGATTGAAAGAAGATTGGTGCTCAAGTTAGGAACATAGAGAACATCCTCAAATGTTCCATCATCCATGACAACCGAACCTTTGCCTTCAACATCAACTTGAGTGTCATCACCTATACGGATGTGAGGTACCTTCAATGTCTCCAAAGAAGAAAACTGCTCCCTTGTAGAACCCATGTGATGAGTAGCACCTAAGTCAAGTATCCATTGTTGTGAAGAACCTGTAGTAGCCATAAAAGCTTGCCCTTTTCCTTTTGATTGTGAGGAAGTGGAAGGAGATGAATCCTTCTTCTTGTAGGCAGATGGAAAATTGATGTTGTTTTTCTTGATGATGTTTGTCAACTCATCAATTTTCTTAGTATGGCAATAATGCTCATCATGACCAAATCTCTTGCAATATGAGCAAGTTGGTCTTTCCTTATTGCTTGAATTTCCCTTCTGAGGAAAAGGTGAAGAATTCCTTTGTTGTGGAGAGGATGATTGTGCTTTATCTTGTTGTGTCTTTGGCTTAAACTATTTCTGCTTCTTATTGGAACCCTTTCCTTGAGTCCCTTGATTCCCTTGATTAGCCACCAAAGATTTGGACTTTGAAGACTTGAGAATCCCCATGCTTATCAATTTTTCTTGCTCTAACATCAACATTTTTGTGAATGCATCGAATGATGGAAGAGTGAAAGAACTACCAACTGTCAAGCGATTGGTTTGGAAGCTAGAAACAAATGCTACATATTCTGATGGAAGCTTTCCCAACAAATTGTAGACCAATTGTGCATCCCTTTTGTCAATTCCACAATCCTTAAGTCGTGATCTTAACTCATTTACCTTAGTGACATAGTCTTGGGTTGTATCAAAATTCTTAGGATCTAATATTGTGAGATCATTGTCAAGCTAATAACCTCTAATCTCATCAACTTGGCCATACAATTGACTAAACTTTTCCCAAGCTTCTTTAATTGTTTTAAATTTTTCAATTTGAAAGATTAGATCTTTTGATACATATTTCCTCAATGTTCCAAGAGCCATAGTATTTTTAGTGAGCCAATCCAAATGAGCATTAGGATCAGATGGTGTAACAATAGTTCCATCAATATAATGAGTTAATCCTTTTTCCATCAACTTACTCCAAGCATCAATTTTCCAAGAAGCATAGTTATGTGGAGTTAACAAAGCAAACTTAGGAGAACCCATAGAAGCAAAGAGAACAAGAGAGAGAGAGGCACAATCACACAAGACACCCCCCCAAATTCACTCAATCAAAGAACCCCCCCCAAAATGATGATTTGGCACTTTATACTTAGTGCATTTACAATGGCCACTTGCAAGCCAAGCAAAGTGGGATTCTAATTTTAAATGTTTTACAACAGCCTTAATTAGGCAATAACAGACTCAAATAACTGATACAAAAGATCAAACTGAGATCTTGTCCTTACAAATGCCAAAATAGGACAAAACTGACCAAGTGCTGAAAGTAAAATTTATGATCACAATCACTACAAATTGATAGCACTACTGTGAAATTCAGGAAAAATCATGCACTTTCAAAAAAAATGGCACCTGAAAAGGAGTTCGTATGAGTCTGAATGGAGCCCCGGAAGTTGCAAAAACAGTGACAACTCAGCTACACTTGTGAGAAACTAAATTTTTTGAAAAATCCATGCATCAAAACTAGAAACTAATTACACCACCATGTAGAGCATGAAAAAATAGCCCAAATAAAAAAAAATTGCTCCAAAAAAGGAGTCAAAATGACCAAGATATCTACGTTTGAAGATGAATTGCAAAATTCAAACTGCAAATGGAGAGGGGTGAAAAAAAATTTGATAACCGCTGACGTATTGCTGATGTCAGCACACAATGAAGTTAAATTTCATGAGCAGGGGGCCGTCACCAATGCCATCGCTCCTTGCTGGAAAGAATGCTGAAATATTCCTCAACAGCGAATTTTTTGTGCTGGAATATTCTCCGAGAATCTTGGAGGGCCAGAATCTGCGCCGGTAGGTGGTGGGGCCGCAGGGGAAGTGTGAGCCATTGTCCTCCTACCACATGGCTCCGCAGTGGCGGTGTACCCTATGGGTACACTGGTGCAGTCTACGGACTACGCAGGCTGTACCAGCACTAATATTTTTTTAATTTTCTTTTTTAAATACAAATTTTCTTTTCAAATGAAAAAAATGCATACAAATGTTGAAATGAAATTTTTATAACAAAAAAATTTCAAATGATGACGATTCGTATGGCTGAGGAGGGCAAATTTTTTTCAGATGGCTCTAGGAAAAGTTGTCTGATTTTGATGAATTGACAATCAATCTTAGGGTTTTTGGCCCTTCTGGACGCAATGGTAATGTCCTTTTTCGCTGAAAATGCTTCAAAAATATGGCTACCTCCTGGATCTGGCAACCACCTCCGATCTTCAAACCCTTTTAGATTTGGCCTCCAATGTCCAACTGAGACGAAACAAAAGGCAAATCTAACTTTCTCGGACACTCCGGATGCAATGGTGAGCTCAAATCTGATGCAACAAGCTCCCAAAATGCACCTGCAATATAAAGCCAAAAATGGAACCCCCCCAGAATCTGATATTTCTATGAAAAAAATGCAGGATTGTACCCAAGATCTCCCTAAAATGGCAATCCAAAGGCACTCCAATAGCTCTGATACCATGTAATAATTGGCTATGAAGGTAGCCACCCAAGATCTAGAGCCCTAATGGAAGCACAAGCATAAGAGAGATAGAAACAATATGACAAGAATAAACTAAATTCTGCCAATAATGCAAATATAAATAATGTGAGTATCAATGTACAAATGTAGAAGAGACCCCTTGGTTATATAGCCAAGGTGAGAACATAGGAGGTCATAAGATTATGACAAGTATCGTAATCTTATGACATGAGACAACTGTGAAAAACTATCACTCTATCTAAAGTGGGAAAGTGATAATGTGATAACCACCACAAAAGGTGGAAATGATAAAGTGATAACATGATAAGTCCATGAAAGGTGGAAAATCTCCAACAACTCCTATGTGGTTCCTAAGTAAACTTAACTAAGGTGTAATGATGACCTAGGACAAGGTACAAAACAATTAATTACACCAACAATCCTCATCAAGGTCTAGGCTAAGGTCAGGCCCTGAGCGAGGGTTCGAGGGTTGTAGCCTCCGAAAGAGGGGATTCGGAGGTGGCAGCCCCTGAGAAATTGTTTTCTACTTTTTTCACTTTGTCATCGAAAAAGAAAAAAATGACATTGTAGAACCCTAATTTCTGAAAGCTTCTAAAAGCTTGTTATAAGCGGTTGAGATGGGGAGTTGAAGTATGACATTATTCGTAAGATTGTAATATGTTTTGCACTGGATAATAAAATCATTGGATGACTGCAGTTTTGTGTCCATGTAGCCCGGATTGGGTGAACCATGTTAAATTCTCTATGTTGTCTTGTTTCTGCTATAAGTTTTTGTGTGTTTTATTTCTAGATAGTTTATTGATCAAATATGCATTTAACTTGTTAAATATCTGCTTTATAACCCTAACAAGTGGTATCAAATCAAGGTTGTGTTTAATTATCATCTACAAAAAGGTCTCATAGTTGAGTGGGAGTCTCATGGTTGATTGGGAGAAATGGTAGATGAGGGTAAGTTGAAGGTTGAGAAGTTCAATGGGAAGAACTATCGGTTATGGAAGATGCAGATGCAGGACTACCTCTATCAAAAGGATTTATGATGGCCATTGAAAGGGAAAACCAAGAAACCATCAACAATTTCAGATGAGGATTGGGATATTTTAGACAGAAAGACACTTGGCAGTATTCGTTTATCCCTAGCACAATAAGTGGAGTTCAATATTACAAAAGCAAAGACAACTCAAGAGTTGATGGAAACCCTAGAAAAGTTATATGAAAAGAATTATGCTTCGAATAAGATATTATTATGAAGCGTTTATTTAATATGAAAATGGTATAAGGTAGGTCAGTTGCTAATCATTTAAATGAGTTTAATAAAGTTACCAGCCAATTAACTTCTATAAATGTAAACTTTGATGAAGAAGTTAGGGATCTTTTGATTATGTGTTATTTGTCTAAAAGCTGAAATAGCTTAGTAATGGTTGTTAGCAATCCTATTTCTAGTTTGAATACATTGAAATTTGATGATGTTGTTGGTGTTATTTTGAGTGAGGAAAATTTTAAGAAAAACTCAGGTTGAACATCCACATCAGGTAGTGTTTTGAATGCAAAAAGCAGGAATAAAACAAAAGAGAGGAAACAATTCTGGAAGTTTTGGGAAGTCACAAGGAAAATCAAAGGACAGAAGGTCTCAATCTAGAGACAAAATGGATCGTTAGTACTGTAGTAAGACAGGTCATTTAAAGAAAGATTGTTGGTCTTGAAAAAATAAAGGAGACAAAAAAGAAGAAAATAAAGAGGAAAATGTGGTAAGTAATAAATCCGATGAGGATGCTTTGATTCTTCCCCTTGATAATTTTTATGATTCTTGGGTGTTAGATTCAGGGTTTTCATTTCATGCTACGCACCATAGAAATCATTTTCTTGATTATGTCTAAGGGGATTTTGGGTTGGTTTATTAGGGAGATAAAAAACCCTGTCAGATTTTTGAAAAGGGAAGAATCAAGATTAAGTTGTAGAATGGGAATCAATGGCTACTACATGAGGTAAGGCACTTTCCAAAGTTAAGAAGAAATTTAATTTCAGCAGGGCAACTAGATGATGCAGGTTGTTTTGTTACATTTAGTGATAAAAATTGGAAGGTTACAAAAGGTGCCTTAGTGGTAGAAAAAGGTGTGAAAGTAGGAACCTTATATCTTTGTATAGGTCATATTGTTCCTTCTACTTTAGCTATTGTGGATAAAAATCAATGTTCGAGAATAATTGCTACAGTTCAACAGGTAGAAATTCAGACAGTTGTTGTGGATTCTAGATCAGCACTATGACATAATAAATTTGGGCATATGAGTGCAAAAGTTACGAAAGTACTTCATTCAAATAATGTTTTACGAGGTCTAAAATCTGTTAATATAGATTTATGTTAAAGTTCTATGTATGGAAAACAAAAGAGAGTTAGTTTTCTCAAAGATGGGAAACAAAAGAAAGATGAGAAATTGAAGCTTGTGCATACGGATGTATGGGGAACAAATCAAGTATCTTCTCTTCGTGGCTCTTAGTATTATGTTACATTAATTGATGATGCAACTAGGAAAGTATGGATTTATTTCCTTAGGCAAAAATCTGATGTATTTGAATTTTTTTTTAAATAGAGAAGCTTGGTTGAGAATGAGATAGGTAAAAATATATAATTTCTCAGATCTGATAATGGTGGTGAGTATTGCAACAAATATTTTGAAAATTATTGTTTCTCTAATGGTATTCGTAGGTAGAAAACGATTCCAAGGACTCCACAAGAAAATGGAGTGGTTGAGCATATTAATAGAACAATAATGGAGCATGCACAAACTATGAGATTCTATGTTGGGCTTCCATTAAACATGTGGGAAGAGGCTATAAACACTACTATTTATTTAATTAATAGAGGTCCCTCTAATCCCTTGGGTTGTGGTATTTCAAAAGAAGCATGGAAAGGTAAGAAGGTGAGTTATACTTTTTTCAAAACCTTCGGTTGTGAAGAATTTGTACATGTATATTTTAAAAATATAACCAATCTTGATGCAAAATAAAAGAAATGTATATTTGTTGGATATGGAATTCATGAATTTTTCTATAGGATTTGGGATTTTGAAAATAAGAAAATTGTGAGAAGTAGGGATGTCATATTCAATGAGAAAGTGTTATACAAAGATTAGTTGCAGCAGCATGAGAAGAAATAAAATGATTATGTAGTGTTGGATGATACTCCAAACAATGATGTTCTAGTGGTTCCTCATGCTCCACAACAACAATAACAACAAATACCACAAACTCTAGTGAATGCTAGACGATCTTCAAGGATAAGTAGACCTCTAGAAATATTTTCTCCCTCTTTTTATTCTATTTTATTAATTGATGTTGGTGAACTAGAATTTTATGATAAATCTATGTAGGTGGATACCAAGGTTTAGTGGGAGCATGAAATGGAAGAAAAAATGAATTCCTCGTTGAAAAATCAGACTTAAGAATTATCCAAGTTTCCTGCAGGTAAAAAGGCTTTACCAAACAAATGGGTTTATAGACTAAAAGAGGAGGATGGAGGTAAGAAAAGAGTTAAATCCAGATTATTTGTAATGGGATTTGCAAAGAAAAAAGGGTTTTGATTTTAATAAAATGTTTTCTCTAGTTGTTAAAATGACTTCTATTCATACTTTTTAAAGTATTTTAGCTACTGAAGATTTGCATTTAGAACAACTTGATGTTAAAATTACCTTTCTCCATGGTGATTTGGAAGAGGAAATAGATATGGAACAACCATAAAGATTTACGGTCAAAGGTAAGGAGAAACTAGTGTGCAGATTGAAGAAAAGTTTATATGGCTTAAAGCAAGCACCTCGGCAATGGTATATTAAATTTGATAGTTTTATGGTTGAGCAAGGATACAATAGGTGTAATTTATACCATTGTATTTACTTAAGAGCTTAGTTGAAGATAACTACATTATTTTATTTTTATATATTGATGATATGGTTGTAGCGGGGTCTAACATGGATCACATAAAATAGTTAAAACATCAGTTAGAAAATTCATTTTCTATGAAGGATTTGGGGGCAAAAAAATAAATCCTTGGTATGAAGATTACAAGAGATAGGAAAATAAGAAAATTATTTCTATCTCAGGTTGATTATGTTGAAAAGGTGTTGCAAAGATTTCATATGTAGAATGAAAAATTGTCAGCACACCTTTTCCTAGTCATGTTAAATTGACTAAGGATATGTGTCCAAAGACACAAGAGGAGGAAGGAAAAATGTCCAAGGTACCATATGCTTCAGTTGTAGGTAGTTTAATGTACTCCATTGTATGCATGAGACCGAATATTGCACATGTCATAGGAGTTGTTAGCAAGTATATGGGTCATCCTGGAATTGAGCATTGAATGCGATAAAATGGATTCTCAGGTAATTGAGAGGTACATCCAATAAATGTTTATGTTTTGGGGAGTCTAATACTGATTTAAAAAGCTATATTGACTCAGATTTGGCAAGGGATATAGATACCAGATGAAGTAACAAAAGTTATGTATTTATAGTTGGTGGGACAATAGTGAGTTGGATTTATTGATTGTAAAAGGTGGTTGTTTTATCCACCATGCAGGCAGAGTATGTTGCTGCAACAAAGGCAACAAAGGAGGTGATATGGCTGCAACTTTTTATGGAAGAGTTGGGAAAACATTAGGTTCAAAATCACTTTTTTACAGAAAACCAAAGTGCTATACATCTTGCAAATAATTTTTTCTTGCACTCTAAAACCAAACACATATAGTTGAGATATCATTTCATTCGATTAGTGTTGAAGGATGGACAAGTAAAGCTGAAAAAGAAACATACATATGTCAATCCAAAATATATGTTTACAAAGGCAGTGACAAGGGAGAAGCTGAGCTCCTCTTCAGCTTCAGTTGGTCTTCATGGTTAAAAGTATAATAGAGCAGCAAGGTCCAAGGTGCTTATTTCCAGTGGGAGTTGTAAGTGCAGTGGTGTCATCCAGGACCAGTCTCCAAGTGAGAGATTTTTGGTATGTGGCAACTGATCATGCTATACTGTACACTCTTAATGTATCCTCATTGGGGTCTAGGGCCAGGCCCCGAGTGTGGGTTCGAAGGTGGTAGCCCCCACAAATTTTTTTTTCTACCTTTTTCACTGTCACTAAAAAAGAAAAAACTAATTTTGTAGAACCCTAATTTTTGGAAGCTTCTAAAAGCTTGTTATAAGTGGTTGGGTTGGGGAGTTGTAGTATGGAATTATTTGGAATATTGTAATATGTTTTGCACTAGATAATAAAATCATTGGATGGTTGTGGTTTTATGGATGTAGCCTGGATTGGGTGAACCAAGTTAAAAATTTTATGTTGTCTTGTTTCTGCTATAATTTTATGTGTTTCATTTATCTATTTTATTGATCAAATTTGCATTTAACTTGTTATATATCTACCATCTAACCCTAACACCATGTAAGAGTTGGTAAAGTGCAATATTTGGTTGAAGATGTAGCCACCCAAGATCTAGGATCTTCAATAAAAAATAAGAGAGATCAAATATGAGAGAATAATTTTATTCTATCAAAGGATGTGAATATGTAATGATGATCAACTTGAGAATATAAAATGAAATATTTGACTATATAGACCAATGCGAGACATAGGATTGCATAATATTATGACATTTTTCTTAATCTTATGAGGGTGATCCCACAATATTGGTTTACAATTTCTGAGAGATTCTATTTTTTGTCGAAATCACATATTTTTAGAAAACATAATGATTTAAGCCTTAAAAGGTTCCATTTTAATAATTCCAATTGAATAGGGTTTGATCAAACAAACTTAGATCAAACCCCCTTGGATAGAAAACCACTAGTATTAAACCATACCTATAACGAAGTCTCCTTTACACCTATCAAAATGTTGATAAAAAACTACTTTTGATTTACTTTTTGGGGGATCAAATGAATTCATTTAAATTTAATTTTTGTAAGTATATATTTCTTATTATAAGCTTCCCAAAAAGTATAGTTTTAAATAAATTTAATTTAATTATTATATTTATTTTTTATTTCTTGTGAATGTATGTTTTTCCCTGAAAATCAAGCTCTTTGTTCTGCACATGTGGAAAAATAGTAGATTATCAACAATTTTTTTTGAAAAATATCAGTGTACTAGATATTGAAATCCTTGATCCAACCAAAAAAATAAAATTGAATTTCGATATATACAAAAAAATTTATGTTGTCTAAAATCTACCTATGTCTGAATTGTAATTGGTTTGACTTCTAAACTTGATTAAGGAAAAAATATTCAATAAAACATTGTGAAACCAAATGAAAGTGCTAGATATCATAGTTCCAAATCTAAATTTGAAAAAAAAAAAAAATTATCCTTCATAGAAAAAAAGTTATGTTGTATACGGTGAGCATCACTCCTTAAAAATGATTTTTATTGAAAAAAACTAATTTTTGAAAGAGATAGAACAATAAGTGCAATTTGACTCCAAAAAAATTGAAAAAAATATATTTAGAATCTACAGAAAAAATTTCACAAATCACTATTTTGCATCATCTTCAAATTTCTCACAGTTTAGCCGCTCTAGGTGCCCGAAAGTGAAGATTTTGTTAGAAAAAATCAAATCAATGTCTAGTTTGGCCAAAAATTGTAAACTAGTATTGTGGGATCACCCATGACTTGAGACATAAAGTGATAAGTATCCTATATGTACCCTAAGTAAACATAATTAACTTGTGTGAATAGGACTTAAGTGATATATAATATAATTATCTCGAGTAGGCTCTAAGGCTAATCAGAGCTACAAAAACATGTCATACTAGTTCTATTTTGATAGTATACTATGCACATGGTTGATACTATAGTTTCTTTTTAGCCTCCTCTCTGGATAAAATGCTATGTATGTTTTGAACTTACTATATCTTATACAAAAAAATAACACTTAAGTGATGAACTAGTTAGGTAAAACTCCTCATTCATATGAAAAAAATACCTACTAATGACGTAGTGGAAGTTGCTAAGATATTATATGGTGAGTAATAATCATTAAACATAGGTTTAATGATTGTATTAAATATTTTCAATAGACAATTAGACCCCAAAAAAACTTGGCTAGTCTCCTATAAGTTTGGTAAGTGAAATCTCTTAGGGTCAAATTCTAAGGAAAAGGTCGATTACCCACCTATATGTTAAAATAAATAATAAAAGTTCAAAGTTACTTTTTGATTTAAGTAACATTGTTTAACCTTAGATTAAATAGAATGCACACTAATTAAATTATATTTATTGGGGATCAAATAGAGAATGAAAGAAGAATTTTGATTAAATTTTAGTTTTCTCTTTGGGTTGTTACATTAGGCAAACTACAAATTGTCTATTATCTTCAATCATTATTGTATAATTAAATTGACGGCATGGTTTTGAATAAAGGAGAACAATTGTAGTTTAGCAAACTCTTCAGTGGTGTCTAGCAATACTACCCATTTTTAAACACAGGTTGTAGACATAAAGAACACAAATTCCTCGTATCAAATTCAACATATTTCAAATTTACATACAAGGTTTAGTTCAAGATATACAAGAACATAGATTAGTTTTGTGAAATGAAGAAAAGGTGTGGACTATGCTTCCTTTACTAAATATAAGAGAAGATAGGAAAAAAATATAATGTAATTAAGCACATTAAATAAAAACAAAAATAATATATTATAACATAGTGACTTGTATGGATAAAAATCCTTTTCAGAAAAAAACCCATAATTCAAAGCAACTCTATGTATTATTTAGTAATCAAAGGTTACAATGCTTGATTGTAAAGTCAAGTCTTTATAGAGGTATTACTAATTGGAAATTTAAAATAATTCTAGCAACATAATAATACCTACAAAACTCACTATCAAAATCTCAATCTCAACACCTAAGAAATAAGAGAAATAATACATAAAATCATGAAACGATAATTAGAAAACCATGAGTCATAATGTGGCACCTAAATCTCTAGTTAGAAATTCAACACACAAATCCCAAGATGAGTCCATATGTTAAAAATAACATATTCGTTCCCCTTTCCATAAGCTTGTCACAAGCCACTCATAGACTTGACTTTTCCTTTTTTGTTCCATTACCTCTATTCAAAAATACCATAAGTTCATCAACAAATCTAACTCCCTCTTACAACTCTTTTATGTGTCACAGATTTTTTAACAAATTTCTAATGTAGAAGGTTTAACTTTTGAAGATTGTAGTGTTTGATCTAGGAAGTTGGTGTATTTTTTTTTTAATTGTAAAGCTATAAAAGATCTATGCATCAAAAAACCTTGGAAGCAATGTTGAACATCCCAAAATATTATTTTGACAAACAAAAAATCCTATACATTAAAAAATAAGTTTTTCTATTTCATATTTTGAAAACTATATTTTTTTATTATTATTGTTAGGAGCAATGCCAAGACACCTTTCCTAATAGTAAACAAGAAAGTGAACTAGAATATCAAATATCAATTTTTCAAATTTTTCAATTTTGAGGCAATCATCTATTGGATTCTAATTTTCTAAAATAAAGACAAATTAGTAAGTTGCAGCCATCTTAATCAGATTTTTATTGAACTTATAATTAAAAACAATTATTTTAGTATTTCACTTTAGACATTTATTTGAGTAATCTCACTTATAGGTTAATTAAATATCTTACTTGATTATTTATGACCAATTTATAATTTAGGGAAAAAAATATTTTCACTAATAAAATATTAATTATGGAACAATAAGACTTTTAATAAAATATTATTTTATTTATTTTTATTATAAAATAAAAAATTGTTAGTCTTTCAATATTACTAAAAATAATTGAAAAATAAATGTTGTCAAACATAATTGTTATAATTATTTTTTATTATAAATTTATAACTAGTAACTAAGTCCAAATTTGTATTATACTTATAAGATTCCATAAACCAATTTTAACATCTAGACATTATCCTGAAAAATAACACTCTCAAATCTTTAGATAAGTGTATGATTTGTTTTATAATTTATTCAATCAGGGATTTGAAATAAACAACATACTTGAAACTTTAATTTGTTCAGACGATTCATCTACAATCATACCAATAGATAACCTTACTTAAAAAATAGTGGACCTACTGCTAATATCTATCAGAAAGATTAATTAATTAAGGCTTGTGGATGTAAAATAATGCCAATTAAGGCATAAATAAGCTCAATTAATAAATGAAAACCTTAGATAAGTGTGGCAGTGTGGTACAACACTTTACAACACCCTAAATAAGTTACAATTAGGTTTATTTAGTCTATAAGGGCCCAAGACCTAATGTGAATGTGTTAATCACATTACAACACTAAATCAAGGCAACATTAACCTCAATTTTTTAAGGAGGGCCAAAACAAGTGTGAAAATGTCACATACATAATTTTATGACACTACAACCATCGATGGCAGTCATTGAAGAATTATTTTCAACTAGCAAGGTGGACCACAATGGTGCTAGGAATACCATGTGGCAACCTAGGACAACTATGTAATAAGTATGTTGTGAGAAAGTTTGTGAATCATGAACAAGTTGTAAACCCACAAAAAAAATGTTATATGTATTTCTAGATTTCTAAATTTAATACTTTTTAAAAATGGAAATTGAAAACCTTTTCAAACTAGATGACGCAAAAAACTATGTAAATGATGATGTAGTGTATGTATGAATGGTCATGTGATGAAGGGGCTATTTTTTTTGTAAGGGCATGGGGATAAAGTGTCCAAATTTTACTAGTTGGTAGTTGATCTTTAGGTTCTTGGGCTTATTGAATGCAATGGTAGGGTCATATTTGACCAAAAATGCTCAATAAAAAGAGACTAATTATTCAATATGAAAGAATAAATCAAAAGAGACTAATGAATACGTGTATTAAAGTGTTTTCTCACAATTTATCTCCCACATTTATTTTTCACTAGCATGAGTAGGTTCAAAGATTATATTATCTTATATATCCTAGATAACCTTTTCCATTAGATAGTTCCATATTGATTTTCCTCCTGAAGCATAATTATATGGAGTTAGGGGTTCAACTTGAGTTTTCCCCATTGAAGGAACACACAAAAATGAAAAGAAAGAAATCAGCCACCATAAGGTTACCCCCAAAATTACTCAATCAAGGATCCCCTAGAGTACTATATGATCTTACAAATTTATACATAGTGTGATTAGATGTGCCATTTGTCAAAAATAACAAATTGGACTGTATATTAATACATGTAAATGTTAAATCTAGTCATAGAAATGAAGTACATTTTTTGATAAAATGGGACCGATTAATCGCACCACTATAAAGTACATAAAATTTTTGCAATTTAAAAAAATACACCAAAAGATATTATCGAAGGATCCCAAATGAATCCCCAAAAGTTTCTCAAATGAGAACTACTCACCAAAACCTATGATAAATTGAAATTTACAAGAAAAAAAAGCACCAAAACTAGAAACCACCAACACCACTATGGAGCTTGTGAGAATTTTACCTAAAAATAATTCTCACAAAAAGGAACCCAAATGATTGAGAATGGAGTCCACAAAGTTGAAGTGAAAAATTAAAACTATCAATGGAGGGGGGATGAGTGGGTGAAGGATGTTTGATTTCAGTATTTTCATATTGATGGAATATTCTCTATCCTATGAAAAATATTCACTTGAATGCAAATCAACTCTTAATTTTTGGAAAGCCACCCTAGATTGAAGGAAACTAAAATATTTATAGTGTGAAATTGTCAAATTGGTGCAAAAGAATATTTTCAATTGTTAAGGAGGTTTATAATGATGGATAACTATAATTTTGTCTAAAATCTATTTTTTTTCCAAGTTCAAATAATTTTTTTCTAGTATTTTACCATCAATGGCAATCATTGAAGAATTATTGTTGACTAACAAGGTGGGCCATAGTGGTGCTAAACACACCATGTGGTAGCCTAGGAAAACTGTGTAATAAGTATGTTGCAAGAAATTGTGAAGCTTGCACAAGTTGTATGCCCACAAAAAATTATATATATATTTTTAAATTTCTAAAAATTCTTATTTTTTAAATAAAAATTAAAAACTTGACCAAACTAGATGATGCCAAAAATCTATGTAAATGATGATGTAGTGTTCGTATGATTGTATAAATGGTCGTATGATGAAGGTTTTAAAAAAATTCTAAGGGCATGGGGAAAAAGTTTCCACATTTCACTATTTGGTGTTTGATCTTTAGGTTCTTGATCTTTTTGGATGTGATGGGGTCATGGACCACAATATTAAGTCTGAAACTTGGGACATCCTGATTTCTGCCTAAAATAACATTTTTTTTAAAAAAATTAATGATTTAAGCCTTGAGGGGTTCCATCTAAATGGTTTTAATTGAAGAGCGTAAGATAAGACCCCCTTAGATCAAACCCCCTTGGATAAAATCCCTCTAGTAATAAATCATACCCATAATGGAGTCTCCTTCGCACTCATCAAAATGTTAAAAAAAAAACACTTTTTCTTTACCTTTTGAGGGATCAAATAAAGTCATTTAGAATTTATTTTTTGTAAGTATGTAGCCATTATTATAAGCTTTCTAAAAAGTATAATTTTTAATATTTTTAATTTTATTATTATATTTATATTTTATTTTTGTGAATGTAGGTTTTTCGCCCATCATCAATTATTTGTTTCACACACATGAAAAAATAAAAAAATAGAGAAAAAAATTCAAAAAAATATGTGTGCACTAGGTATTGATTTCCTTCTTTCAACAAAAAAAAATAGTTTCAATACATAAAAATCAAGTTATGTGTTATAAAATACACATATGTCAAAATTATAATTACTTTGACTTAGAAAATTATTTTTAAAAAAGATGTAAAAAAAAACTATGAAAAAATATCCATGCACTAGATATTGATGTTACAAATTTACATTTTAAAAATTATAATTTTATCATTTCAATAAAAAAGTTGTGTTACAACATAAACATATTCCTTTTAAAATATTGTTTACTATAAACAATAAGTTATTAAAAGTTATGTAAAAAAATTCACAATTTATTCCTATTTTTTAAATATATATTAGAATCTACACACACATCCTCACAAATTACTAGTTCACATCATCTCCAAATTATCAATAGTTTAGTTGCTATAGGTTTCATAAAGTGAAAAATTGGTGAAAAATGTTGATTTCACTGTCATACTTTGACAAAAAAGTGGGACACCGTATTGTGGGATGACTTAATGGTAGGGTCACATTTGACCCAAAATACTCAAAATTTTCATTTACCTTATGGGTATGTCAACCACCTTCCAACTTCAGACCAATGTAGATATAGCCTCACATGTCCAATTTGCACGAATCAAAAGATAAACTAACTTTCTTAGACACCCTAAACTCAATGGTGAGCTCATATTTGCACCATCATACTATAGAATGAACATGCAATACAAAGTCACAAAGAGGAGCCCCCCAAATCTAGTATTTCTATCAAGTATTTCTATTTTTAGGTCACCATATGATGAAAGAGAAGAATACTCAAATTTTTAAGATCCACCAAGATTTGCAACCTAGATCTCTCAATAAAGGCTAACAAGAAGGAATCGTGTGCAAACTTTGATACCATGTGTTGGTATTTGGCGACTAATCATGATATATTATACACTCTTCATGTATCCTCGTCAGGGTTCAGGGTCGGTAGCCTCTGAAAAGAAGGGGTTCAAAGGTGCAAGCCACTGATATTTTTTTTCTACTTTTTTCGCTTTGTCACCGAAAAAAATAAAAATGACGTTGTAGAACCGTAATTTCTGGAACTTAAAAACTTGTTATAAGCGGTTGGGATGGGGAGTTGTAGTATGGCATTATTTGTAAGATTGTACTATGTTTTGCATTGGATAATAAATTCATTGGATGGTTGCGGTTTTGTGTCCATGTAGCTCGGATTGGGTGAACCACGTTAAATTCTCTATGTTGTCTTGTTTCTACTATAATTTTTTGTGTTTTATTTTTAGATGTTTTATTGATCAAATATGAATTTAACTTGTTAGATATATACCTTATAACCCTAACAAGTTGTATCAGAGCAAGTTTTTGTTCAGTTATCATCTATACGAAGGTCTCACACTTGAGTGGGAGTCTCATGGTTGAGTGAGAGAAATGGCAGACGAGGGTAAGTTGAAGGTTGAGAGGTTCAATGGGAAGAACTATTGGTTATGAAAGATGCAGATGGAGGACTACCTCTATCAAAAGGATTTCTGATGGCCATTGGAAGGGAAAACCAAAAAACCCTCAGCAATGTTTGATGAGGATTGGGATATTTTGAACAGAAAGACACTTGGCAGGTGCTGGCAATAAGTTGAGTCCACTTTTTGGCGAAAAAGTGGAAGTGTTTTCCTTGATTTTTAGAATTTGACACATTGACCTTAAAATTTGAAGCACTTAGAGATGGAAACTTCAAAAAAATCACTAATCATAAAATGTAGTACTTGGAGTCTAGTTTCCAAATATGTAATTTATTTAGATACCCAGATTGTACAAATTGAGTTTCAATAGGAGTTTCTAAAAACCACTGTTTAAAAGTCACTTTTTTTTACCATATCATGTGCATGTATGACATCCATATTTTGATCTAAATTTTTTGTTTTTATATTAATATTTTTGGGAAATGATTTTTGACTAGCTGAAGCTTGCTTTCAATTTTTTTTGTAATTTTTTATTGAATTTTGTTTTTTGTTAATTTTTAATAGGCATATTTGTCGTTTTGAAAAATCGGCATGTATGACACACATAAGATGACCTAAACTTATCATTTTTTATTTTATTTTTTAATTGAAAAGAATTTTCTGAAGTTTTCTCTCGTGCAATTTGTGAACCCCTAAACCTGCAATTGCACAAAGACGACAAACATTGTTAGTGTTAAATCTAAATGCATGCAAAGAGTGAAGGATTCCCTATGAAATCCACCTATTTAAACTAGAATTAGGAAAATGAAGCACAAAACTCAAATATAAAAAAGACTAAATCCTATTCTAGCCAATAATATGATGATCTTATGAGAGAATTGGTGCCAATGATATGTTGCAATTGGCCCTTTCCCAATTCCTATGGTTGCAATGTGGATTAATGAAGAAATGGTCAAATCTCCAATGAGATTTGAGCATTGCCTTGATGCAAATGTGAAAATATTAGGAGTGTATGGATGAAATGGGCAAAATTAGTTCTCAATTGAAGAGAGCAACTTTGCATGTCAATTGTGGATGATGATGAATTTGAGTATAATATGTTTACTAAAATTGTGGATGTTTAAATGAGAGGAAGAGTCTCTCATTTATAGATTTCAATCTTGGAAGAATGAGTGAAAATAATCAATGTGGGATAAAAGATAATCTAATGGCATTGTGCCACTTGTCCACAAGTGATTGGATGAGGAATGAGCACATTTTGGTCAATGTGCATGATAAATGCCATTGGATTCAAATTTGAATTTTGAATGTGACATGTTGGGCAGAGGGAAGAATGGAGTTAATGTCACTTGGCTCAATGCATAAGGACATGTAAGAAGAGTGAATGCCTTGTTGGAAGTATCCATCCACTTGCATTTTTGAATTCAAACTTGAGGGAATATTCCCTTTTGATGTCATGTGAGGAAAATGGAGATTTAATAAATCAAATTAATTGATTTATTGTGCAAGTTGCATTCTCTAGAGGATTTTAGTGAGAAGGATTAAGTTAATCATAGATTTGATTAATTTAATGAAGAACTAGGTGATGTGATAATTTAGAATTAGATTCATGAATTGATTTAAGTCCAAAATTTGAGAGGAAATGATTTATTAAATAAATTATTTGATTTATTTAATCAAGAAAGAATATGTTAGATTAAATCAAATAAGGCTTTAATTTATTTAATTTAATAGGACTTTAGAGAATTAATTTAAATAAAATGAATTATTTAAATGAACAGAGAATGATGATTAATTAAATTAAATTGATTAATTTAATCACCAGAGGAGAAAGACCTAATTAAATAAATAATGATTTATTTAATTAAGGGATGAAAGGTGTTGATAAGCTGAGAGTATGATTCAAGACGAAATGATGTTAATAGGATCAGAATCAGGTGCATGTATATTTTTCATGTCTACATTTTTCCCCTCTTTGAAGCAATGTACTTGTTGCATTGATTCAAAGAATAAACTGTTGTGATCAAAGTTCAAAATTTTTCAATTTTTTTAGATGCCCCACTGTTGCCCCAGTGAAAGGATTATGTTGGTATACTGCCCCCTCGAGAAATCGAGCGAAAATGTACGATTTTTGGATCGAGATCGCGATAAAATGCGAGAGAAGTGGTTCTATTGATCAGAGGACGCAAGATAATTCTTTGATGTAGACAATTCTGATGATGTATAGTCAGTCATCGGCCATGGGTAGCCTGATGTATATTTTGATACAATACATCGATTTTAGATAGAAATGTTAGTAAAGATAGAAGAATAAGAAGAATAAGATGGATGGAAGGAGGATCCACACAAGTTCACATTATTACCGATGATGATGATGTATTGTTAAGAATTGGGATTTTCAAAAGGCCAATTACTTTATGTTTGATAACACACATAGGTACGATGCATCAAAGTATAAAGGACCAGGATGGCGTTGTACCTAGTGTGATGGACTCTGACTCGACAATTAGATAGGAGTGCTTTTTTTCACACTTGACATACGGAAACCTTGCTAGGACGGACCCAACAAAGCAAGTATTTTCCAAGTTATTTTACAAGAGTATCCAACAAGCACAGTAGATAAAAAAGATAATGATCTTTGCTCCATTCCTTTCTCTCTAAACCTTTTTTGTCTAGGCATCATTGAGAGGTCCTTGGAATGAGCACAAAATAAGATAAGTCAAAAAGACCAAGATAAAGTAAACAAACAAGCTAATGTTCTTCGTACCGCTAGCCAAGGCTAAACTACTATGGGGTACCTAATGCTTATGTCCATCATGGAAAAGCTTCATCCTAGGACATGTAGTGATTAGGGTTTTGATGGGACTGATTTGGGTGATAAGCTATTGATACTCCGAGTTGACCAACTTGTTGATTCACTGATCTAGACTTGAGACTTTGACGATTAGGTGTTCACTTTGGAACCTACTAAACTTGCTTTTGATTGCTTCACCAAAGGATGAAGATGACGAATGATTTTATTATGAGAGATGCTTATTATTGCAAGTGAAAGCGAGATGAAATGGATGCACCATTTTGATTTTTTTCGATATTTTGAGGCTATTTTTGGTATTTTTTACATTTTTCAATGTTTTTGGTATTTTCAAGATTTATGACAAACAGACTAACTTAAAAACCTATCCTAGGGGTCTCGAGAGCTGATTCGTAGATTAGCCTTGCCTATGTTATACAAGCAGAGACCACGTAGTTCGACTGACGACAATTGTCTTGATGATAAGATGGACAAACAGATTGCCATTTTATTGCTTCAAAGGACTAACTTAAGATGCAGACTGGATGGGCAAACGGATTACCAATGTGACGGACGTTTAAGGACTAACTCTAACTGTCTCGGGGGATAATCAAAGATCAACCTCGCCTACGTTCAAGCTCAGAGACAACGTAGTTCGACAAGGTGAAAGACTGACAAGACTTTAATAATGAATTTGTTGAAGATTTTATGATATTTCGACATGTTTTTGAATTTTTGATGATTTTTTTGATGATTTTTTGGATGTTTTTGGATTATTGATTTTTTTGATGTTTTGGTTTTTTGCATGATTTTGACGATTTGGATGTGGATATGTGATGACGACATTAGTGCTCTATTTTTTGATTTTGTTGAAAACCAAGCTTAAGGTTGATTAATCAGATTGATGGATTGATAGTTTGACTAAGTGTGTTAAGTCAAACAAAAGTGATAATGCAATTGTAAATTCTAGGAAGTTGTGTTATCCTAAAGTAAACTCGTACAAAAAAGGATGGCTTGACTAAGTGTGTTAAGTCAAACGAGGTGATTATTGATTTGATAATTTGGCTAATTGTGTTAAGCCAAATAGAGATGATAATGAACTTGCAAACCCAAGGAAGTTGTGTTATCCTAGAGTAAACTCATTCACAAGATGATAATTTGACTAAGTGTGTTAAGTCAAACAAGGTGATGATTGATTGGATTCAATTGATCAAGATCGATGAAGCTTGATTTGGAACAAAATTGCTTTGATGGTTTGATGTGACACAGATGTACACATTAGACGCGACTGATATTGATTATTGAATTGATGTTAGACGAAAGATAAAGATTTATAAGGAACGTCTTCTTGTCAAAATATGCCATGGGCTAGTGATTTGGATTTGGCGGCTCACAAATGCCTTGACCAATTTGATTTTATGTTTTCCAATGTTCGGATCACTTCATAAGATGGAGGATATAGATCAAAATTCATTCACAAAGCAAGATGTAATTATCTGCACCCAGTATCTAGCAATGTATGAACAACCATGGGTGGATGTCTTGGATGAATGGATATGACTTATCTTGCAATAAGATAAGGGTGTTCAAACAGAGGATTCTCATTTGGATAATGCGTTGAGGCTTAGATAACGTTAGATAGGATGGGATCAATGAAAATGACCCATGTCAAGATGTTTACTATAAGCAAGTGTAAAGTATGCATTAAAATTTGCCAAGATCAAGATAACTTGGAGTATGTATGTAGCTGGATGAAAATGGATTGGATAAATGGTTCATGGATGAATGGATGATATGACCGAAATGTTGGCTTTATTATGGATGCGATAAGATGCTTTCTTCTGAACTGGCACACATAGATGCTTGATTCTACACATGACGCCTTTTTTCCAGGTTTTCATCATGGTACTTGTCCAAAGCACCACCGAAATGGTTTTCGCTAGAGGATGATTTTTTTCTTTACTTTTCTCAAATCTTTTTTTTTTTTTCGTATTTTTTGAGAGATTTTAAGCTGATGTTGAATCACCTAGTACTATTGACATTGATGCTCTTGTCATAACATTCCATCGATAGCCTGCTTGAAGAAGCTGTTTTACCAAGACAAGTGCACTTGAATGCAATTTTTGAGATCCCTAATCGGCTTTGCTGATATTGGAGTTAACTACGTCTTTATGTGCACATCGCGATAGAGTGTCTTCTGAATCCTTATGATGAAGGGTTGTTGCCAACACATGGTCAATGTAAGAATTGGATATCATGCATGGAGGTTTGGATGATGTGTGTTTAGGAATAAAAGATGGATTGGTTGACAGTTTGGAACCTTTGAGTGTCCAAACATGGGAAGATGACCAATAATGAGTGGATACGGAAGTATGCTTGGAATTATGACCAACTACTTGATACACTTTGTATATCACTTTAGAAGCATTCTTTTTCTTTTGTGGACATCTTTGATGCATACTTTTCCCTTTTTTATTTTGCCCCATAGTTTCTTCGACTGATGGAGTTTGATAGGGATAGTATTTCTTTGTAATCTTTGGTATCCATATGTATTTGATTTGTCCTTCATGCTTTAGTACTTTGTTCTTCATTCTTTGATTCAAATATTTTTTTTGTTGTTGGTCCTAATTCATGGATGGGGTGATAGGTGGATGGAAATTCGTGGCATGGCGGGTCGTAGTATTGGCATTGGTTTCATCATAAGGATTCTTCGTGCTCCTTATGTTGATGTTTGCTCGAGATGAAGTTGCCCCCAGTTTTGTAGAGGTATCACTAATATGTTGAGATCCCTTGATTGTTGAATAACCAAGGCCTTGATGCTTAGGATTGTCGATAATCTGAACTGGTTCCAAGATTCCCTATTCATGTAGGCCTAATCTTTTTCCTTGATAATTCATCTACTGAAAAATATTATTTGCCATAGGATACGATTTACCTTGGAAACAAGGTGTTAATCCTTCTCTTCTTTGTCGTACATCTTCAAAGGTGCTAACTTCTTCATTGATAAGATATCTTGCTCTAAGAAAGGTAAGTGATCCAAATTTATAAGTGATAGGATCCTCTGCATGTGGGATGACTTCTTGATTGATATCTTTGGCTAGATCTTGTGAGATATCAAATTGTAATGCTTATTCAATAGGTATTGATGATTCAATGTCCTTGCAAAAGTCTTCCTCATGATTCATTTCACGGGATGTTTCTGATTGACAACTTTTGTAGAAGCCTTCTTCATGACCCATTTATGATATGTCTCTGCATTTCTCTATATTTTGATCATGTGTACAAATTTTAAGAGTATGAGACTCTTGTTCGTTGGTAATGATTTCAAGAGTATGAGACTCTTGTTTTGAATGAAGATCATCCACATGTCCATCCAAAGAAAGCATCTCATGGGTAGATGGAGGAGTATGTCCTATGTGGATGTGGTCATCTTGTATGGATAGGAGAGTGTCCATTATATCATTATAGTAGCTTGGAGATGCAAATTATTGATCTTGAATGATTTCAGAATTGCTTTCAATATGCTTGGATCAAGTTTTTGAAATGGGTCAATTTCAAAGAATGGATTGATTTCTTGGATAACTTCACTAGGCATAGGAAGTTTCTCAAATGTTATGAGGCTAAAATATGTCCATATGTTTTGGAAAGGATCATTGCTAAACCTTGGTGAAAGATGTTCATCATGCTTTGGAGTGAATTCTTGAGATATGTCCTCTAACTTATTAGGTGATGTAGAGACATTTTCAACATTATCATTAGTCAAAGGATCTTGATCATCATTTTGAATGATTGTGGTGGGAATCACTTGCAAGCTTTGTTTGGGAATAAGGCCTGTGTTTTCTACTAAGCCAACAACGCTTGTTGTTGGTCATGTTGTTGTGCCAATAATGCCTTTTGTTGGGCTTGCTGTTGAGTTGCTTGTTGATGGAGTGCTTGCAATAGTGCCCAGAATTTTGCTTGCTCCTATTGAGCCTGGTGCTGGACTTGAGCTTGTTGGGATACTTGAGCCGCTTGTGCTTGTTGAGCAACTAGCTATGTAGCTTGTTGGGTTTGGAGTGCCTTTTTACGAGAACCTTCTTGAGCGGCTTGCAACATGATGGAGAATGAATTGTCCGTGTTGTGTTTTGGCAGTGGTGGCAGTGGTGGTGACGGTAGTGGGTTGGGGATGGTGTTGATTGTTGGGATTGCTTGGAAGGTTGCCACCTATTGTTGCAATATTGATGGCAAGATGGGATGATTTGGTATGATGTTTTGATTCAGCATGATAGATTGAAATTGAACATTGTTGTGTTTGGGAATCATATTGCCTTGATTTAGGTAACTTTGATTTTTCATGGTGTTACCTTCACTTCGATCAATACCTAGAGTCATCAACATATTATTTGGATTTTGAACAATATTGATGGGATTTGCAAACATGTTCACCCTAAAGTTTACCAAGTGTGGATTTGAAATGGTCATGTTTGGTAAAGTTTCACTCGACATGTATGGATTTGGTGGGATAATGTTGTTTGGAAAACTCATGCATTGAGCGTTTGGTTGATAGATTTGCAAATTTGGACTTGGATTTAAATCTATCATTGGGAAAAGTGTTCCAAACTTTGGATTGCGCATACTCACATTCGTTGTACTTTTGAGGTTTGGAGGAGATAATGATGCCATGTATAAATATGATTTTTGATAATCAAGTGGTATTGTGAGACTTGGATAGTTTGGATGACTTGGATTACTCATGATGGATGCATCAGGTTTATATTCCATGTCCTTCTTGTGTTTTGACCTTGTTGTGAGAGTGAACCTCTAAGGTGTTTAGGACCAATGATGAGATGAAAGATGAAAGGGTGAGTGATATGGGTGTTTGAATGCTTAGAAAATTTGGATCAATTCTAGACTTTAGGAGTTGATTCTATTTGATTTTGAGGATAGTTTGACTAGGTGTGTTAAGCCAAACAAAGATGATGGTGAATTTGTAAACCCTAGGAAGTTGTGTTATCCTAGGGAAAACTTGCATGAGAGAATGAATTGGCTAAGTGTGTTAAACCAAATCAAAGTGATCATGAACTAGTAGACCTCAGGAAATTGTGTTATCCTAGAGGCAAATTTGTTCAAGAAGATTGATAATTTGACTATGTGCATTAAGTCAAACAAGGTGATTTTGATTTTACAAAAGGCTAGCATAAGTGATGTTGCAAAGTTCCAAAAGTTTGTTGGTGAGATGGCATTTGATTGATTTTTGAGAGATGGGTGAAGTGATGATTTTGATCCTAGATGACCCTATGAGGACTTACTTACAAGACCAAGGTGATGAAGAACATGCTTTTCCCTAGGAGTAATTCAAACCAAAATACCAATGTTTTCATGAAAACCATATGACCCAAAAGAGAATAAGCACATGTGTGGTTCAATTGTTTTTTATCTTACTTAGATTCGATTCCTTTTACCACAAACACTTTCTTGATTATGCTTTTCAAACTGAATGTTCGATACCCTAATTTTCTTTCATCCCACAAAGTGCATTATGTGGAAATAAAGGAAAAATCAAGGCAAAGGTTACCTATTGTTGACTTTAGTAAGCAAATTGAGATGAAATCCAAATGCTTAGAAGCCTCTAAGGATGAAATCCCTAGGGCAAGCATGAGCACTTGAATTTGTCAAAGGTATTTACTTCCCTAAAGGGTTTGGAATTCTAATGATTCGTTGAATGTTTGTTTTCCACTGTTTTAAATCCAAGCAATGTGTTATTTTCTTCCAAGCACTTTCACAATCCTAGGATGATGAGACAATATCTTGTTGGGTTCCCACTTGGATAAATCTAGCTGTGCATATCTTGTGCGAATGGCTAAATGCTTGACCACACTGGCTCCCCTCCACGGCACACTTCTCGGATCAGCCAAGCATTAGTACCCATGACTCTCCCATGACATACTTTCCATCTCTACAACAAGATCGAATGTATAATGTGGGGCGGCTTCAAAGGACATAACCTTTTGCACCAACAAGATAGACAAGGTTTTGGCCTTTTTCTAAACAAAGGGTGCTAGTGCGAACATTCCGTTCATGCGGGATTATCCAACATCGGCGAGAGTCCATTGCTATCCATCTCGTCGGAATAATCTTCGTGATTCTTGAACTTTCCTCAATAATCCACACTTATATACTGGGTGGAAGTCAGTTGGCTTTAGCATGTTCCCAGTTGGGTCGTTCCCTTGGGTGATTACATTTTCCCACAAGGCAGGCCCTCTAAGATAAACAATCATGAGCTAACATATCCTGTCGTTTACACAACCTTTGTTGAAAAAAAAAGGGGAAAACCTCCACAATATGTCGTGCTCACACTTGCATGATTTGTTCAATTTTAAGTGCCCAAATCAAAATGTGGAGGCAATATTTTTGACAAGTTAATATCACAAAAATGCTTTTGATTCTCAAGATCGCTATAAAGCGCGAGAGAAGCGCATACGCATTCTAATGATGTTAATTTGTGAAAAAGTTTGCAAAACATAAAAGACACTTGTTCATTTTAATCCTCAAAGCAATAATGGCTTCTTTTTAAGCACCAAATAGAAATGTGAATTTGCCTTGTTCAATTATTACCTTTCAAACCAAATCTAGTGTATTTGCCTAAAGTTCTTTTTAGCCCCTTGGCAACTTTAGAAAACAAAATTTGATTGTTCTTTTAAGATCCCAATGAAAATTTAGTGTTCTAAGATCAAAGATTTTAACAAGTTTCTTGGAAAGTGTTGAAGAACACTTAAGTGTTTAGAAAAACTTTGCACAAAATAAACATGATATCATAAAAGAAATTTGATTGTTCTTTTTAAAGCCCAAAGTAAAATTAGTTTTCCTAAGGCCAAAGATTTTTAACAAACTTTCTAAAGAAATGTTAAAGAACACTTTTAGTGTTTTAGGAACACTTTGGTTTTGTAAACATGATGTCCTAATGACTCCTTCCTTTGCTCCAACTTGCAAAATGATAGTAAAACAAAGAGCAATAAAGACAAGAAATCAGATTGAAATTTTAAAAAATCCTGAACTTAAAAAGCACATGTTAATTTAAAATTTTACTGTCTTCCCATGGCAAAGTTTTGAAAGGTGATGGAGTTTGGAGAAGCGGCGAAGTTTGGAAGATAGGCAGTGCTATATAGCGTCACGCAAGTGACTTTGGGAAGCGCTCTACATAGACAAAGAGCACAAAAGCAGCATGACAGAGGCCCGCGGTGCAGTTTGGAAGCAACTTGCTTTAAAAATTTAAAATTTATGGGTAGGAACAGTGACGTGGTGGACTTTGGAGAAAGTGCGGTTCAAAATAGAGCCACGATGGTGAAAGCGGCGGAGTTAGGACCTGCGCGGCGAGCTTAGAAAATTTAAAAAAGCGATAGGTGGGAATCTATGGCGTAGTTTGGACAATGTAACAGTGGGTCGATATGGAGCCATGAAACTGAAAGCGGCGAAGTACAGCACCGCGGAGCTGGACGCAGTGCAAATAGTGCCTCGCGGGCTAGTTTTCCTGTGCAACAAAAGGTTAGAAACTGTGGAATTTGAAAACGTGATTGAATTTTTTGACTTAATTTCCTCCTCCTAGTGCCAAAATGTGAACCCCTAAACCTACAATTGCACAAAGATGATAAACATTGTTAGTGTTAGATCTAAATGCATGCAAAGAGTGAAGGATTCCCTATCAAATCCACCTATTTAAACTAGAATTAGGAAAATGAAGCACAAAACTCAAATATAAAAAAGACTAAATCCTATTCTAGCCAATAATATGATGATCTTATGAGAGAATTGGTGCCAATGATATGTTACAATTGGCCCTTTCCCAATTCCTATGGTTGCAATGTGGATTAATGAAGAAATGGTCAAATCTCCAATGAGATTTGAGTATTGTCTTGATGCAAATGTGAAAATATTAGGAGTGTATGGATGAAATGGAAAAAATTAGTTCTCAATTAAAGAGAGTAACTTTTCATGTCAATTGTGGATGATGATGGATTTGAGTATAATAAGTTTACTCAAATTATGGATGTTTAAATGAGAGGAAGAGTCTCTTATTTATAGATTTCAATCTTGGAAGAATGAATGAAAATAAGAAATGTGGGATAAAAGATAATCTAATGGCATTATACCACTTGTCCACAAATGATTGGATGAGGAATGAGCACATTTTGGTCAATGTGCATGATAAATGCCATTGGATTCAAATTTGAATTTTGAATGTGACATGTTGGAGGGAGAGAAGAATGAAATTAATGTCACTTGGCTCAATGCACAAGGATATGTAAGAAGAGTGAATGCCTTGTTGGAAGTACCCATCCACTTGCATTTTTGAATTCAAACTTGAGGGAATATTCCCTTTTGATGTCATGTGAGGAAAATGGAGATTTAATAAATCAAATTAATTGATTTATTGTGCAAGTTGCATTCTCTAGAGGATTTTAATGAGAAGGATTAAGTTAATCAGGGATTTGATTAATTTAATGAAGAATTAGTTGATGTGACAATTTAGACTTAGATCATGAATTGATTTAAGTCCATAATTTGAGAGGAAATTATTTATTATATAAATTATTTAATTTATTTAATCAAGAAGGAATATGTTAGATTAAATCAAATAAAGTTTTAATTTATTTAATTTAATAAGAAGACTTTAAAGATTTAATTTAAATAAAATGAGTTATTTAAATGAACAGAGAAAAATGATTAATTAAATTAAATTGATTAATTTAATCACCAGAGGAGAAAGACCTAATTAAATAAATAATGATTTATTTAATTAAGGGATGAAAGGTGTTGATAAGTTGAGAGTATGATTCAAGACAAAATGATATTAGCAGGATCAGAATCAAGTGCATGTATATTTTTCACATCTTCACAATCCGTTGGTGAAAATGTTATGTTGATCAAAAGTTATTAAAATAGTAAAAAGCCCTCATATTTAAAGTTTATGGACCGATTTCATCATAAATTAATTGAAAAATGGAAAAAATAATCCAACTTTAAAAAAATATATATATTTGGAATCTACATTGTCTCATCTAAAATGGGTTTTAATTTCGTCAAAAAATTCTACAAAAAAGCTCGTCAGCCATATGTCCAAACTTGGTATTTTTCTCTGACATTGTTAGAACTTTCAACTTATAGGTCAAACTAGGTTGAAGGCCTAGGTTCGGACTCCCAATGCTCTTCCCAAACCAAAATCCAAGGCAAAAATCGACCACAAAGAAAAACCAATTTCAAATTTTAAAAAATGGGATCTCGTTTTATTAAAAAATCATTTTTTTATAATTTTACAAAATGGGATCCCGTTTTGAAAATTGTCAATAATGGATAGTTCTAAAAACGAAAATTTTAAAAAACAGGATACTATTTTAAACGAGATCTTGTTTTTTAAAATACGGGATCCCATTTTTTGATTTTAGGCTCAGGAACCCGAACCTAAACGGGATCCCATTTATTAAAAAATGGGACCCCGTTTATTAAAAATGGGATCCCGTTTTTGCAATGTCAATTTCATTTTTTTGGCTAAGGAAAAAAATTTCACGTTTCATGGACTCAACTTCTTGCATTTACCCTCACAATATTCGTTTATGTCGGGCACAATCAGTGGCCTTCAATTTTACAAAAGCAAAGACAACTCAAGATTTGATGAAAACCCTAGCAAAGTTATATGAAAAGCCTTCCACTCCAAATAAGGTATTTCTTATGAAGTGTTTATTTAATATGAAAATTTTATAAGGTGGGTCAATTGTTGATCATTTAAATGAGTTTAATACAATTACCAATTAATTAACTTATGTAAATGTAAAATTTGATGAAGAATTTAGGGCTCTTTTGATTATGTGTTTTTTGCTTGAAAGATGTAATAGCTTGGTAATGGTTGTTAGAAATCTTGTTTCTGGTTTGAATATATTGAAATTTGATGATGTTGTTAGTGTTATTTTGAGTGAAAAAATTTGTAAGAAAAGCTCAAGTGGAACATCCACATCAGGCAGTGTTTTGAATACAGAAAGCAGGAGCAAAACAAAAGAGAGAGGAAAAAATTTTGGAAGTCGTGGGAAGTCACAAAGAAAATCAAAGGATAAAAGGTCTCAATCTAGAGACAAAATGGATCGTTGGTACTATGGTAAGCCAGGTCATTTAAAGAAAGATTGTTGGTCTTGAAAAAATAAAGGAGACAAAAATGAAGGGAATAAAGAGGCAAATATGGTAAGTAATAAATTTGATGAGGATGATTTGATTCTTTCCCTTGACAATGTTGATGATTCTTGGGTGTTAGATTCAGGGGCTTCATTTCATGCTACACAACATAGAAATCATTTTCTTGATTATTTTTAAGGGGATTTTGGGCTGGTTTATTTGGGAGATAATGAACCCTGTCAGATTTTTGGAAATGGAAGAATCAAGATTAAGTTGCAGAATGAGAATCAATGGCTACTACATGAGGTAAGGCACTTTCCAAAGTTAAGAAGAAATTTAATTTCAGCAAGGCAACTAGATGGTGAAGGTTGTGTTGTTACATTTAGTGATAAAAATTGGAAGGTTACAAAAGGTGTCTTACAGATAGAAAAAGGTGTGAAAGTAGGAACCTTATATATTTGTACAGGTCATATTGTTCCTTCTACTTTAGCTATTGCAGATAAAATTCAATGTTCAAGAACAATTGTTACAGTTCAGCAGACAAAAAATCAGACAGTTGTGGATTCTGAATCAACATTATGACATATAATAGACTTGGGCATATGAGTGCAAAAGGTATGAAATTACTTCATTCAAAGAATCTTTTACCAAGTCTAAAATGTGTTAATATAGATTTCTGTTAAAGTTGTGTGTATGGAAAACAAAAGAGAGTTAGTTTTCTCAAAGATGAGAAATTGGAGTTTGTGCATACGGATGTATGGGGAACAACTCAGATATCTTCTCTCGATGGCTCTCAGTATTATGTTACATTCATTGATGATGCAACTAGGAAAGTATGAGTTTATTTCTTTAGGAAAAAATATGATGTATTTGAAACTTTTTTAAAATGGAGAAGCTTGGTTGAAAATGAGACAGGTAAAAATTTAAAATTTCTCAGATTTGATAATGGTGGTGAGTATTACAACAAAGAGTTTGAAGATTATTGTTCATCTAATGATATTCATAGGTAGAAAACGGTTCCAAGGACTCCACAGGAAAATAGAGTGGTTGAGTGTATGAATAGAACAATAATGGAGTGTGCACGAACTATGAGATTGCATATCGGTTTGTCATTAAACATGTGGGAAGATGCTATAAATACTGCTATTTATTTAATTAATAGAGGTCCCTCTAATCCTTTGGGTTGTGGTATTTTAGAAGAAGCATGGAAAGGTAAGAAGGTGAGTTATTGTTTTTTCAAAACATTTGGTTGTGAAGTATTTGCACATGTATATTTTGAAAATATAACCAAACTTGATGCAAAATCAAAGAAATATATATTTGTTGGATATGGAATTGATGAATTTGGTTATATGATTTGGGATTCTGAAAATTAAAAAATTGTGAGAAGTAGGGATTCCATATTCAATGAGAAAGTGTTGTAAAAAGATTAGTTGCAGCAGCATGAGAAGAAAGAAAATGATTTTCCATTGCTAGATGATACTCCAAACAATGATGTTCCACTGGTTCCTCATGCTTCACAACAACAACAACAACAACAAATACCACAAAATCTAGGGAATGTTAGATAATTTTCAAGGATAAGTAGACCTCTAAAAATATTTTCTCCCTCTTTGTATTCTATTTTATTAACTGATGTTGGTGAACCAGAAAGTTATGATAAAGCAATGTAGGTAGATACCAAGGTTCAGTGGGAGCATGAAATGGAAGAAGAAATAGACTCCTTGCTGAAAAACCAGACTTGAGAATTATGCAAGTTTCTTGCAGGTAAAAAAGTTTTACCAAACAAATGGGTTTATAGGCTAAAAGAGGAGGATGGAGGCAAGAAAAGATTTAAATCCAGATTAATTGTATAGGGATTTGCACAGATAAAGGGTATTGATTTTGATAAAATATTTTCTCCAGTTGTTAAAATGACTTCTATTCATACTTTTTTAAGTATTGTAGCTGCTAAATATTTGCATTTAAAACAACTTGATGTTAAAATTTCCTTTCTCGATGGTGATTTGGAAGAGGAAATAGATATGGAACAACCACAAGGATTTGAGGTCAAAGGTAAGGAGAAACTAGTGTGCACATTGAAGAAAAGTTTATATGGCTTGAAGTAAGCACCTCGGCAATGGTGTATTAAATTTGATAGTTTTATG
This sequence comes from Sequoiadendron giganteum, assembly GCA_007115665.2. Classification (NCBI taxonomy): domain Eukaryota; kingdom Viridiplantae; phylum Streptophyta; class Pinopsida; order Cupressales; family Cupressaceae; genus Sequoiadendron; species Sequoiadendron giganteum. Next base: position 421,218,963 of record CM021100.1, on the reverse strand, counting down.
GTTGAGCAAAGCTACAACAGGTGTAATTCAAACCATTGTGTTTACTTTGTGAAGTTAGCTTAGAATAGCTACATTATTTTATGTTCATAGGTTGATGATATGTTTGTAGCAAGGTCTAACATGGATCACATAAAAGAGTTAAAACATCAGTTAAAAAATTCATTTGCTATGAAAGATTTGGGGGTAGAAAAAAATCCTTGGTATGAAGATTACAAGAAATAGAAAAAATTAAAAAATATTTCTATCTCAGGCTAATAATGTTGAAAAGGTGTTGCAGAGATTTCATATGGAGAATGCAAAAGTTGTCAGCGCATCTTTGACTAGTCATGTCCAATTGAATAAGGATATGTGTCCAAAGACACAAGAGGAGGAAGGAAAAATTTTCAAGGTACCATATGCTTCATCTGTAGGCAGTTTAATGCATGCCATTGTATGCACGTGACCAGATATTTCACATTCCATAGGAGTTGTTAGTAGGTATATGAGTCATCCTAGATTTGAGCATTGAAATGCGATAAAATTGATTATTAGGTTCTTGAGAAGTACATCCAATAAATATTTATGTTCTAGGGAGTCTAATACAAATTTAAAAGGCTATGTTGACTCAAATTTGGCAGGGGATATAGATACCATGCGGAGTAACACAAGTTATGTATTTATAGTTGGTGAGACAATAGTGAGTTGGATTTCTTGATTTTAAAAGGTGGTTGTTTTATCCACCACAGAGGCAGAGTATGTTGTTATAGAGGCAACAAAGGAGATGATATGGCTGCAACTTTTCATGAAAGAGTTGGAAAAACAAAAGGTTGAAAATCACCTGTTTACAGACAACCAGAGTGCTATACATCTTGCAAAGAATGTTGCCTTGCACTCTAAAACCAAACACATACAGTTGAGATATCATTTTATTCAATCAGTGTTGGAGGATGGACAGGTAAAGCTGAAAAAGATACATACAAATGCAAATCTAGTAGATATGTTTACAAATGCAGTGAAAATGGAGAAGTTGAGCTCCTCTTCGGTTTCAATTGGTCTTCATGGTTAAAATTATAACAGAGCAACAGGATCCAAGGTGCTTATTTTCAGTGAGAACTGTAAGTGCAGTGGTCTCATCCAAGACCAGTCTCCAAGTGGGAGATTTTTGGTATGTAACAACTGATCATGCTATACTATACACTCTTCATATATCTTATTCGGGGTCTAGGGCCGGGCTGAGCCCTGGGTGTGGGTTCGAGGGTGGTAGCCTCCGAGAATTTCTTTTTTCAATTTGCCACTGAAAAATAAAAAAATGACTTTGTAGAACTCTAATTTCTAGAAGCTTCTAAAAGCTTTTTATAAGCAGTTGGGATGGGGAGTTGTAGTATGGAATTATTTGTGAGATTGTAATATGTTTTGCACTAGATAATAAAATCACTGGATGGTTGTGGTTTTGTGGATGTAGCCCAAATTGGGTGAACTAAGTTAAATTCTCTATGTTATCTTGTTTCTGCTATAATTTTTGTGTGTTTCATTTTTTTGTTTTATTAATCAAATTTGCATTTACCTTGTTAGATATCCTCCTTCTAACCCTAACACCACGTAAGAGTTGGTATAGTGCAATATTTGGTTGAAGATGTAGCCACCCAAGATCTAGGATCTTCAATAAAAAACAAGAGAGATCAAATATGAGAATAATTTTATTCTATCAAAGGATGCAAATATGTAATGATGATCAACTTGAGAATATAAAGGGAATTTTTTGGTTATATACACCAAGGTGAGACATAGTATTTCATAATATTATGACATGTGTCTTAATCTTATGAGGGTGATCCCACAACGTTGGTTTTACAATTTCTGAGAGATTCTAATTTTTGTTGAAATCATATATTTTTAGAAAATATAATGATTTAAGCCTTAAAAGGTTCCATTTTAAGGATTCCAATTGAATAGGGTTTGACCAAACCACCCTAGATCAAACTTCCTTGGATAGAACCCTGCTAGTATTAAACCATACCTATAATGGAATCTATTTTACAATTATCAAAATGCTGATAAAATCTACTTTTGATTTACCTTTTTGGGGATCAAATGAATTCATTTATAATTTAATTTTTGTAAGTATGTATTCCTTATTATAAGCCTCCCAAATAGTATAATTTTAAATAAATTTAATTTAATTATTATATTTATTTTTTATTTCTTGTGAATGTACGTTTTTCATCGAAAATCAAGCTCTTTGTTCTACAGATATGGAAAAATAGCAGATTATCAAAAAAAAAAAATTGAAAAATATCATTGCACTAGTTATTAAAATCTTTGATCCAATAAAAAATATAAAATTGAATTTTGATTTATACAAAAAAAATTATGTTGTCTACAGTCTGTCAATGTTTGAATTGTAATTGGTTTGACTTCTAAACTCAATTAAGGAAAAAATATTCAATAAAACACCATGAAACCAAATGAAAGCGCTAGATATCATAGTTAAAAATCTAAATTAAAAAAAAATAAAAATTATCCTTCATAGAAAAAAAAAATTTATGTTGTATATGGTGAACATCACTCCTTAAAAATGATGTTTACTGAAAAAAACTAATTTTTGAAGGAGATGGAAAAAAAAAGTGCAATCTGATTCCAAAAATTCTGAAAAAAATATATTTAGAATCTACAGACAAAATATCACAAACCACTAGTTTGCATCATCTTCAAATTCCTCACGATTTAGTTGTTATAGGTGCCTGAAAGTGAAGATTTAGTTAGAATAAAACAATTCAGTGTCTAGTTTGGCCAAAAGTTGTAAACCAGTATTGTGGGATCACCCATGACTTGAGACATAAAGCGATAAGTATCCTACAGGTAAGTGCACCAATTTGTGACACAATTTTGGCTCTTAAGATGCCACTTTTTTTCTAAAATCGGGAAAATCTGATTTGCACAAGAAAATGAAGATAGTTACGCTCAAAATTTCAAGATGCGGCAAGAAAAAACGTTGAAGTGCTCCAAGTCTAGTTTATAAGCTACTATTGTTTTTTGAAATTAATGAAGATTAAGGGTCTCAAAGGAGGAGGGGCCAAAACGGGTCCTGTTTTTATCAAAAAAAATAGCACAGCGCCTGAGGGCTCCCCCCTTTTTGGTTAACTTTTTTTAAGAATTTCAAAAATCCTAATAGTGAGAAATTAACTAACACCATGTAGTTTATCCTCCTTCTTTCGGATAATTTTTTTAATGAATATATAATATTTTATGAATTTTCAAAGTGGACGCATCCTGAAAAGCTGAAATTTGAGTGTGCTCCCCCCCAAATTTTTTGCAAACTAATCGAAAAATTGATTTTTTTTTCATCATGTCTAGAATGGAGTCTAGTTTCAAAAAATGTAATTTGTTTCATGTTTCGATGAACGTGTAAAAATCTATAGTAAAACCTAGCACATGTTGGTTTTTGACAAAAAACGAAGGCATTTACAATAGAAGCCATGGATCAAAATCTTAACTAAATCAAAATGAAAAAAGAATTATATATTTAGATAACTAAGATAGAGGTTAATGCTATCACAATTTTTTTTATAAACTTGCATTGAAAGACGTGCAAATGAGATGGGGAGCGCAATAAAAAATATGAAAAAATTTAGCAAATCATGTTAATTAACACATCTAAAGCAAGCCTTTTAGCAAGAGCCAAATGGCCTGCTTTGCACAGAACTAGATTTTTGTTTTCTCTATCAGCGAAATTATATACATGAAATAAACATTTAAGTATAAGTTGACATTTACATATGGACATTTACTTTCTTATACTTTAAGCTATATTTCATGTATATATAGGAAGGATGTTTGAGTGTGGTTTCAGATCTCTAAGAGTTATAATGAAAATTTTGGTTTTCGAAAGATCTTAAAAGTTTCAGACTTAGTCAAATTTCAGTAATCAGCATGTCAAATTTCAATAATCAGGAGGTCAAATTTTAGTACTCAGGAGGTCGAATTTCATCTATCTCACTCATTTTAATCTTTTATTCTTTAGACCTCTCTCTCTCTCACTATCTCCATCCATTTATCTAACAATATCTTCCTTGAGCTCAAGAATTGTCTCTTCATGTCCATCTCTGTCTCCTTCCCTCTCCAATATCTATCTCCCTCCCTCCTTCCCTCTCTAAATTTTTCTATCTCTCATCCCTCTCCTTTGATCTCTATATATCTCTCTCTACTCTCTACACCTACCTATCCCTCCCTCCCTTTGTCTCCTCTCTTTCTCTCTCTCTTTTCTTCCCTCGCTCTCTCCTCCCCTCTCTACTCTCTATCTTGTTATTCTCTCTCTCCTTCCCTCTCTAGTTCTCTCTATCTCACTTCTCTCTCCTTCCCTCCCTCCCTCTCTAATTTTCTCTATCTCCCTCTCTCTCTCCTTCCCTTTCTAATTCTCTTTATCTCACCTCTCTTTCTCCCCCTCTCTCTCTCCCTCTCTCTTCCTTTCACCCACCTTTTCTCTCTACTTATCTCTATCTAACCTATCCCTCTATACATCTCTCTCTCTCCCCCCTCCTTCCATCTCAATCTCTCCACCTTCCTCCTTATCTCTCTAATTTTAAGCTCCATCACACATCTCTATCACCTATCTCACTTCTCTCTTTCCCCTTCCCTCTCTACTCTCTTTCTCTCTATCTCACCCCTCCTCTCTCTTATCTCTCTCACCTTTGTCTCATCCCTACCTCTTCCTCCCTCTCTCCTTCCCTCTATTTTTCTCTTTATCTCCTCCTCCCTCTATCTACCTAGACCTCTCTATTTTTGTCTCACCTCTCTCTCCATCCCTACCTCTCCCTATATCTCTCCTTTCATATCTACTTCTCTCTACCTAGTTGTCCCTCTATACCTATTTCTCTCTCCCTCCTTGCCTCCTCTCTCTCAATATCTCCACCTTCTTTCCCTCTCTAATTCTCTCTCTATCACCTCTCTCTATCTCTCTCCTCCCTCTCTACTCTCTCTATTTCTCCCTCCCTCCCCCTCTTTCTATATTTGTTCTCTCCCTCCCCCTCTTTCTATATCTCTTTGCCCTCTCTCTACCTATATCTCTCTCCTATCTATCTCAACTATCCATCTTTACCTATCCCTCCCTCCTCTCTCTCTTCCACCAAAATTCACTCTACATCTCTCTGTCTAGCCTACCCCTATATATCTCTCTTTCTCTCTCTCAATCTATCTACCTTTCTCATTATGCCTCTACTTCTCTCTATCACCTCTCTCTCTCCCCCTTCCCTCTTTACTTTCTTTCTCTCTATCTCACCCCTCTCTCCTTAAATATCCCTCCCTCCCTCCTCTCTCTCTATCTTTCCTATCACTCCCTCCCTACCTCTTCTTCCCTCTCTCCATTTTCTACTTCCCTGTATCTCGCCTCCCACTCTCTCTCTATTTCACTCTCTCACCTCTCTCTAAATCCTTATCTCTCCCTCGATCCCTACCTCTCCATCTGTCTCTCCTTACCTCTCCACTTCTCTATATCTCCCTTTACTCTCTCTACCTACCTCTCTCTCTCTCCATCCCTACCTCTCCCTCCAACTCTCCTTACCTCTCTACTTCTCTCTACCTACCTATCCCTCTGAAACCTCATTCTCTCTCTCTCCCTCTCTCCATTCTTCCCTCTCTCAATCTATATCCACCTTCCTTCTTCTTCTCTCTAACTTCTCCCTCCCTTCCCCTCTCTCCTTACCTCTCTACTCTATCTCTATCTCAACTCTCTCTACCTACATATATATCATTCCCTCATCTCTCTCTCTCTCTCCTACCCTCTCTCCCTCTCTCAAGTCTCTCTATCTCTCTCTCGTCTACCCTTAACCCTTAAAACCCTCTACCCTCTACCCTCTATCTCTCTCCCACTCCCTCTCTCTCTTTCTATCTCTCTATCTCATGTCTCTCCCTCCTACCCGCTCTCCCTATCTCAATTATCTCTCTCTCACTCACTCACTTACTCACTCCTATATCTCTCTGCTCTACCCTTAGCCCTCTACCCTATATCTCTCTCCCGGTCGATACCTCTCTCTCTCAAGACTCTCCCTTATATCCCCTCTCCCTCTCGCAGGTCTCTCTCTCTCTCTCACTCACTCCATCTATCTATCTCCTCTCTACCCTTAACCCTTAAAATCTAAACCCTTAAACCCTCTACCCTTTATCTCTCTCTCACTCCCTCCCTCCCTCCCTATCTCTCTCTCAATTCTCTCCCTCCTACCCCCTCTCCCTCTCTCAGGTCTCTCACTCACTCACTCACTCATTCCTATCTCTCTCCCCTCTACCCTTAATCCTCTACCCTCTACCCTTAACCCTATATCCTCTATCTCTCTCTAACTCCCTCCCTCTCTCTCTCTCTCTCACACTAAATCCCTCTATCTTTTCCCCGTATACCCTTAACCCTAAACCCTTAACCCTTAACCCTTAAACCCTAAACCCTTAAATCCTCTACCCTCTCTCTCTCAAGTCTCTCCCTCCTACCCCATCTCCCTCTCTCAAGTCTCTCTTTCTAATTCACTCCCTCTATCTCTCCCTCATCTACCCCTAACCCTAAACCTTTAACCCTTAAAACCTCTACCCTCTCTCTCTCTCTCAACCATCTCCCTCCTACACCCTCTCGCTCTCTCAATTATCTCTGTCTCAATCACTCACTCCTATGTCTCTTCCATCTAACCTTATCCCTATACCCATAAAACATCTACGCTCTACCATCTATCTATCTCCCACTCCCTCCCTCCCTCTCTCTCAAGAATCTCCCTCCTACCCCCTCTCCCTCTCTCAAGTCTCTCTCCCCTCTCCCCTTAACCCTTAAACCCTCTAGCCTCCCTCCCTCTATCTCTCTCCCACTCCCTCCATCTCTCTCTTTCTCAACCCTCTCCCTCTCTCAAGTATCTCTCTCTTAATCACTTCCTTTGTCTCTCCCCTCTACCATCTACTTGAAAGAGGGAGAGGGGTTAGGAGGGAGATACTTGAGAGAGAGAGGGAGGTAGTGGGAGAGAGATAGAGGGAGACATGGTTAAGGGTAGAGGGTAGAGGGTAAAAGGATTTAAGGTTTAAGGGTTTAGGGTTTAGGCTTAAGAGTAGAGGAGAGAGAGATAGAGGGAGTGACTGAGAAAGAGACCTAAGAGAGGGAGAGGGGGAGAGGGGGTAGGAGGGAGAGGGTTGAGAGAGAGGAATTTAGGGTGTTGGAGAGAGATAGAGGGAGGGAGGGTTAAGGGTATAGGGTAGATGGTTTAGGGTTTAAGGGTTAATGGTTTAGGGTTTAGGGTTAAGGGAAATGGGTAAAATGGTTTAATGGTTTAGGTTTTAAGGGTTAAGGATAAAGGATTAAGGGTTAAGGGGAGAGGGGAGAAAGATAGAGGGAGTGAGTAAGTGAGAGAGACCTAAGAGAGCGAGAGGTGGTAGGAGAGAGAGACTTGGGAGAAAGAAAGAGGGTGGGATGATTAAGGGTAGAGGGTAGAGGGTTCAATGTTTAAGGGTTAAGGGTTTAGGGTTAAGGATATAGGGGATAGAGATAGAGGGAGTGACTGAGCGAGAGAGAGAATTGAGAGAGGGAGAGGGGGTAGGAGGGAGAGACTTGAGAGAGAGAGGGAGGGGAAATATATAGACTCTCCCTTATCCCCCTCTCTCTGAAGACTCTCCCTGGACTACCCCTATCTCTCTCTTAGGTCTCTCACTCACTCACTCACTCCCTCAATCTCTCTCCCCTTTACCCTTAACCCTAAACCCTAAAACCTTATCCCTTAAACCCGAAACCCTAAAAACCTCTATAATATACCCTTAACCCTCTACCCTCTATCTATCTCCCACCTCCTCCCTCCCTCCCTCTCTCTCTCTCTCTATCAAGTATCTCCCTCCTACCCCCTCTCCCTCTGCTAGGTCTCTCTCTCTCGCTCACTCCTTTCATCTCTCTCCCTTCTACCCTTAACCCTCTACCCTATACCCTCTACTCTCTATCTCTCTCCCTTCTACCCTTAACCCTCTACCCTTTGTTAGAACCTAAAATTCCCTAAGGTTTTCCCACAAATTTTCATAAAAGTCCTAAGGATTTATACTGATTTGAATATAATATTTCCTTCTTTTTTTCTTCACAAAAATGGTTTATTTTAATCCCCATCCATTTCATTATTCACTTTATACCATTACCGCTCCTCCTAAAAAAAAAAAAAAATCATCATTTTAACCCTTACCGCTATACCGCGGGGGGACATTGTACTATTCGCGGTAGCGTGGTGGTCAGGTAGCGGTCAATGGAGCCATCATGAAGTGTTTACCGCGCTACTACGTGCAAACAATTCATTGACTGCGGTAGCGCGGTAAACCGTTAGTCATTGGCCAAGCAGCTAAGGCGCTGGCAGATAATGTTCACCGCAGTACTGCGTGCAGTCAAACCACAGACCACAGTGGCCGCGGTAAACAGGTAGTGGTTAGCTGGCGATTAAGGCACAGTTGACGAAGTGTAAAATACATTCACCGCGATACCGCGGGGGGCTCCAAAGAGGACCATGGTAACGCGGTAAGCAGTTAACGGAGACAACGAAATGGATACCGCAGTACCGCTGGCTTTCATCAAGGTGCTTGCGGTAATGCGGTAGATGGGAGCGGATACAATCAAAGTCAATGATCGTGATACCGTGGGAAGTGGAAATAAAGGCCGCGGTAGCGTGGTAAGGAGCGAAGATTGAGCAGGAAAAGTACTTAAAGCAAAATCAAAAGCAACTATAGTTAAAATATTTAATTTTTTGATAAGGCGGTGCACTTAAATATTTTAATTTCTGCTAAAGAATACAAACGGCCATAAACATGAAATTGTAAACGGATGTAACTGTAATATGAAGGGTCACGACCCTTGGCATGTATTGTATAAATTTGAAAATCAGTTGAAGGAGGGGGTTCAGAGGTTAGAGTAGGAGATAAAGTTTTTGGGAAAAAATGTAAAATGGACAAGGCCTTTCCTGGAATAATGCAATGGAGAAGATGTTTTAAATTGGTGAAACTTTTTCTATTTTCAGTTGTGGTGATATAATAATTTATATTTCTTATGTGGGTTGTCTCCAACTTGAAGTTTTAAATCATTTAAATCAATGTATCAAATATATGTTTTATTTATCATAGTGCAAATTTCACTCTGTATGATTTGATTGATTGGTGTCTGCAAGTCAGAATTGAAATCCTTTTAAACAAGTCACAATGATTTAGTATTTCTTTTAGATTGTTGAAGTAGAACCCGATAAGACAACATTCCAGCACTATTTATGCAAGCGATAAACTAATGAACTCATATGCCAATCATAGGATTTTATTTTACATAGTGCCTAACAACTTGAAATTAAGCCAGAGAAGGAAAACATGTGTCATTTTCTATTTTTGACTCCATTTCCCAATAGATAGAAGGCACTAATCTGTCATGTCCCAAAAGATAGAATTTACCACAAACAATTTATTTAAATCCTTTCATTTGTGCAATAGGAATAGGAGTAGTTGTAGTGATTTTCATCTATCCACTACATTTTCCATTGTGGGTAGATTGTTGTATCAGGAAACACATTTCAATCTACATCATTCATTAGGTTTAGCTGTCCTGGTCTAGCAGAACCTAAAAAGAAGAAGGTACAATTGCATCAATTGACTTTGTACGTTGACCAAAAGTGTTGTAAGAGCTTGGAAAACTCTTCTGATTAAAACCTACATTTTTGAGACCCAACACCCGCTACCCTCTATCTCTCTTCCACTCCCTCCATCTCTCTCTCTCTCCCTCTATCTATCTCCACTATACCCTTAACCCTAAACCCTTAACCCTTAACCCTTAAACCCTAAACCCTTAAAAACTCTACCCTCTACCCTCTATCTCTCTCCAACTCCCTTCCCCTCTCTCTCTCTCAAGTCTCTCCCTCCTACCCCCTCTCCCTCTCTCAAGTCTCTCTCTCTCTCTCTCACTCTCTCTATCTATCTCCCCTCCATCCTTAACCCTTAACCATTAAAACCTCTACCCTCTACCCTTTACCCTCTATCTATCTCCAATTCCCTCCCTCCCTCTCTCTCTCTCTCTCAAGTTTCTCCCTCCTACTTCATCTCCCTCTTTTAGTTCTCTCTCTCACTCATTCACTCCTTATATCTCTCTCCTCTCTACCCTCTACCCTCTACCCTCCCTCTCTCTCTCTCACTAACTCCCTATATCTCTCTCTCCTTTACCCTTTACTCTAACCCTAAACCCTTAGCCCTTAAACCCTTAAACACTCTACCTTCTACCCTTAACTCTACCCTCTACTTCTCTTTATCTCCTCCCACCTCTATCTACCTAGACCTCTCTTTATTTTTTCTCACCTCTCTCTCCATCCCTACCTCTCCCTCTATCTCTACTTTCATATCTACTTCTCTCTACCTGTTTGTCCCTCTATACCTATTTCTCTCTCCCTCCTTGCCTCCTCTCTCAATATCTCTACCTTCTTTCCCCCTCTCTCTCTCTCTCCTCTCTACCCTAAACCCTAAACCCTTAAACCCTCTACCCTCTACCCTTAACCATCTACCCTTAACCCTCTACCCTCTATCTCTCTCCCTCTTCCTCCCTCTCTCTCTCAAGACTCTCCCTCCTACCCCATCTCCCCCTCTCCCTCTCTCAGGTCTCTCTTTCTCACACACTCACTCACTCCCTCTATCTCTCTCCCATCTACTCTAAACCCTAAACCCTTAACCCTTAAACCCTAAACTATTAAACCCTTTACCCTCTACCCTCAACCCTCCCTCCCTCTCTCTCTCTTTCAAGTCTCTCCATCCTACCCCCTCTCCCTCTCTCAGGTCTCTCTCACTCACTCAATCCATCTATCTCTCTCCCATCTCCCTTAAACCCTATACCTTCAATTCTCAACCATCTAACCAATACATTGGATCCTCAACCCTCATCTATCTTTGTCCCTCCCTCCTCTTCTCTCCTTATCTCTATCTGACTTCTCCCTCCATCTCTCCCTCCATACATCCCACCTTCTCTTCCCTAATCCCTCAACCCTTAAAACCTTAAACACTCAACCCTATACCCTAAACCCTCAACCCTCAACCCATTAGGGATGGCCCCAGGCCACCTCAAAAAGAAAAACTTGCACTTTCCTCTATCATAAAATTTGTTCTAAATAGAGCTCATCAAATTTCATTTGAAACTATCCATTCCACCTACCCTGTAATATGCACTGTCATTGAAAACCTTCAGAAAATCATTGTATTCAATCTGATTCATATTCATCTCAGTAGTCTACATTTCATTATTCTTACTATCATATGAAAAATATTTGTCATCTTCAACATACAAAGTGTACCCAAATTCAACAAAACATTCATAGGCATGCTCACTGTCATGTGTTGTTGAATGTGCCTGCAACTGCACTAGGACCTGAAAATCTGGATACTCCTTATGGAAACCTAAAAATCTAAGGGATTGAGAGGGTATAGGGGTCGAGGGATTAGGGTTGAAGGGTTGAGGGTTGAGGGATTAAGAGGGTATGGGGTTGATGGACTAGGGTTTAAGGGTTGAGGGTATGGGGGTTGAGGGATTAAGAGGGTATAGGGGTCGAGGGATTAGGGTTGAAGGGTTGAGGGATTAAGAGGGTATGGGGGTCAATGGATTAGGGTTGAGGGTTGAGGAATTAAGAGGGTATGGGGGTTGAGGGATTAGTGTTTAAGGGTTGAGGGTTGAGGGTTGATGGATTAAGAGGGTATGGGGGTTGAGGGATTAGGGTTTAAGGGTTTACCTATTTGTCCCTCTATACCTATTTTTCTCTCCCTCCTTGTCTCATCTCTCTCAATATCTCTACCTTCTTTCCCTCTCTACCTCTCTCTATCTCTCTCTCTACCCTTAACCCTAAACCCTAAACACTTAAAACACCCTACCCTCTACCCTCTATTTCTCTCCCACTCCCTCTCCCTCTCTCTCTCTCAATTCTCTCCCTGCTACCCCCTCTCCCTCTCTAAAGTCTCTCTCACTCACTCACTCACTCCTTCTATGTCTCTCCCCTCTACCCTTATCCCTCTACCCTTAACCCTTAAACCCTTAAACCCTCTACCCTCAACCCTCTACCCTTTATCTCTCTCCCACTCCCTCCCTCCCTCTCTCTCAAGACTCTCCCTCCTACCCACTCTCCCTCTCTCAAGTCTCTCTCTCACTCACTCCATCTCTCTCTCTCCCCTCTACCCTTAACCCTTAAACCTTCTACCCTCCCTCCCTCTATCTCTCTCCCACTCCCTCCATCTCTCTCTCTCAACCCTCTCCTTCCTACCCCCTCTCCCTCTCTCAAGTATCTCTCTCTTCATCACTTCCTTTGTCTCTCCCCTCTACCCTCTATCTGAAAGAGGGAGAGGGGTTAGGAGGGAGATACTTGAGAGAGAGAGAGAGGGAGGGAGTGGGAGAGAGATAGAGGGAGGCATGGTTAAGGGTAGAGGGTAGAGGGTAAAAGGGTTTAATGGTTTAGGTTTTAAGGGTTGACCTATAAAGGATTAAGGGTTAAGGGTAGAGGGGAGAAAGATAGAGGGAGTGAATGAGTGCGTGAGTGAGAGAGAGACCTAAGAGAGGGAGAGGTGGTAGGAGAGAGAGACTTGGGAGAGAGAAAGAGGGTGGGATGGTTAAGGGTAGAGGGTAGAGGGTTCAATGTTTAAGGGTTAAGGGTTTAGGGTTCAATCGAATATATACTTGATACTTCAATTTAAACAATTAGGAAACATCAGATTGGAGACAATCAAATAATCACAAGAATTCAATAAAAAATTCATGCCAGGATGAAATCACCAAATTAACAGTTCTTCATTATCTTCCTTGAAATTCATACATGCAACATAGCCTCCTTGAATGTCATCATTCTGAAAATATAGTACTTACAACAGTCTATCCTATCCTAATTTTTTTTTTCTTTTTAATAATAGATTTTTCAATCATTTATACATTATAGTCGAAGAGTCATGCCCCTTCATTTTCTAGTTGACTGTTTGTATTTTATGGCAAAAATATTTGATTATATTTCCTTTATCAACAAATCAAATATTTAGACTATAGTTCAACTTTTGATTTTTCACTTTATTACTTATACCGCCCTTAACATTTCTTTTCCCAAGGCTTCCCTTGTGTTTACCACTCTACAGTGAGCTTTGACTTTTCTACCCATAGTATGGCAGTACTCGGCCCCATGTTGACCGTCACGGTCTCCATCGTTGCTTACCGCGCTATCGCGATCTTTGCATTTTCTATCGGCAGTACCACGGTAATCGTTAGCCGCTTCTCCCAATAGTTTACCGCAGGCACCGTGGTCTTCATTTTCATGATTACGGTACTGCGGTGTGACTGCTAGCCATTTCCTCATGTTTACCTCGGTCACCGCAATTTTTAAGATAACCCTCTACGGTACCGTGATAAGATGTCCTGACTGCCGCATCGTTGAAGACTTACCGTCCAACATGCTACCGCGGTCTGTGGTTTGACCACCAGTGGTACCGCGGTGGGACCTTGACTGCCTTCTTTAACCGCTTGCCACTACCTTCGTTGGTTGCTAACGGTTTACCACGCGCAGTAGCATGGTAAACACTTCATGCCCGTTTCAAACTGCTACCACTATACCGCAAGCCCCTTAGTGGGAGGCTGCGGTAAAGCGGTAAAGACTTATAGAGTGAAAATGAAAGTGGCGGTAAGGGTTACAAGTTATTTTTTGGCCCTTTTGAATGGCGGTAAAGCTAATTTTTTTATGAGAAGGTAATGAAATATAAGAAAATAAATGGGAGCAAAGTGTAGAAGGCGGTTAATGACTTTTATGGGAAAGATAGTGAAAATGTAAGGCATGAATAAATAAAATATCTTAAGATTTTGATGGATTTTCATGGAAAATAATAGGAAAATCTTAGGAATTTCTCATTTAAATTTAATATTTTTCATCAAAATATTAAATTTTTATTAATTTATACCCTATACTTTCCTTTACTGTCTAGATGGAATTAAATGGGGGGAATATGTAAGGGTGGATATTGAATTTTATGGGAAAGATAGTGAAAATATAAGGCATGAACAAATAAAATGCCTTAGGGTTTTGATGGAAATTTATGGAAAATGATGAGTAATTTTGCAAACCACTGCAAGAATCTAGAGTATCTTTGGTAGAGCAGACCAAGCAAAGCCATGAAAAAAGAAGGCGATGATAGATGGAGGGAATGGATAGATGAATAATATGAAAATGGAGCAAATGGAGAAGTGGAAAACCCTATACTATTGTGCATGGAAGATAATTTTTTAAAGAGGCATTGCTAAGAACTGTCCATGCAATGGGAATCCTTAATCCTTTGTACCTACTTTGGTTTTAAAAATTAAACCATTAGGGATGGCCCCAGGCCACCTTAAAAAGAAAAACCTACACTTTCCTCTATCATAAACTTTGTTATGAATAGAGCTCATCAGATTTCTTTGGAAACTATCCATTCCACCTACCCTGCAATATGCACTGTCATTGAAAACCTTCAAGAAATCATTGTATTCAATTTGATTCATATTCATCTCATCAGTCTGCATTTAATTATTCTTACTATCATATGAAAATCTAAATACTCCTTATGGCGACCTGAAAACCTGGTGGATATTCAACAAAACATTCATAGGCATGCTCATTGTCATATGTTTTTGAATGTGCCTGCAACTGCATAGGGACCTGAAAATCTGAATACTCCTTATGGCAACCTGAAAACCTGAGGGATTAGGGTTGAAGGGTTGAAGGATTGAGGGTTTAAGGCTATACCTATTTGTCCCTCTATACCTATTTCTCTCTACCTCCTTGCCTCCTCTCTCTCAATATCTCTACCTCTCTCTCTCTCTACCCTTAACCCTAAACCCTAAACACTTAAAACCCTCTACCCTCTACTCTTTATCTCTCTCCCACTCCCTTTCCCTCCATCTCTCTCTCAATTATCTCCCTACTACCCCCTCTCCCTCTCTCAAGTCTCTCTCAACCCTCACCCCGATACCCTCTACTTTTAACCCAATACCCTCTATCATCAACCCTATACCCTCAAACCTGAAACCCTTAAACCTAGGTAAACTCTATACCCTAATCCCTCAACCCTCAACCCTTAATCCCTTGACCCTTAATACCTCAATCCTAGGTAGGTAGGGGAACATAGGTGAGATACAAAGTGATGAAGGGAGAGGTAGGTAAAAAGATGGATAGGGGAGATAAATATAGGTAGAGAGGGTAGGAGATACCTAGAGAGAGGAGAGATAGAGAGAATTAGAGAGGGGAGGGAGGGACAAGTAGGGATGAGATAGAGGTGTGCGTGTGTGTGCGAGATAGAGAGAGAGAGAGAGAGGAGACACGGTTGAGATATAGTTATGGAGGGATAAGTGGGTAAAGAGAGGGGGGTATATAAAGATAAATATAGAGGGAAAGAGATGTAGAGAGAGATGATAGATAGAGAGAAGTGGAGAGTGGAGGGATGGTGGGAGAGTAAAGGAGGAGATTGAGGTGAGTGTGTGTGAGAGGGAGAGAGAGTGAGATGAGAGAAAATGAGGGGACAAACGAAGGGGGAGAGAGAAATATATTAGATAGGGAAGGGGGGAGAGATATAGAGTAGAGAGGGAAGGAGAGAGTAAGATAGAAAGATGGGTGAGGGAGAGAGTGGTAGGTAGTGGAGTTAGAGGTAGGTAGAGGGGGAAGGAGAGGGATGGATAGGAGGGAGAGAGGGAAGGAGGGAGATTCAGATGGAGAGAGTGGTGAGATAGAGAGTAGAGAGGTAAGGAGAGAGAAATAGGTATAGAGGGACAACTAGGTAGAGAGAACTAGAGAGGGAATCTTACGTCTCTCACTCACTCACTCACTCACTCCCTCTCTCTATCTTAGGTCTCTCACTCACTCACTCACTCACTCCCTATATCTATCTCCAATTCCCTCCCTCCTCTCTCTCTCTCAAATCTCTCCCTCCTATTTCTCTCTCCCTCCTTGCCTCCTCTCTCTCAATATCTCTTCCTTCTTTCCCTCTCTACCTCCCTCTCTCTCTACCCTTAACCCTTAACCCTAAACCTTAAACACTTAAAACCCTCTACCCTCTACCCTCTATCTCTCTCTCAATTCTCTCCCTGCTACCCCCTCTCCCTCTCTCAAGTCTCTTTCACTCACTCACTCACTCCTTCTATGTCTCTCCCCTCTACCCTTATCCCTCTACCCTTAACCCTTAAACCCTTAAACCCTCTACCCTCAACCCTTAACCATCTACTCTTAACCCTCTACCCTCTATCTCTCTCCCACTCCCTCCCTCACTCTCTCTCTCAAGACTCTCCCTCCTACCCCCTCTCCCTCTCTCAAGTCTCTATCTCTCTCTCACTCACTCACTATCTCTATCTCTCTCCCCTCTCCCCTAAACCCTAAACCCTTAAACCCTCTACCCTCTACCCTTAACCGTCTAACCTTTATCTCTCTCCTACTTAATCCCTCTCTCTCTCAAGACTCTCCCTCCATATCTCCCTCCCACCTTCTCTTCCCTAATCCCTCAACCCTTAAAACCTTGAACACTCAACCCTCAACCCTTAAATCCTAAACCTCTAAACCCTCTACCCTCTAACCAATACCCTCAACCCTAATCCATCAACCCTTAAACCCAATTAAACTCTCTACCCTAATCCCTAAACCCTTAACCCTTAAACCCTCATCCCTCAACCCTCTACCTTCAATCCTAAACCCTTAACCCTAAAACCTCAACCCCTATACCTTGTATCCTATATGTTGGACTTTGAACCCTAATCCATCAACCCTATACCCTCAACCATCTACCCTCATCCTTAAAATATTGACTCTCAACCCTTAAACCCTAAACCATTAAACCCTTAACCCTTAATCCTCAACCATGAACCCTTAATCCCTTAATCCTCAACCCTTAAACCATGAACCCTTATACCCTCTACCTTATACATTAGAACCTCAATGCTAATCCTTCAACCATACACCCTTAAACCTATACCCTAAACCCTCTACCCTCAACCCTAAACCCATAAACCTTCTACTCTCTACCCTCTACCCTCTACACTCTAACCTCTACCCTCTACCCTATAACCTCAACCCAATTCCCTAAACCATCAATCCTATACCCTCTATCCTATACATTAGATCCTCAACCCTCATATATCTCTATCCCTTTCTCCTATTCTATCCTCTCTATCTCACTTCTCCCTCCATCTCTCCCTCCATCCTTCCCTCCCTCTCTACCCTAATCCCTCAACCATATACCCTCAACCCTTAAACCCTTAAACACTCAACCCTCACCCTAATACCCTCTACCCTAAACCTAATACCCTCTACCATCAACCCTATACCCTCAACCCTTAAACCCTTAAACCCAAGTAAACTCTATACCCTAATCCCTCAATCCTCAACCCTTAATCCCTTGACCCTCAAACCCTCTACCCTATAAATTAAACTGTCAACCCTCAATTATCAACCCTTGACCCTTAATACCTCAACCCTAGGTAGGTATGGGAACATAGGTGAGATACAGAGTGATGAAGGAAGAGGTAGGTAAAAAAATGGATATGGGAGATAAATATAGGTAGAGAGGGTAGGAGATACCTAGAGAGAGGAGAGATAGAGAGAATTAGAGAGGGGAGGGAGGGACAAGTAGGGAGGAGATAGAGGTGTGTGTGTGTGTGTGTGTGTGAGAGAGAGAGAGAGGAGACACAATATATAGTGATGGAGGGAGAAGTGGGTAAAGACAGGGAGAGGGGGGATAAAGATAAATATAGAGGGAAGGAGATGTAGAGAGAGATGATAGATAGAGAGAAGTGGAGAGTGGAGGGATGGTGGGAGCGGAAAGAAGGAGATAGAGGTGAGTGTGTGTTAGAGGGAGAGAGAGTTAGAGGATAGAAAATGAGGGGACAAAGGAAGGGGGAGAGAGAGAAATAGATTAGAGAGGGAAGGGGGGAGAGATATAGAGTAGAGAGGGAAGGAGAGAGTAAGAGAAATATGGGCGAGGGAGAGAGTGGTAGGTAGTGGAGTGAGAGGTAGGTAGAGAGGGAAGGAGAGAGGGATGGATAGGAGGGAGAGTGAGATGGAGAGAGTGGTGAGATAGAGAGTAGAGAGGTAAGGAGAGAATGAGAAATAGAGATAAAGAGAGAGAGGGAGGTTGGAGGGAGGGAGAGGTAGAAAGGGATAAGTGAGACATATAGAGGGAATGAGGGAAAGTGGGATAGAGAGAATGGTGATTTAGAGAGGAGGGAGTGAGAGGGAAAGTGGGAGAGAGGGAATGGTGATTTAGAGATGAGGGGGTGATAGGTAGGGATAGAGATAATGGTGAGATAGAGAGGAGAGAGTGAGAGAAAGAGAGGGATGGAGAGACAGAGAGAGAGGTAGGTAGAGGAAGGGAGAGGAGAGATAGAGAGTAGAGAGGGAAAGAGGTAGGGAAGGAGGCATAGTGAGATAGAGAGGGATGGAGAGAGAGACTGATGGAGGGAGAGGTATGTATAGAGAGGGAAAGCGAGAGGAGAGATAAAGAGTAGAGAGGGGGAGGGAGATAGAGTGTGTGTGTGAGTGAGAGAGAGAGAATGGTGAGATAGAAAAAGATCGATTGAGAGAGAAAGAGGGGGAGGGAGGGAGGAACAATAGTGAGAGAGATTGGGAGGAGAGACAAAAGAAGTGGAGGAAGGGAGAGGAGAGATAGAGAGAAGTAGAGAGGGAAGGATGGAGGGGAGGATAGTGAGGAGAGATAGAGGTTTGTGTGTGAGAGAGAGAGAGATAGAGAGAGTGGTGATAGAGAGAGGGAGAGTGAGAGGGAGGGAGAGAGAATTATGAGATAGAGAGGAGAGAGTTAGAGAGAAAGGGGGGAAGAGAGGGATAAAGAGTGAGAGAGAGATGTAGGTAGAGGGAGGGAGAGGAGAGATAGAGAGTAGAGAGGGAAAGAGGTAGGGAGGGAGACATAAGTGAGATACAAAGTGATGGAGGGAGAGGTAGGTAAAGAGAGAGAGAGAGAGGGGAGGGGGAGGCAGAGGTAGGGAGGAGATAGAGGGGTGAGAGAGAGAGAGAGAGGGGAGAGAGAGAGAGATCAAGGGAGAGAGAGAGAGAGAGAGGGAGTGGAGAGATAGAGAGTAGAGAGAACGAGAGATAAAATTGATACAATTTGCTAACTACTAAAATTTGACTTCCTGATTACTAAAATTTGAATTGCTCATTATTGAAATTTGACTAAGTCTGAAAATTTTAAGATCTTCCAAAAACTAGAATTTGCATTATAATTCCTAGAGATCTAAAACCACTCTCAAACATCCTGCATATATACATGTAATATAACTTAAAGTATAAGAAAGTAAATTTCCATATGTAAATGTAAACTTATACTTAAATGTTTATTTCATGTATATATTTGAAGAGAAAGCAAAAATAAAAGAGTTTAGAAAAAATGCATTCCAAAATTCATTGCAAAAAGAAAGAGAACTCACACTTGTTCATGGATTGCAAAATTGAAGCCATTTGGCGCTCGCCAAATGGTAAAGCCATTTGGAGAGCGCCAAATGGTAAAGCCATTTGGCGAGCGCCAAATTTGGCGTTTGCCAAATGTGGCACTTTTCAAATTTGGCGAGCGCAATATGGCCTATTACAGGTTTTTTTTGGCATCAAAATTGTGTCACAGATTGGTGCACTTACCCCTATATGTACCCTAAGTAAACATAAGTAACTAGTGTGAATAGGACTTAAGTGATATATAATACAATTATCTTGAATAGGCTCTAAGGCTAACCAAAGCTACAAAAACACGTCATAGTAGTACTATTTTGATGGCATATTATGCACATGGTTGATACTATAGTTCATTTCTAGCCTCCTCTCTGGGTAAACTGCTACGTATGTTTTGAACTTGCTATATCTAATACAAAAAATAGGACTTAAGTGATGAACTAGTTAGGTAAAACACCTCATTCATATAAAAAAAAACACCTATTGCTAATATCATCCCTAATGACCTAGTGGAAGTTGTTAAGATATTATATGGTGAGTAATGATCTATCAACATAGGTTTAATGATTGTATTAAATATTTTTCAATTTACAAGTAGACCCCAAAAAAACTTGGCTAGTCTCCTATAAGTTTGGTAAGTGAAATCTCTTAGAATCAAATTCTAAGGAAAAGGACGATTACCCACCTATATTATAAAATTTTTAAGTTACTTTTCATTTAAGTAACATTATTTAACCTTAGATTAAATGGAATACACACTAATTAAATTATATTTATGGGGGATCAAATAGAGAATGAAAGAATAATTTTGATTAAGTTTTAGTTTTCTATCTGGGTTGTTACATTAGGCAAACTACAAATTTCCTATTGTCTTCAATCATTATTGTATCATTAAATTGATGACATGGTTTTGAATAAAGGAGAACAATCACATTTTAGAAAACTCTTCAATGGTGTCTAGGAATACTACCCATTTTTAAACACAAGTTATAGACATAAGGAAAACAAATTCCTAGTATCAAATTCAACATAGTTCAAATTTACATGCAAATTTTAGTTTTATGCTAGGTTTAGATAGACAAGAACATAGATTAGTTTTGTGAAATGAAGCAAAGGGGTGGACTATACTTCCTTTAATAAATACGAGAGAAGATATTCAAAAAATATAATGTATCTACGCAAATTAAATAAACACAAAAATAATATAATATAACATAGTGACTTGTATGGATAAAAATCCTTTTGAGAAAAAACCCCACACTTCAAAGCAACTTCGTGTATTATTTAGTAATCAAAGGTTACAATGCTTGATTGCAAAGTCAAGTCTTTATATAGGTATCACTAATTGGAAATTTAAAATAATTCTAGCAACATAACAATACCTACAAAACTCACTATCAAAACCTCAATCTCAACACCTAAGAATTAAGAGAAATAATACATAAAATCATGAAATGATAATTAGAAAACCATGAGTTATAATGTGGCACCTAAATCTCTAGTTAGAAATTCAACACACAAATCCCAAGATGAGTCCACATGTTAAAAATAACATATTCATTCCCCTTGCCATAAGCTTGTCACAAGCCACTCATAGACTTGAATTTTCCTTTTTTGTTCCATTATCAATATTCAAAAATACCTTAAGTTTATCAACAAATGTAACTCCCTCTTACAACTCTTTTATGTGTCACAAATTTTTTAACAAATTTGTAATGTAGGAGGTTTAACTTTTGAAGACTGTAATGTTTGATCTAGGAAGTTGTTGTTTTTTTTTTTTAATTGTAAAGCTCTAAAATATCTATGCATCAAACAACCTTGGAAGCAATGTTGAACATCCCAAAATATTATTTTGACAAAAAATAAATCCTATAGATTAAAAAATAAGTTTTTCTATTTCATATTTCAAAAACTATATTTTTGTATTCTTACTGTTAGGAGCAATGCCAAGACACCTTTACTAATAGTAAACAAGTAAGTGAACTAGAATATCAAATATCAATTTTTCAAAAAACAAGAAAGTGAACTAGAATATAAAATATCGATTTTTCAAAAATTTCAATTTTGAGGCAATCATCTATTGGATTCTAATTTTCTAAAATAATGACAAATTTGTAAGTTATATCTATCTTAACCAACTTTTTATTGAACTCATAATTAAAAATAATTATTTGAGTATTTCACTTTAGACATTTATTTGAGGAATCTCACTTATTAATTATAGGGTAATTAAATATCTTACTTGATTATTTATGACCAATTTATAATTTAGGGAAATAAATATTTTCACTAATAAAATATTAATTATGGAACAATAAGACGTTTAACAAATCTTATTTTATTTATTTTTATTATAAAATAAAAAATGTCACTCTTTCAATATTCCTAAAAATAATTGAAAAATAAATGTTATCAAATATAATTATTATAATTATTTTTTATTATAAATTTATAACTAATAACTAAGTCCAAATTTGCATTATACTTATAAGATTCCATAAACCAATTTTAACATCTAGACATTATCCTGAAAAATAACACTCTCAAATCTTTAGATAAGTGTATGATTTGTTTAGACGACTCATCTAAAATCATACCAATAGATAACCTTACTTAAAAAATAGTGGACCTACTGCTAATATCTATCAGGGCTATAATATCATGGTGTACTTAACTTTAGTTGTGTGTTTATTTGTTTGACTGACTTGTTTAATATTGCAGATGCTCTAACACCAAACACTTGCTATTCATCCATCAACACAATATATTGGGAAACCTGTTGATCATTGCAAACTTGCACCTAAAAATGGATTCTCTAAGCACCAAAATAACACTTTCTATTCGGCCACTTCTTAGATCCATGTAGCACTAGTAGAAATAAGCTTACCTCAACAGTGGACCTACTTCTAATATCTAATGCTTATTTAGGATATATAGATAATTTATAATCTACGTGTTTGAAAATTTAGAAGTTTAGGATTGTTTTGGGGGGTGGAACTACTCTGTTTGGAGAGTAGATTGTTATTTTTTATGTTGGAAAGCACATAATAGAAGTGACAGGTCATGGATGGTGGCTTGTATTTTACTTGGTCAAGAGTTCTCGACGTTCTTATTTGGGTTGTACAGTAGTGAAAATTTTTGGTATATATTAATTTGGCAATATTATAAGCATATTGCATCAAAGGGTGCTAGTGGGCCACCAACAAGTATTATCCAATAATGTGGCATGTTTCCAAAGCCTTAGTGGAAATATTTATTCATTTTGTAATAAATCACATATACTGAAAACTCATTAGAGTAAAAGGTTCTTTCTAGCATTGGTATTAGAATTTGATTCATAAAACACAATTTGTTCATTGTTTTGACATAGATTTCTAAAAATTTCATGACATTAACAATAGTTTTAGATGGATTCCCTTATTCAACTACATCTGCAAAGGAAAAAGGAAAATATGACAAAGAAGAAAATGTGAAGGCAATTTCACTACATGAGCACAATACATGGAGTGTTGGGTTGGCCATGGTGGAAGATAAAATTCCTTACACAAAGATTCAAAAGGTTGCCTTGAGCTCTACCAATTAACAAGGTTTCAAATTCTCTAAGTGAACAACAATTTTTTTACTTTGTACAATGTAAAAAAATTGAGCTACTATATCCCCTCACCATACAATATATTGTAGATTTCTACATTTTAGATTATAGATTTCTATTTTTCTCTCTATTTTGTAGAAGATAGTGCACATCCTACAATCAGGACATTCCATGTGATGGCATCTCTTTCATTCATTATGAAAAATAGTTGAAGTGCCTTGTTTATAGTTCCACAATTTGCATACATATCCACCAGGGTAGTTGCATTATAACATCTAACAAAAATCCTCCTTCCATTATGCTTTTATAAATTCCATGCCCTAATCTAAATCTCATGTTTTGGCACAAGCAAGGAGAAAGAAAGTAAAATTTTTTGCATCCACAATTTCCTTACACATCTACAAAGGTAATTTTAATAACATCATCTCATGAAATTTGTCTATCCTCTATGTTTTGATGGATTTTCCTACCCTTTTCCAAAGTCTCATTTTGGCACAAAATATTTTATCTAAAACTTGTCTCATTTTTCTATATCTCTATTTTCATTTACACCTCTTATTTATATCTCGTCCTAGATCTCTCTCTATTCCTCTATCTTTATCAATCTCCCTCCCACCTCTCTATCTCCCTCTCCCCCCTTTTATCACACTCACTCTTTACCTTTATTTTTTTATAGATCTCTTTCTCTTCTCTATCACTCTTTTTCTCTCATTTTCACTACCTCTCTTTTCCTCTATCTCTCTTTCTATATTCCCCTCTCTATTTTGCATGGATTTTTATTATATAAACCAATGAAAATAAATTGTGTAATTTGAAATGAAGAGGCACACGATTGTTAGATTGATAGTTATGGGAAATGTGGATTCCATTTAATTTGCTTTGTAGTCCCTTGTATTGATATGAGGAATAAAAAAATGAGAAGATGCCCTTTGTATGCAAGATACCATATCCACAATGAGGAAAACTCTCATTGATTTTTTTTTTTAATTCTCATGACATTGACAATACTTTGAAATGGATTCTCCAAGCAACTACATCTATAGCTCAAACAGTGGATAAAAATGACAAAGAGGAAAGAGGTGGCGGTAATTCCATTTTCTTCCTTGCAAGAAACAACAAATTATTTGTGATATTAAAAAAAAACGCCTAAAGTGCATATTCACAAGGGAAAGATAAATTTATTTTAAAATGTTTTTTAAAGGAACTTAAAATATAAGAGTAGCAAAATAATTATATATAATGCTAATATTATGGTTATATTTATTATTATATATAATATTTAATATTACAACTTATTAAATATAAATTATATTATTATTTTTATTAAGAGGGATAAATGCTTTTGATCTGAAGCTATGAACCGGTGAGGTCACAAATGGGGAACCTCATCCCCAATATAGATTCTCAATAATTACAACCCAAAGAGGTTTAAAGCTTGATAGCAAGAATAATAACACAACTTAACCATCACAACATGCCACTATTGGCAATATAAATTATATTATTATTATATATTATATTCTATCATTAAAACTAATAAATACAAATATAAAATTAAATTAATATATTTAAATATAGTACAAATTCAATTAACAAATAATTATAATACAATATATAATTAATAAATAATACAAATTAAATTGTATATAAAACAATTATATTTATTATTATATATTCTTATTATTATTTAATCAAATATATATATATTATAATTCTTAATTAATATATTTTTATATACTATAAATTAAATTAACATATAAAAAATCTAATAGTTTAATTGACCTTTGAAGAGAGAGCAAGAGAGGAGGGAAAAGAAAGAGTTAGAGGGGGAGACACTTCTATATTAACTCCATCTCTCCTACTCTATCTCTATCTCTCCCTATTCCTCTCTCCCTCTCTCTATCTCTCCCTCTTCCTCTTTATCTCTCCCTATTTATCTCCATATCTCTCTCTATTTTATCTCTTCGTCTCCCTTTATCTCTTTATCTATTTCACTTCCTCTTCCTCTCTCACTCTATCTTCATTTGTACCTCTATTTTCCTCTCTCCCCCACTAACTCTATAAGTCTCTCTCTCTCTCTCTCTCTCTCTCTCTCTCTCTCTCTCTTTCCCTCTTCCTAGACCTCTATATCTATATCTCTTTCCCTCTTTATATCTCTCTCTCTATTTCTTCTTCCATCTCTCCCTCTATCTCTATCTTTATATCTCTATCTCTCTATCTATCCCTCTTTATCTCTCTATCTCTCTCTGTTTTATCTCTTCGTCTCCCTCTCTCTTTATCTGTTTCACTTCCTCTTCCTCTCTCGCTCTATATTCATTTGTACCTCTATTTTCCTCTCTCCCCCACTAACTCTATAATACAAGTCTCTCTCTCTCTCTCGCTTTCCCTCTTCCTAGACCTCTATATCTATTTCTCTTTCCTTCTTAATATCTCTCTCTCTATTTCTTCTTCCATCTCTCCCTCTATCTCTATCTTTATATCTCTTCAACTCTCTCTACCCCTATATCTCTCCCTCTCTTTACCTCTATAT
This sequence comes from Sequoiadendron giganteum, assembly GCA_007115665.2. Lineage (NCBI taxonomy): Eukaryota > Viridiplantae > Streptophyta > Pinopsida > Cupressales > Cupressaceae > Sequoiadendron > Sequoiadendron giganteum. The sequence goes on along the minus strand of CM021100.1, from coordinate 421,193,420 downwards.
GTCACTAGCTATATTTATCTATCTCCCCCTCTCTCATTATCTACCTCTCTCTCCCTCTCTCTATATTTATCTCTTCCATCTCTATCTATCCTTCTCTCTTCTCTCTTTATCTCTCCCTTTGCAAACATAACATCATTTGATAAATAGACTGCACAAATGTATACAAAAAAAAATAGACCAATTTTTTTCTTAATTGACCATCCAAACCTCTTCAGCGTACCCATTGCACACCAAGGTGCAATTGCTAGTTATTTTTTATTATAAATTTATAACTAATAACTAAGTCCAAATTTGTATTATACTTATAAGATTCCATAAACCAATTTTAACATAGACATTATCCTGAAAAATAACACTCAAATCTTTAGATAAGTGTATGATTTTTTTTATAATTTATAATCAGAGATCTGAAATAAACAGCATACTTGAAACCTTAATTTGTTAAGATGACTAAAATCATACCAATAGATAACCTTACTTAAAAAATAGTGTGATTTCAGATAATCTAAGCAAAACTTAGAGCACGCTCTTAGAACTTACCCACTGCCAAACTTGTTTGATCTGGTGCATCACAAAATTAAGCCGTGTGAGATCTTTTACTTTGTTGATGGTGCACACCATGAGAAGCTGAAGCTGTGTTGGTCATTTGCCGATGGAGTACACGATGTGAAGTTGAAGGTGCGTTAGTATCAGTACGACGTTGTGAATGGGAAGGATTTGAATTGACAGCTACTAATTGAGTTGCAGGCAAAGGTTTCTCTTGAGGAGGGGATTGAACATTCCCCACCTCTGGCTTAATTAGTGTGCCTTTACACAACTTTTTCCCAAAATGGGCAAATACTATGACACAACATATAGCTGGTGAGATAATGAACAAAACTCCAAAGCTCCTTGGACTCAATCGTGCAATGTCACTACCCCCCTGTCGTTGAGAAATATCACTACTTCCATCATTGCAGGAATGTGATGAAGAAGAATAATATGGACCAAACCAGCGGCTTCGAATTGTGTCTAGCTCTGTCTTGTTCTGAGTAATATTCAGGACTGCAGATGTCATTTCCGGAACCACTGGAGACCCTTTGGCAAATAACTGCAGCATAGCGCACAGAGAATTAGAATGTATTTCAACCCAAAAGAAATAAAAAAGAGCAATCTTTTGGAATAAATACTTACAAATCCAAATCCCCCCCTGTAGAATGGCCGACCCACAACTTCAAACTCACCACAATGTTCTGACATGATCATGTAAATGTATGGAATCTGATCAACAATAGCACCGATTGTCCCATTCCTAAGTAAATCAACGTAGTCTTTTGCCTTGGAAAGAGATACCAATCTGCTCTCATCAAATTTTAGCTCGTTGAGTAGGTAATGCTTAACAAAAGTGCCATCCAGATGACCTATGGAGACGTTGCTTGCTCTGAGAGACCCTATATCTTGTATGGTTGGGGACAGTTGCTGAACAGTGAGATAGGATGCAAGACTAGCTGTATAGTTAGAATTCAATATAAACATTGTAAACAGCCAGACCGTCAAAACTACTCTACCAAGAGGTGTCATAACCGTCTCCCCTGCACGCATTCAATTTGGGGGATCAGTTGCCATCCTGAGGTTCTCAAAGTCTAGCCCAAGGAAAAGATTCAGTAAAATAGAAAATACAATGAGAAAGGAGATCACTCACTGTGAACAAATACAATTGTTGAAAACGAAAACCTGCAACCAACACAAATATTACATTAAATTATATAGTGGTCAGTTCTACATCCTGAAAATCTGTAATTAAATCAAATAATCCAACCAAGAACTAAATACATGATATAGAGTTGTTTTAGTAGACTTTAAAGCATGTTGATTTGCAATAAGTACTAGAATCTAGATTGCTGTTTTAAATAGGAAAGCATGATCTCAAGCAGACGAATCTCAATTCTCTGCTCTGCAAATTATTAATTCACTCTTGATAGAGAATCAAGCACAGCAGGCTGAAAAGGAATATAGGAGAAAAACGTGCAGCAACAGTAATGACCCTTTAAAACCAAACAGAAAACACAGAATCTCCGTTTAATTAAGAAAATAAGCACTTACATATAGTCGCACTCTTATTCTAGCCAACATTAACCTATGTACAGACAAAGGTACCAGTAGCCGCCAAAAACACTTCTAATTGTTGAGTTTACAGTGCAGATAAAAATATCAATTAACCCATAAAAATCAGAACAGCAATTAAATACACAAACAAAGATAAATTGGTTCGTAAAAGATTGGCTACATCCACGGGAAAAGTAGGAAAAAAAGTTGTTATTACTTCCAGCTGTAAGTATACAAAGTCTTCATCCGTATACAAATGAAAGAGATAGCGAAGTATGTATAAAGTTCTCTCCAAAGCAATCGAAGAGTCATGAGAAGGGGAAGACTAAGACTAAGAGGCAACGGTTGGACTTCACAATCAACAATCTCCCACTTGAAATCCAAACCGTGCTGCAACGTACAGAGCTCTCCCCCTGCTTTTCCAAGCTCATTGTTACTTAATTACTATATTCAACCCAAAAGGATCTGCCTCCTCTGCATCCTTCCCAAACTCCATAGGTGTGTCTTTCATCGACTCTGCCCTGGTGACTGTTGCCAACTCAACCACTTGCTTGGATGCAACAAAGTCTGCCAACTTAATGCAGCCCTTGTTGTCAACAAGAATATTCGCTCCCTTGATATCTCTGTGCATGATGCCATTCTTATGAAGGTATTCCAAACCCTGCAGTAGCTGTTTTGTGTACTATCTAATGACCGGCTCAGTGAAAGAGCCAAACTTGCCAAGCAGAGAAGAAATAGATCCAGCAGGAACAAACTCCAAAAGGATATTCAAAGCTTGCTCTTCTCTAGCAGTTCCTAGATATCGCACAATGTTTCTATGGCATAGGTTGCGAAGCAATTTAACCTCCTCCTCAAGCTCTCTAATATGGTCCTGAGCTTTCTCCTTTGATCCATTATTGGATGCAATCAACACCTGTTTGACTGCTAAGAGCTCCCCTGAGTCGAGATTCATACCCATATAAACCCTGCCATAAGCTCCACAGCCAATAATCTCACCCGTCCTCCTCCTAATAGTAGGTGTGTCATTTTCCTTTGTCATTTTATACATATCAGAACTCCTCAAGATCCAAACCCCCAAATGTTGGCTTCAGATTTCTTAAATACCAGAGAGTGCCCGACAGACCCAAAATCCTCCTGCATTGCTGAAATGCTGATTTTCATCATGCCCAGAGAATATTCAAGCGAAATTTTGAACAAAATTTTTAAACAGAAATTATAACGAATTTCAGAGTCTCAGAAGCCAACTCTGCCTTCTTTCTTCTGCTCATCAAATTGGGCCTCCCTCTTCTGCTCATTCTTATTTATAGAACTCTCTCTAATTTGTTCGTTTCACTTATCAATTAGACCTCCACTGTGGCAAGAATCTGAAATTATTGTAAAGATACACTCACTTGGGACATCCTCAACAAAATCACCGAAAACATCATCAACAATCCTCTCATGAATGGTCTGCGCAGGGATATCAAATGATGGCGCATCCTTTTGAGTTTCCTGCGTGGCTTACACAGACTTATGGGAGGCTTGGGAAGTCTTAAAAAATGTATGTGTAGATTCGAAAAAGAAACAGAGCAATCACAGATTAGCAAACATATACAGCAAAAGATAGAACACCAATATTTTACCGTGGTTCAGCAATATGCCTACATCCACATTGAGCAGAGGATTATATTAATTGTTAAAAACATAATTGAATAATTACAATGCAGCAGCAGTAGCCTTTATAAGCTTTACATCTTCACGAATAATGTCAAGAGTCACACTTGGAGGGAAACCAAGTGAGTCCGTTGGACTTCAACTCAACAATCTCCCACCTGATGGCCAATGGATGCTGCCACTGATCAACCATTCCCCTGCTCGCCCTGCTGATTTACCTCTTCTTTACAAGTCCAAGGGAAGTCCTAGCACATTCGAACTTCTCCTTGGTTACAAGTACAACGGTTAAAATATCAGCTGGATTGACCTTTGTGTCAATTTTAACAACTTTTAACTTGCCCTCTTCAACTTTATGCCGAACATAGTGTGCATGAATGTCAATGTGTTTTGAACGACGCTGAGATGAGTGATTATGAGCCATGAAAATAGCACTGCGACTGTCACAAAACAGAACATAATCACTTTGTTGATATTTCAGATCATCAAGCAATCGCTGTAACCAAATCATCTCCCTGGCACCTTCGGAAAGAGCCAAATACTCAGCTTCTGCAAAAGATAGAGCAATAGAATGTTGCAGCCTTGAGGCCCAACTGATAGCAGCCCCAGCAAACATGAAGGCATAATCAGTAGTAGACCTTCGTTTGTCCAAATCTCCTCTAAGATCAGAATCAGTAAATCCTTGCAACTGTACATTATTGCCACCAAAACATAGAGAATAATCAGAAGTGTTGTTTAGATATTTCAATATCCATTTAACAGCTTCCCAATGAGTCTTCCTAGGATTGCTCATGAATCTACTCACAACTCCCAGCGCATGAGCAATGTCGAGACGTGTAGAGACCATAGCATACATAATGCTACCAACTGCAAATTTGTAAGGAATTTTTTCCATAAAATCCTTGTCCTCTTGTGTTTGCGGACAAAAATTAGAAGATAGTTGAAAGTGAGAAGCAAAAGGAGTAGAAATTACCTTTGTATCAGCCATCCCAAATCTGTCAACTACTTTGTTAATGTAGTCTTTTTGTGTTAAAATGATCTCCTTCTTGTTTTTATCTCGGGTGATTGTCATGCCAAGAATCTTCTTGGCTGCTCCTAAGTCCTTCATAGCGAACTTGCTTGCCAAGTGAGCTTTCAACTCTCCAACAATCTTTTGACTAGTATCGGCTACCAACATGTCATCAATGTAGAGAAGGAGAATGATGAACTCACTATTAGGAAATTTCTTATAATAAATACATGGATCTGATTCACATCTAATGAAATTGTGATCAAGCATGAAGTGATCAAATTTCAAATATCATTGTTGCGGGGCTTGTTTGAGCCCATACAAACTTCGCTTCAATCTGCAATAAAGATGCTCTTGTCCCTGCTTGACAAACCCTTGAGGCTGCTCCATATACAGCTCCTCATCTACATCACCATGTAAAAATGCAGTCTTCACATACAGTTGCTCCAACTCAAGATCCCATACAGCTGCTAGCCCCAAAACAGTCCGTATTGTTGTCATTTTAACAACCGGTGAGAAATTTTCTTTGAAATCAATCCCCTCTTTCTGATCATATCCTTTCACCACTAGCCTGGCCTTGTAGCGCTTACTATCTCCACCTTCGTCTTTCAACTGGTATACCCACTTGTTCTTAAGTCGTCTTCGATTTTGTGGAAGAGTGACCAATTCCCAGGTATTGTGAGCTACAAGAGATCTCATTTCTTCTTCCATAGCGCCAATCCATTTGTCCTTATCACTACTGTGACAAGCGGCTTTATAATTAGCCGCTTCAACTTGCTCAAAGATCAAATATTCGGGCTCTACTTCCTCAACGTACAATAACTCATAATCAAAAATTTTTGTAGGAAGTTTCTTGTCTCTGGTAGACTGCCGCAAAGGATGTTATGAGCTCTCTGTTTTCCCTTGAATGTCTTGCGAATTTTTCTTGTGGATGACTATAGTATTAATGTCATCATTCTCATGATGACTCACTTGGCTCTGCAGAGCAACCGGACTATGCGCAGTCCACAATTCTAATTTTGCGTTGGGAGCAGAGTTTCTTTCCACGGGCTCATGTTCGATTGTTTGACCATGATTACCATGCTTAAAACAATCACGCAGACCATGAATTGTATGCGACCTTTGCTGCAAGGGAAGCAACCCCTGCAAACGGACAACATCCCCACTGGCCTGTGATTCAGAAGACTGCGATGAAGAATGGATTGGGGCTAAAACAGAGGTGGGTGAAAAGAAATTAAAGGCTGATAATTTGCAGCGGTATGACCTTCTAAGGAAATGTAAGATAAACCATTGCCATTGTTGGCTATATCAGATAAGGGAATATATTCCTTGACATGTGTTTCCTCCTTCATAGCTGGAAACCTTGTCTCATTAAAAACCACATCGCGACTCCTCACTATTTTATTCTCAACCAGATCCCACAATCGAAAGCCAAACTGGTCTTCACCATAGCCTATGAAAATACACTTTTGTGATCTGAAATCCAGCTTTGTCCTTTTTTATTTTGGAACACGGACATAAGCTTCACATCCAGAAACACGGATGTGTGAGTAAAAAATCCTCTTTCCCAACCACTCTTCTTCCGGAATACCAAACTCCAAACGAGATGAAGGACTACGGTTAATCAAGTAAACTGCTGTGTTACATGCCTCCGCCCAAAATTCTTTGTCCAAACCAGCATTGGAAAGCATACATCTAGCTTTCTCAAGAATGGTCCTATTGAGTCTTTCTGCTGCCCCATTTTCTTGAGGAGTGTGGAGGACAACTTTAATTCTTCGAATACCATGATCTGCACAAAAATTATCAAACTCCAAAGAACAAAATTCACCTCCATTATCTGATTTTAAACATTTAATTTTGAGTCCACTTTGATTCTCAACAAGTGGTTTAAAAATTTTGAATTTTGAAAGCACTTCAGATTTTCTAGAAATCATATAAACCCAAACGTTCCTAGTACAATCATCAAGAAAGGTAACTGTTAACTCCAGAATTTGCACCCTAAAACTAAGCACCTAAACACTTAGAAATTCTGGAGAACATGGGAACAATCACTAGCTTGTGGGTAAACTATGAAGGTGACTGAACCTCCGGGTTCTAGGCCGGTTCCTATTGAATGCAACTTGATACTTCACCTAACTTGATGGCAAAAAGGATAAGAGACTAAAAATTTGCAGAATTTAAAGAATGTGGATGGAAAAGGTGATGCACCAAAAATGATAATATGGAACCACTTTATCTCACAACACAATGAGTAGATAACCAGAAATGATAATGATACAACCTTAGTGGAAAGATAACACATATAAGTATTTCATGAAAAGATTCTAAACTGGATATTATGAAAGGAAAATAATCACATTCAATAACTACCAATCAGACATACAGGTCATGACCTATGCATAACTTTTACTAGCTTCTGAAAGCACTGAAATGAGACATTAGTTAAAGGCTTCTAAAGAAATGAAACACAAAAAACAACATCAATCACAAGTACACAACAAGGGACTCCAAGATAGGTCTGAAAATCTCTATATTATGCTCAAAGGCAAATGACAAAATAGCTCACATGAGAAGTAGACTACAGAGAAATGCCAAGGATATCCAAACTCATCACAACAACACTTTCTTCCTCCAAAGCTCCAACTCCTCCCAAAATGAATAAGGAGATCCAATATAAAGGAAAAGCTCCCACCTAAAACCCCCCAAAAATAGAAACTGCATTTCAAAATGCAGGGGTCGGATGTCAAAAAAATCCCTGCAAAAATGGACTAAAAATCTCCACCTAAAGAGTCCAAATAGCCTAAAAGACCTATGTGTCCAAGTGCTAATGATGACCACTCCAGTTTGGTCATAACAACCCCTAAAATGACTCAAATGACTATTGAAAGAGTCTAGTTTTATAACAAACATCAACAGTATGTCAAAATGCCACCTCTCCTTCTTCCACTTAGACACAATTTGACTTTTCAACCCCTTATCTCTCCAAATCCGAAAATGGACTTATTCATTTTAAAACCAAACTTGCACATTTTAATAATAATTAATTGATTTATAAAACATCAATTAATTATTATTAATTACAATTTTGCCAATTTTAATAAAATTAACTTGTAATATAGTAATATAAAGTACTATGTTACTTAATTTTATAAAGTAAGGGGCTTATGATTTAATTTATATCCGATACAATTCATCCATCATCGGATTTCAAAGAAGATTTTTAAAACATTGAAAATGCGCAAATCCCTGCCCTAAAAGGCAAAACATAAGCTTTGCACTCAACACTTCTTTTTGGCATTTTGAAGAAAACGTGAACTGTTTGCTTTGTGTCGGGCGCCGCCATGAGGAACCCTAGCCGCGCCACTTGAGTTGAAAACCTCTGTGCCTTTGGACGCCATTACTTGCATATTTTCTGAAGCTTGAGAAACTGGTAAGTTTGCCATCACTGCGGATCTGGAAGTATTTTCTTCTATTTTTAAAAGCTTTTAAGCTTTTGGAGCTTTTACCAGGCACGACCATTAGTATTTCTAATGTTATTTCTCCATCTTTCTGCATTGTGTTTCTGTTGTGTCTTTGTCCAGCCGCCATGTGAGAAACTCGAACTTTGCATTTGGAGCTCTCCATTAGAGCTGGGCGCGGCCTATGTGTGTTTCTGTAGCAAGGAAAGGGTAAGCCTCTTTCATGTTTGGTTTCCCTTCTGCATTTTATAAGCTCTAAAGAGCTGGGTCGCACCATTACATGTTCTGATACTCTTACTTCATGGAACCTTGTTTTTTGCTTGTATTCGAACCTCTGATGCCTTCATCTTGGGCGCCATGGATATATGTAAAACTCTGCAAATAAGAATAAAATAAACCTCTGTGAATCAAGGCCACGGCTGGTCTGTACTTCATCTCTCTAAAAATAGAAGACATTTTGACTGAAAATGAGCAGCAATGAAAAATCACTATAAAAAACCCCTCATTCTGAGCATGGCTTGAAAACTCTCTGGTGTTATTTTATCTTTCTGTGAGTATGTTTACTTCTGGTTCTTGTCTCAGCCGCCATGAAAACACCTTTAAACGAGCTTCCGTGGCTTTGATATTTTCCATATCTGTATAATGCAGTCTTTAAAAGTTCTTTTGCTTAGCATGTTTGCCATGAGAATTTTCTGTATTTCAACTCCATTATGCTATTGACACATGTAATTATAACATATTCAGCTCTACTTTTTGTTGCTCTTGCTGAATATAAAAACTTTCATTGGTTTGGCTGCAAAATCGAACCTTCGAATACCTTCATCTGAAAATCTAGAAGTTGCCATGAAAATATGTGAAATTCTGCAATAGAAAGAACTAACCCTCTATTGTATTGGTATAAACACGCGATTTGTTCTCTTTTTGCTGGTGTTTCCTGTCATAACCAACATGAATATTCTCTGGCCGAGCTTCTGTAAAGGCATTTCTGAAGCTTTCCGAACTCCTGATTTCATGAATTATATCATTAGTTGAAAACTGTGATCACTCCTGACGATTGCTTTGTGGATCACCATTATCTTGCTTTTAACGACTGAGCATTGAAATTATTTGCACAACTTAAATGAGTTGGGCTCTACCCTTGTGGGAGCCGCATTTTACTCCACTCATATTGAAACTGATGAATGGCAACATTGCATTTCCTGTTTCTGCACATGACACAAACTAGTTAGTAAAAATAAAGCATTGTTTGATTTCTAATGTGAATATCCGTGTGCGGGTGTAAGAATGATAGGTCAGTCATTGCTTAGATCTTTTGGATTTAACTTCGCTTTTGTTGTGTTTTCAGGATCTTGCACTTGGAGAACAAAAAGCGGGAGCAACAAGGTAGCAGCAACACGCAAACTATAGCAGCACCGCCAGTCATTTAGGCAATGACTGGCCCCTATGACTCTTATGCCTTGTTTTTCCATGTTCGCACATGTATTCATGTTATAAGTTCTAGCAATTCTTTATTTTCCTTAGCTAGTTTCACGGCTTGTGTGAAGCAATCTAAATACTTTGAATCAATAAAGGCTTTTCAGAAATTTCGTGTAAATCTTTTCAATATTGTATACATTTGTATAAATGCAACAATCCATTATTGAAAATAAAGTGTTCTTGATTCATATGTCTATACACCTGAATGCAATATAGGGAAGACTAAAAATAATGCACCTCACTTTGTTCCTGTTAAAACTTAACCAATAAGCTCAACTTGATTTGAGCTGTAAGGTGAGAATCGTGTAACAGTAACAAAGTAATTAGCACCTCCATAGGAGGTTACCTCAGTAGGGCCAAAGACATCCGAGTGTACCAACTCCAATGGTGTTGTCTTCATGTTGTGTCCATCCTTCAAAAAGTTGACCCGTCTTTGTTTGCCACGAAGACAATGTTCACAAAACTCCAAATCTGCAGATTGTAGACCCGGTAGTTGATCTCGGTTGAGCATCACCTCAAGTCCTTTCTTGCTCATGTGGCCTAACCTTTGATGCCAAAGAGCCACATCGCTGCCCACAAGAGTCATAGCAGCTCCCACCTCACCAACAGTTTCTACAATATAAAGGTTGCGCACTTTATCGCCTTTAGCAAGAATCATAGAACCTTTAGTGACTTTCCATGTGTTCGTGAAAGTGGTGAGAAAGCCTTATGTATACAGCTGACTTATGGAAATCAGATTTCTCTTCAATTTGGGAACATGCTGAACATATTTTAGCAACCATTGAACTCCTCCAGCTAATTGCAAAACAACATCACCTTGTTTAATTTCACAAGCTTTATTATCACCCAAAAATACATTTCCAAAATTACCTTCTTGATAATTTGAGAAGGCCTCCGTGCATGATGTAGCATGAAAGGAAGCACCGGAATCTAAGACCCAAGAATCCAATTTTGTGTCGCTTGTTGAAAGGACTAAAATACCATCATCCTTGTCATGAGCTATGTTTGTTGCGCTATCCAACACCCTTTCTTGTGTCCTTTTATACTTTCTACAATCTTTCTTGACATGACCAACCTTCCCACAAAACCAACAACCGCCTTCTCTTCCTTTAGACTGTGATCTTCTAGCTGATTTGGAACGCTGATTATGATTATTTCTACCTCTATATTGGCTTTTCCCTCTATTTTCGGTGCTTACCATGGTGAGGGCTCATCATTCTTCCTCCTTAAGTCTTCGGAGAGAAGAGTGGCGGAAACTTCATCGAAAGCCAACTTCTTGGAGCTTGATGCCAAAGTGCTTATGGCTGTCACAACTCCATCCCAGCTGTTTGGTAGAGAGCATAAAAGGAGAACAACTTTGTTTTTGTCATCTTGAGTCATTCCAACCGAATTCGCTTGGCTGATCAAAGTGTTGAATTCGTTAATGTGATTTGCCATTGCACAACCTTCCTTCATCTTGAGCTTATATAATCTCTTCATGATGAACACTTTATTTGCAGCCGACGCCATAGCATATGTTTTCATAAGTTTGTCCCAAACTTCTTTTGCTGTTTTCTCTTTTGCAACATTGAACAAAACATTTTCATTTAGCGAAAGAAAGATTGTTGCCTTGGCCTTTTCATCAAGAGTCTCCCAATCTTCGTCTTTCATGGTAGCAGGCTTCTTTGATTTTCCTCCAAGCGCAAGTTTGAGGTCTTGCTTAATCAGCAAAGATTGCATCTAAATCTTCCATATCTTGAAGTTCTTCCCAGAAAATTTCTGCAACTTCAAATATTCCATCATTTGGAAATTCTTTGCCAAATTCCCAAGCAGCAATTCAACCTGCTCTGATACCAATTGTAGATTCGAAAAAGAAGCAGAGCAATCACAAATTAGTAAACATATACAGCAAAAGATAGAACAACAATATTTTACCGTGGTTCAGCAATATGCCTACATCCACATTGAGCAGAGGATTATATTAATTGTCAAAAACAGAATTGAATAATTACAATGCAGCAGCAGTAGCCTTTATAAGCTTTACATCTTCACGAATAATGCCAAGAGTCACACTTGGAGGGAAACCAAGTGAGTCCGTTGGACTTCAACTCAATAGTATGCACAAGCCCTTCGTGAGTTTGCATACCCTAGTCAATAGAATTTTGATTTTCAGTATTGGAATTTACCCTGCCAATTTTCACATCATTCATCCCAATATCCTCTTTCATCTCAATCTTCTCCTCATCGTCTACTTCCCAGCTCAAATCTTCATCGTTTCGTGAAATTCTAGTCTTCTTCACAAAATCAGCCCATACCTCCACTTTAGCATCAGGAGGCATTTGCACACAGGCCATGTCTGCATACTTATTTGTTCTCCATGTTGAACCATCTTTGAAAATTCCGAACATATCCTGCACAAAGGTATTAGTTAGAATATGGGGTTGCAGATGTGCATGCTGTGATTGAGAAGTTTGCAGTGATTTAACACTTCCATTTTCAATATCATTGTTTCGCACATTCTTTTGCCAATTTCCCTTGTTCTAACAAACATGGCATTACTTTCTCACTGAAAATTACATCTCGGCTACGAGTAACTTGTTTGATGACGGGATCCCACAGCTGATAACCATACTTCTCATCACTGTATCCAACAAATATACATCATTTTGATTTCACATGGCCTCACACCCGAACACTCGCAAGTGATTGTAAGAAACATGCCTTTCGAACCACTTCTTCTCCTCCGGAATCTCAAAATCCAACCGAGAAGATGGATCTCAGTTAATAAGATAAATCGTTGTATCAACAAAATCTACCCAAAATTCATTTTCCAAACTGATATTGAAGGGCATGCCATGAGCTCTCTCTGAAATTGTCCTAATCAACTTTTCAGCTTCACCCTTTTCTTGAGGGGTGAAAGAAATAATTTTAATTTGTTGAATGTCAGTATCTGCACAAAATTTATCAAATTCCATAGAACAAAACTCTCCACCATTATCTGTTTTTAAACACATAATTTTATGACCAACCTGATTTTCAACTAATGATTTAAATTTTTTGAAGATGCCAAATACATCAGATTTATGTTTCAACATATACACCCAAACTTTTCTAGTGCAATCATCAAGAAAAGTAACAAAATAATGTGACCCACCAATACAAGTTACCTCCATAGGACCCAACACATTGGAGTGCACTAACTCTAATGGTCTTGTCTTCTTGACATGTGTCGAGGTGGAGACGCTGATTCTCTTTTGTTTGTCATAAATACAATGTTCACATAGCTCTTAATCAACAGATTTCAGTCTTGGAAGTTGATCTCTTTTGAGCAATATTTCAAGGCCCTTCTTGCTCATATGATCAAGCCTCTTATGCCAAAGTTTTGTCTTGGTGTCCACAACCGCCATAGCAGCTCCCACTTTAACATGACTCTCTAGCACATATAAAGTTCTTGATTTGCAGCCTCTCGCAATCACCAGGGCTCTTTTGGTCACCTTCCATGTGCTTGACTCAAAGGTGATGCAACAACCTTGAGTATCAAGCTGTCCCATGGAAATTAGATTCCTCTTGAGTTGAGGAACATCTTGCACATCCTGCAACAGCCAACTATTACCATTTTTCAATTTCAATAAAACATCCCCTTTGCCAACAATATCACACGACTCATTGTCATCAAGATGAACTTTACCAAGTTTGCCCTCTTGATACTTTTTGAAGACTTTCTGGCATGGAGTTGCATGAAAGGATGCACTGAAATCTAACACCCATCTATCATTTTTAGCTTCTCCAACAGATAAAATTAATACACCTACATCTGCAGCGTAAACTACATTTGCTTCATCTTCTTTTGATTTATTTTCAGCCTTCTTGTAAGACTAACAATTCTTTTTAATGAGACCTTCCTTGCCACAAAACCAACAACCTGAATTTCTATCCCAGGATTTGGATTTTCTTCTATTATTATTTTTTCCCCGTTCTTCGGATCTTCCTTTATTGCGGAGAATCAAAGCCTCTCCGGATGAAGTACCTTGAATTTTTCTTCTCAAGCGTTTGCTGAGAAGAATTGCAGCCACATTATCAAGTTTCAACCCATTTTCTTTCTTATCAAATTCTTTGATTTTGGATACCAGGTTACTAATTGTCATTACAACACCTTCCCAACTATAACGAAGAGAACACAAAAGCAAAATGGCTTTGATTTCCTCTTCAAAATTAATATCAACAGGGATTAATTGGCTGATTATGGTATTAAATTCGTTTAAATTATTGGAAATGTTGCTGCCTTTCTTTCATTTTCAGATTGAACAATTTCTTCATCAAGAAGACTCTATTAGCAGTTGAAGCCCTCTCATACATGTTTGTTAATCGGTCCCATAAATTCTTTGTTGTCTTCTCGGATGCAACATTAAACAAGACATTGCTGGAAAGGGAGAGGATGATCATTGGCACATCCTTTTGGTCCAACATATTTCAATCATTAATAGACATTTTTTCGGATTTTTTCTCCTTTCCTTCTAACGCAATTGAGAGATCCTTTTGGATTAAGAGAGCTCATACTTGTAGCTTCCAAATCCCAAAATTTTGACTGGAGATTTTCTCAATTTTTACCTTTTCCATCTCTGCTCAATCTCCACAACTCCTCCTATGCTCTGATACCACTTGTTGATTTTAAAGTGCAGATAAAAATATCAATTAACTAATAAAAATCAAAACAGCAATTAAATACACAAGCAAGATAAACAACAACACCAATTTACGTGGTTCGCCAAAGATTGACTACATTCACCGGAAAAATAGGGCAAATAGTTTTTATTACTTCCAGCAGTAAGTATGCAAAGTCTTTATCTGTATACAAATGAAAGAGATAGTAAAATATATATAAAGTTCTCTCCAAGGCAAATGAAGACTCGTGAGAAGGGGAATACTAAGAGGCAAGGGTTGGACATCACAATCAACACTAATTGGAATCTCTTATTTCTAAAACAGCTAGTTCATCCATCAGACTGTACTTGTCTCCCTTTTTCCCAAAAAACAGGGCAGTTCCAAACAACTGCTATTATTAGAAAAAACAGTTCTCAACTTGGTTTTGGTGAAGATGGGATTGCCTTTGCTTTTTTGGCATCTTCTAAACAGACAAACAATGAGAATTATGCATGCAGAAAACATCACATGCATGATCGGTGAACCATGAGTATTTACAATCTCAAGCAAACCAATTCAAACTTAAACCTGTTTTTCAATGCAAATAGATGAACTCCATGGTATAAAGATATTTTTCAGAAGACAAACAAATCGAATAAAGAATCCCTTGTAGCAATTTAGTGAATAGACCTAAGATTTTGACACCCTTGCTATTATGCAAATATTTTTTGTTAACACAAAAACCGCTGGTGATTCTTTAACATGAACAGCTGATGTAACTTCTTCTACTCTTTTTTTTATCCTGTTTTTCTTCTTTCTTTTACAGTCCATAAGCGTGACAATATAATAAATAACATATATGAAATATAAGAGAAGCACTTACCAGAGAGATGTCTCTATTTGCCTGGCAGGTTCATCTGCGAAAGCATCGTTCATATCCCGTTCCAATAGCCAAATAACAAAACCAGTAACAATAAGAGATAGTGCTACAGTCAGCCACATGAATAATGTAAACGGTTTCATGAAGGCCCAAGCAGAAGACTTTCTCTTCTTAATCGGTACCATGATTACCAGCCCTGTATCAGTATATGGCTGTGTAAAATCTACCTTCTCACTGCGGTTTGAAAGTATTGTGATATCAGCTACAACTGCATCAAATGTCTGGCAACCAACACGCTATTTGAATGAGGACTCGAGCTTGTACAAAATTTTCCCTAATTTGGAATCTCATAGGGATCATATTATTCGAAGAGTGATTTGAAATAGATAGCATTTTAGACTATATATGCTATCAATAACAGTTCATATTCCAATGAAATCCTTAACTGCTCATCTAAATTTTAATTTTCACGTCTTTTATTTTAGGCTCACCATGCTGATGCTAAAGTTGTGCATACACAGAAATAACAAACAAAAGCTAATTTTGAAACATTTAAACAGTAGAAACTTAAATCCCTTACCCAGTTAACATCTACTCGAAATCCTTATAATAACGACAAACAAATATAAAAAATAATAATAATCCAAAGCAATGACTTCTGTGCTTAATCACCCGATTATCTACTGGTAGAGTAGTTCAAACAAAGAACACCATATACCTGCAAACTAAGAAGTATTCCTCTTAAAATCAAAAAAAAAAATGAGTTACAATAAACCACAGAGAAAAGGGTGGGGTTACCTTATCAGCAACCTGATCAACGAGGACATCATGTTTATTACTCTCAGAAATCTGAAATTCATACTCAAAGTGACAATGAAGCCTTTCCAAAGCTCTCTTAAATACATCTATGCAGAACCCTTCAAACGTTTGGTTATTGTTTGTAATGTTTAAAAATCTAGGAAACACAACATGTGGGGGTACTCCCACTATAAACTTTCTGAAACCAGAAGGTGGTATTGAAGATCCATTTGGCCACATAATCATCACCCCTTCTTTCAATTTGAACTCTTTCTTTGTCCACGATCCTGTAACTCTGATTTCCCTGTTGAACACATTGACGATATCATATGAATGAATTTCAAGAAGCCCACTTCTGCTGAATGTTATGTTTCCACTAATTCCCTCGAAACTGCTGTTAACTGCTTTCTGAAACAGGGCATTCCCTTCCCGAAAAACATAGGCATCTGTCGAAGATTCCCCAGAAGACTCAAATTCCAATTCGGTAACTTTGTTATCTCTGAATAGATCATCAAGAGCTTTAGCAATTACCCAGACAGAATCATAAGCATAGGCTCCAACTATGCCAATGCTTTCAAAGTGAGTTACATTTGGATACAATTTCATGAATTTCCCCTTCCATCTCCTGTTGATAATCTCGAAGTGTGGACTACGTGTAATGCTTGTGCGAACACCAATGACTCCTTGCATTGAATCCATAGTCGTGTCATCTCGAACATCCAAAGAACCTGCTACCCACTCTGTTATAATCCAAACCCAACCCTGCTTCTTTATAATGCCTGATTGTTTAGCCTCAAAAAAGATTTTCTGGGCCAGTCCATAACTAGTATGTATAACAAACACACGACTCCTAGTCTTGTCGTCTTCTAGTCTCTTCTGAATATCTTTCCATGAGGAGTTATTCAAAGACTCGATTGATACAGAAAACTTTTGAACTATACTAGCAGAAGCTCCTTTGAGTGCATTGTGTAAGGCCAGCATCCCGTTAAAACCCAATTCATCGTCTTGAAATATGACGACTACTTCTCTCCAGTAGAACTTGCTGAGCAGAGAAGCTATTGCCTTCATCTGCGCTGCATCCCTGCCAATCATCTGAATTGAATATGCCGAATGTTTCATCGACACAGATGGATCATTGCCAGCAAATGTAATGAGTGGCACTTGTGCAGAATCAGCTAGGAAAGATACAAAGTTGGAGATTTTTGGTGTCATCGGTGCCACAACAGATACCACGTTTGCTCTGAACAGTTTCAACACTGTAAAACCAATTTCAATTAGGTTTTAGAACAGGCTCATGTCTGGGAGTTAAAAACCAGAACAAAACAAAACAAAATCTAAAATGAATGAAAGAAGTTTACCGCTCCCTGCATCCATGACAGCAGTCCTTCCTATCTCACTAATCTGAAACTGAAGGAGGGTCCCATTAAGAATGTTACGGTTGCTGTTAACGTCTTGAATGGCCAATTGTATTGCTACATTTGATTGTTTACCTTGATAGCTTCCCAAATCAAAGATTCCCCCAATCCTCACCTCTGGAGGGCTTGCATCATACAATCCCACAAAGAGAAGGAGGAATAAAATCAGGGGTCTCATAGCATTTGTGCAGACATCACAACTACTACAAGCGGGAAACATTGTTTACTACAAGAAAATCGCTGGTACGTTTGGATATGAAAAAATGAATTCAGACGAGCAGTGCAGAATGCAATTTCTATATAAATAGTTTGATATTATGGTTTTCTCCATTATTCTCAAACTCTCAAGCGTTTCCGTAGGCTGCTACACAAATGCAAAGCCCGGTTGATAGTACCGGTTGTTTGCCGAGTTATTTCTGCTGAGTAAAAACTAAATTAAGAATCAAAATTATACGGCGACGCCATAGTTGCATAGTATTTTCTTAGGGAATTCTACATGCTTTACAAGAAAGTACTAAGAAAAAGATTATGGAGAATAATATCGAAATATTCTTATTTCAAACTATATTTGTTATTGTATTTCTCACCAAACAAGGTGGAAATGATGGATACTATTATTTTGTGTGGTTGGTAGTAGTTTTTTTTTTAATGTGAGAGAGTTTGTTGTAGGTATAGTTAGAGTGTTCGATTGACGTTTGAGAAGTATGTAAAATCCGTTCTTTGATCACTGCATTTCTTTTTAATTGAGTTCACAACACTTATCAATTTAATCAATCAAACATCTTCCACTAAATTAGAAGTGTTGATTTCAAACTTCTTCATTCACCATAGTGGCAACAATTCGACGTCAAAAAAAATAAAATGTTTACATACGAAAGTGGTAAGCTCCCAAGGTTAGGGTCATCCCTAGATCTAGACCTAAACCTTGAGGGTTCATTCCTGATGACCCTACCTACATATCCCCTTTGGGAAATCAAAGGCTTCGTAGTTCATACACCAATGTTAAAGGGGGTTCATTTTCTCCTCTTGTATGAGATATTTGATCTTGGTTTTAACTTCATACTATTAATTAAGTGTAGTCCATCAACTTAGTCCAATTATAATAGAATGATTTTTTGCCATTAGGGGTTGGTTCCATACCAAACATTAGCATATATACACACAATTTCACACAAGGGTCATATCATTTCATACTCCCAAGATCACACACATCACATATACACAAGGTGACTAGCTCATACACATTGTAGGTACAAGAATGATTGACTTGTATGCACATCACAAGTATAATGGTGACTAGCTCTTATGTACATCATTGTACAACAATGACTAACTCATACACACATTACAAATAAAATGGTGACTAGCTCATATGTACATCACAAATACAATAGTGACTAGCTCAAGCATTCATCACACATATCTAGGGTGAACAATCTACACAATACATCACATGTTCACATAAATAACAACTAGTAAAGAGGAAATAGATGCAATCTACTGCATGTATCATCCCCCAGCTTGATTTATAATCGCATAAGCTTATACAAGTAGATCTCGCTTGGAAAAAGAATGTTGGTGCATCACATACTAAATCGTGGGTCTCATCCTTTTCCCCATACATTATTATCTTTGACAAAAATCAAGCAACCCATGCTACTTGATGTCATCACTAGCAAGGGAATTAGTAACAATATACACAAAACTTGAGGTTGTTTAGATACTGAGTGACTAACATATATACATAGTGAATCACTGGCACATCCCCAATGGCTAACTAACACATGTCCATAGTGCATCCTAGATAGAAAAGTAATGTTGATGCATTGCACATTACATCATGGGTCCATCCCTTTCTTTAGTCTTCTGCACCATGAGATAATTCCAAGATGAGGATTTAATATATCCATACTATAATGGAGGTTCATCCTCAATCATAAGAGGATCGAGTATACCATTGGGCATTTGGGAAGAGGGTTTGGTGTATCCCATACTATATTAGATGTCCACCCTCCATCCCAAGGGTCTTTTATAGGCACAAGTGATCACAAGTAGTGAACCTACCTAGCTCAATGGATTTTAACTTTAATCACTTATAGGCCATCGACAACACATCTTCCCACACAAGAAGAAGTGTCTTCCAATATATACCACCTTGCAACCTTGTGACCTTAGCTTTGGTTAGTGTTACCTACATGGAAGGGAAACTACTCACACAATTAATCTCATATCATAGCCGAGGTATCCCTTGATGACCTTTACCTCCATAAACCATGTGAATTTGAACTAATCCCTTACAACAGCCCAAACATCAATCCTTGGAATAGACCAATGATTTTTTGTCATTGCTCAAATATCTTGGAGGTTCACACTTTGGTTATCTTTAGCCCAAAACTTACATAATAGGGTCCACAAGTACTAGTCAAGTGGGCCTAAATATTACAATCAATTGATATAGGAGCCTATACATATAGTCCTGTAGGTTTGGATTTGATTTTTATGAACACATAAGAATCACATCGAACCAACACAAGATGGCCTCTATAACAAATACTGACTATAAAGTATTCTAATACATTCACTTCATTCATCTTACTATTTAGAAGAACATTATGTGTTAATATAAGGGTAAACCCACAAAAGTGGTTTACAATCTAAGTGAGAAAGGAAAAGTTGCAAAAAATGACCTCATGCCAAAAATTTTGGTTTTTGGGGTTCAAATGAATTTATTGGTTCGAGTGAACCAAAAGAGGGTTCGCTAGAACATCGGTTTGAGTGAACCCATTAAATGCCTTAGGCCCACCATTCTCGCAAAGAAATAAAGAAAACCTTTTTTTGAAAGGGGTTTCCCTCGAACTAGGGTTTGAGCAAACCTTGGTTTGATCGAACCCTTGGGGGTTTTCTCAAACCCCCCTTTTCCCACCTTCTCACCCTTTGGTCCAAAAAAACTCCATAATTTTTCCATTTGAAGCTCGGGTTGAGGATGAAAATGGAGGAGATTTCACATAACCAACTGGATGATGGTAGTCCTTAGAACGAGCTATCCAACGAATATAATTTTAATATGTTTTTATTTTATTATGTATTTGTTTGTTTAGTTTTATTAAACTAAGTTTTTCATCAAAAATCAAGCTCTCTGCTTTGCACATGTGGAAAAATAGAAAATTATCAAAAAAAATTTTGAAAAATACGAGTGCACCAGATATTGAAGTCCTTGATCCAACAAAAAAATAAATTGAATTTCGATACATACAAAAAAGCTACACTGTATACAGTCCGCCTATGTCTGAGTTGTGATTTTTTTGACTTCAAAACTTGATTAAGGAAAAAATATTCAATAAAACACTATGAAACCAATTGGGAGCACTAGATATCGTAGTTACAAATCTCAAATTCGAAAAAAATAGAATTTTATCCTTCATGAAAAAAAAAATTATGTTGTACACGGTGAGCATCACTCCTTAAAATTACTAAAAACATCTAGTTTTGAAGGTGATAGAAAAAGAAATGCAATCTAATTCCAATTTTTTTTTTTTAAGTATATTTAGAATCTACAGAAAAAATGTCACAAATCATTATTTTGCATCATCTTCAAATTCCTCACGATTTAGCCGCTATAGGTGCCAGAAAGTGAAGATTTAGTTAGAAAAAAAAAATTCAGTGTCCAGTTTGGCCAAAAATTGTAAACCAATATTGTGGGATCACCCATAAGTTAGGTTTCCTTAACTCATTTATAACTACCTAAACCAATTTAAGTCTCAAACTGAAGCCTATTGAAAAGGGAAGACCAATTTTTTTAGGAATAACCCCAAACATTGGAGTTATCCCCCCTAAACCCTCCCCCTATAGACTTGAGGTTATAGGGGCATCCTTCACCCAAAGAATTCCTATGTACCCTCTTCCAAACAAGATTGAATTCATACGTAGTTCTCCTCACATGGTTTCTCTCTAGGAATTTATACACTTGGATTTTCTACAAAAAAAGCCATCATTTGATTAATAATTAAGGGTTTAATAAATTTTTCCACCCAAGGGGATTTAATTAGACCTACCATCGATTCTTTCTTGCAAATCTATAAAGGGTTTAGACATATTAATATTGTCTAACACTAGAGAATAAGGATTAGCTAGGTTTTTTCAATAATACTATCATTCACCAATATATCTCTCCAAGCATGGAGATCTTCAAATACCTAAGCACAAGTTGCCATCCTAATTTACACTCAATCTAAGAATAGGATATCGATAACGAGTGTACATCCTTAGTAGAATTCAAAATATCATTATGATGCAACAATAATGTGAAAACCTCCATAAGGCTCCCAGATGAGGTCCCACTACAATATGGTTTAATGATATTGAGTATCATAACAATATTATATTAATATGGCATCCTTTTAGATGGAACACACAAATCTACTCTTACACAAGTACACTATTGATATTTTATGAACATTGATCACAAGAGATTGGTGCATGATCCCAACTTGATGCCCATTCCTCGGGCAATAGATTCATATTTTATAGAGAAGAAAATAAAATAGAATCAAAGAAAATGGAGCTATGTATTTGTATACAACAATGATCATGAAATTTATGACAAAACATAGTAATCCATTTAACTACATATATTCATATATAAATGAGAGATAATTAAAATAATTGCAACATTTTTAGAATTTTGTCACATTCATTTGACGTGCCATTACATTTTTTCCTATAAACTTTTCATAAGAGAATACCTAAATGTCACTAAGAGACCTTCTTGATAATATACCTAATTCCTTAGATTTTTGTACAACAAAGTCTTATGTAATATCAACTTTATTCAATTCCATGGCTTTGTACCCCACAAAATAAACTAGATTGGCATCTATGGCTAGCCTATGACAAATTGGAATTTTTTTGGCATCTCAAGACCACCATCAAACCAACCTCCTAAGAAAATGACAATAATTTTTATTATAATAGTAGCCAAGGCATCAAACCTTAACTTGGAATATTGTACTAGTGCCAATTTTATGGCCAACGATCAATCCCACCCAAAATGGGCATCATAGATTGAAAATGGCCAAGAACTAATTTTTGGTAGCTAGGAGAAAGCCTAGACCTGTGATGTTTTTTGTTCCCAAACACATTTTCAAATTTATGTTCTTTAATTCTCTAGTGGGTGGAAGACATGTAACAATTATGTATCTCATATCAATAGGAGAGTAGGTAGGAGACAAATGCAAAGAATCACCATGAAATTATAGACATTCTAGCACCATTGGAGCCTTATAAATGTCAACACGAAGCCTTTGTAATATTTTGAAGTGCAACTAGAACTCCGGTAGAGTTTACCATTGAACTAAGTTTGTGGAGAAATCCCCTTGAATTGCACCTATGAAGAAGACCATCTAAACCAAACTTGTGGGGAAGTCCAACTCAACCAACCAACTTCACAATATTTCAACATCCAATTTGAATGAGAAGTTCTAATGATGATGTCAAAAGAATTATTATAAGATGATATTATCATGATGTAAGCATGATATCATCATGGAATTTGAGTGTTCAAGATGGAATGGCATTAGTAGGGTGGGATGACATTAGCAAAAAGGATGTAGTGATGTTAGATAAGTATGGCTTGTAGGAAAATACAACTTGATTAGTTCTGTAGGGAAGTCCAATTGAACTCTAGATATAAATTCTTAATTGAAATGATTTATTTTAGTTGGATGGGGAATATCCACAAAAGGGCTAGAATGATAAAATGGTGATGGAATGGTCATGTCAGTGTGATATGACTTGCATAATTTTTAAAGTGAACCAAACTTATGTTCAAATGGAATTTCACGAGGACACCAACTTTATGTAAAATAAATATTATTTTCCTTCACTTTTTTTCTTTTGTAGGGATTTCTAAGTGGATAGGACCTTATGGGGAAATCAAAGTGAACTAGATTTGGTTCAGTTGGGAGGGTTAAACCCACATGCTAATTTTTTATCAATTTAATGTATTTCAAAAAACTAATTAAACATTCCCTATTTTTCTTGAGCTACACTTCAATAAGGGGGTCTAACTTAGGAGATTTCATAGATAAATTATCAATAATGGGTCACAAATGGCCAAGACAACACATGAAAAATGAAAGAATCAAGCAAAAAAGGGGGATTACAAACTTGAGTCCCAATAGGACTCATTTTTTTGCTACCTAAACATCTAATAAAACATAATCGTAAGGTCAACATGGAGAATCTACAGTGTGTTTGGAAAGATAGGAACCTAAGGTAAAATTATGAGTTTGATAATAGTTGAAAATCTAGGATGTGAAAAGCAGTTATATTTCATTAGATTGGATAATTGGGTCTTGAAATTTTAGTGGTAGTTTTGTGTGTGATTTATTGGTCTTCTAGTAGAGCTTGAGGTGATTCTATTGTTCTTTTATATGTGATGTTTTATTCAAGTGCTTTAATAAGTTAATAGATGTATTCAATTGAGATTATTTCAAATTGCAAAAGGTTATTTGTGTGAGGATTCAAGCAAATTGGAACAATAAACATTAACAATTATATGCAGATTAAATAACCTAGAAATAACAATGAAGAATAACACAGAAGAGATCAATGTAGAATTTAACGTGGTTCACCCAATATGGGCTACATCCACAAAATCTCAGTCATCTAATGATTTTATTATCTAGTGTAAAATAGATTACAATATTTTGAATACCATGCCACAACATACATCCTAGCCGCTTATAACAAGCTTTTTGGAAGCTTCTAGAAATAGGGTTTTACAAAAAAAAAATCATTTGCTGGTTAAAAAATTGACTACCAACCCCTTGGCGTGTTAATAGGAAAACCTTGACGTGGTAATGGGATTTTTTTTTGTTTTTCATTTTTTGGTTAAAAAATCAAATATCAACCCATTGATATGTTCACAGGAAAACCTTGACGTGATAACAACAAAAAAATTACCAGGGGTTGCACCCCTAAATCCTTGCTATCAAGGGTTGCTACCCTCGAACCCCCATTATCAGGGGCTTCCATCCCCAAACCCTTGCTTGGGGCACAAATTGGTCCTAAACCTCGACAAGGATACATAAAGAGTGTACAATATTTGCATGATCAGTCGCCACATACCAAAAATCTCCCACTTGGATATTGATTAAGCTCCACACCAAACAATTTTTGGTTTGTGCCAAAAGAAATTTTCTAGGAGGTTTTCTTACCATTGGGAAGGTGTGTGTTGAAGCATGCAAAAAATTATCCATTGTGGACTGTGAAATTCATAATTTTCCTATTGTATTGGAAACATATTTCATGTGGTTTTGGGATTTGTGTCATCTTAAGGCCAACATAGATTATTGGGGAAGTTGGAGAAGGTATAAATATGAGATTTCAATATAAGTGAAGGTAAACAAAGAAGATTAAGGAAAGCAAAGGAGTTATAGTAGGGAAACCACAAGGAGAAAGGACCTAGAAGAGAGTGAGACAATAAATAAAGTAATGTGGAGAATAATTATGTGACTAAAGGGTGTGAGAGTTTTGTGGTCTCATTTTATACTTGGATGTAGCCATCGCAACAAGTTTGGAAGTAGTAATGTGTTTGAATGTGTGAGGAAATCCATTGTGGAAACTTGTGATGCAAAGAAGAACCTCCCACTTCCAAGCATAACTCAAATTTGCGTACTCTCAACATAACACATTATGCAATACAACAAATATAACAATAAAACTCATATAAATTCATTTCATTTTCAACAATAAAAACAATTACATAAATCAGCAAATTAAACTTATTACATTAGTCATCCATGGCTTCTCACACACATTATCATTCCCACATTCCTTATTCTCAAATCTACAACACAAAAATTTCCTCCTTCAAACTCTTCAACACAAAAATTTCCTCTCTCGAATCTGCAACACAAAAATTTCCTCTTCACAACTCTTCAAACTCTATGCTAGACGTTTTTCCTCTTGTGGGCATCAAAAACCCTCTTTTTCTTCAATATTTTTGCTTCTATTTGCTAAGAACTTGTTGCCTGGGCCATCTACTCCATTATGGCTGCCTTTTTCTCTTAAAAATTGTTATTTTAAAGTCGTTCTCACTGTTGTAACAACCCACCCTTTTTTTGGACGTGAGAGTAATGCTTTCTCCTCAAAA
Organism: Sequoiadendron giganteum; assembly: GCA_007115665.2. Lineage (NCBI taxonomy): Eukaryota > Viridiplantae > Streptophyta > Pinopsida > Cupressales > Cupressaceae > Sequoiadendron > Sequoiadendron giganteum. Next base: position 421,167,874 of record CM021100.1, on the reverse strand, counting down.
ATAGCATACCAATCAATGCATTTTTCGTTATAAATTGTCATGGATTCCTTTTCTCAGTTTGGTACCATACTCAATAACTATTCTTAATTGAATTTTAGTTATAAATTCATTAAGAATAATTCCAATAATAAATTTCTAAAGGAGTATGATAATGAATATTAAAATTGATTTTATGCAAGTTACCATGACTGCCAATAATTGATAAAATTTAAGTTTTGCATAAATTTTCATTAGAAGCTCATATTCACTTTAAAACTTTCCAAGATGCATATAATTTCATTTCAAACCTTTCCACCAAGCCGTTTTTCTCTAGCTCTTCAATTTTTTGAAAATTAATTGTTTATGTGGCCTTTTAGGATAAAATTTATGATTTTAAATTCTCCCAATTCGTGAGGGATTCTGTCATGAAACCTTCACCAAATTGTGTTGAATTTTTCCAATAATATCTCTTTAAAAGGATATCAAACTAGATCTTACAAATTTTTAGAAATAGTTATTTCCGTAAAACTACCTTGCGGAGCCTTAAAATAACAATTTGTCGAAAACTTGAATCTTGCATTTTCAACTAAATATTTGATTTTTTTTTGAGATGCCATGAACAACCAAAATAAGCCAAAATGAAATAAAAAAACTAACAAATATTTTTGGGTGATGTTGATTACCTATGGACCCAAATGCTCCTACATCAAACACGTCGGGTAAATTGAATTTTGTGAGTATAACTCACAAAATGGAGTTGAGTAGTAGGACTGCCCTTCCAAATTGTAAACAACCTATCACAAAATCCATCGCTAAATCAAATCTATAAACTTCATTCTTCCATTACTTCTTCTAGAATCTACCTCAAACACTATGCATCCTCCTACACCATCTTCTCTCTTCCTTCACCTTTGTGAGACCAATTCCACCACAAATCGACCACCTCCACCAAGAATAATCTTCATGTTCTTCTGCAACACCTCCATACAAATATGCACCAAAAAATCTATTTACACCTCCTCTGCATTCAACTCTTCAATTGCATTAATATCATTATCTTTGTCATAATAATCTGTAATGAAGATTTTGGTACCCACTTAGGGTCTCTAACACTTCTACAGTTTTTCACCTAAAAGGAGAGAGGGATACAAAAATGGCTATCATTAAATTCAAATATTAGGGGTAGATGTGATGTGTGTGATTGAAATGTGTCTAAGTGAAATGATCTAAATGGTGGAAATGGATAAAAGAGATCAAACACTTAAAAAATGCAACTTGTTTGAAAACACATTTTGATATGTAGTGAGATGGATTGAAGACAATACAAGACAAGATAGAAGAGAAGATAAGGAGTCCACCTAGAATATGAAGAAGGATCATATGGAGGTCTAGAATCTAGAAAAACTTGATGAAGAAGCTGATTGAGATACTTGTGCCAACTTGGGCTACTTAGTCTAGTTTATGTGAAAATCTACCAAAACCAGTTTTGGGAAAAAGGGTACTCAAATCTATAGAAAACCCATTTTAGGCCCAGCAGTGGGACTAATTCACCAATTATGGCGACTTAGTCCACTTTAAGGTTTTAGGAAACATGAAGGTGAAATATGTAGCTTTTGACTTGCACTTCTAATCCTCACAAGTTCTCCGATATGAAACTGCAGAATCCGGTCTATAAGTGTCCTCCAAGCTCCAACTAGGGTTTCTGCAACCTTGAAGGGCTTTGAAAGGTTGTTGAAGGATTTTCCTCCTTTGTTTTTTTCCAAATCTTCATAAAAGATCTGCAAATCACATAAAGAGGGAAAACTTGTTGATTGTTAGGGCATGGGGGTTTACCTTGGTCAAACCCCTTTGAAATAACTAAACCAAAATGAATAGAAAATGTAATGGAGTATGAACATAAAACAATGTAATTATTACTTTGCCACAATGAGAGACCTTGAGTTGCTGCAACAATTTTCCCTTGAATGCTTTAGATAGATGCCTTGATGACTTAGAATGCTCAAACACTAGCTTGCTTGAGAAGAGTGAGAGATGAGTGATTGAGAAGAAATGAGGAGACTAGACTAGGAGATTAGAGGTTAGAGATTAGAGATTAGAGATTGCAAAATGAGGGGAAAACCCTTGATTTATACATGTGCCCTAATTCCCCCAAAATACCTCATCACATGCTGAACTTAGGGTTTAGGAGACAATATCCCACAAGAATTTTGAATTAAATTTGATTTTTATGCCACATGCCAGGACTAAGTTTCCCAAGGTGGCGACTTAGTCCACTTGGGCCATTTTGAGTGGTTGTCAAGAACTAAAGTATGATTAATGATGTTTGTTGGGATTGTCTTCAGAAACACACTTAAGTGGGGCCTATAAGTGCATTAAGGGGTCATTTTATTATAAGGGTGAATTTGGTGATGAAAAACCTAGAAAAGTGTGAGGGTTAGTTACAACACTTTTGACTAAGGCTTGGAAAAGGGCTATTTAGGTGAGTTATGATGAAAGGAGCCTAGAAAAGTGAAGAAATGTGTTACAATACTTCACAACACCTTTGCAAGACACCATAGAATTTTTATTGATTTAAAATGGTTCAAGACCTAATGTGAATGTGTTGACCACATTGCGACATTAAATCTAGGCAAGACTAGGCCAAAAACAATAAGAAAGGGCCCAAATGAGTGAAAAGTGTCAAGGCTACACTTTTTTGTGACACAATCAAAATAAAAAAAATTAACCATTACCTCAAGGATTTCTCTCTCTATTTCTACTATAATATCTTCTTCTCCATCACCATCAACTATTTCATCTTCTCCATCTGCATCTTTTTTCATTATCCTTTCAACATTATCTTCCTTCACTTGCATATAGTAAGGTAAATCAACTATTACCTCTTTCTCCTCTGCTCCAACTTCTCCATTTCCCACAAAAAAAACAAAGTCAACATGTTCATGAGACTTATCTTCTCCCACCTATATCTCCCCATCCTCTTATCACATTCATCAGTCAATTTCCCTTCAAGGAAGATATCTATATTCCTTATCTCCTCTTTGAGTAGGAGATCTTCTTCATATTTACCAAATTATTCATCAAATATAAGATTGTTTTTGCTTCAAAAAATTCTTCCTACTCCTGTTCTTCTTCTTCTTCCTCATCACTCTCTGGTTCCTTTCTCTATGCAAACCCTCTTCTTATTTATTGTTTTAATGCTTCCACTTGCCTTCTCAAGGCTCAAAAATAATCACTATGGACAATATTCGAATTTCTTTCTCTACCTCTACTCCTACCATGTGGGGCTCCTGTTGCATACATTTTCTACAACACCCACAACACATAGATCTTGGTGCAAACTGCCTCTCTTTAGTAGTCTGTTTACACACTCAAGACTTGCTACTCTGATACCACCGATGAAAATAATAACCTCCCACCTCCAATCATAACTCAAATCTAAAAACTCTCAAAAAAACACATTATGCAATACAACAAATCTAACACAATATAGCTCATATAAATTCATTTCATTTTCAGCAATGAAAACAATTACAAACTTATTACATTAGCCATCAATGGTTTCTCACACACATTATCATTCTCGCATTCCTCACTCTCAAATCTGCAACACAAAATTTTCCTCATCAAACTCTTCAACACAAAAATTTCCTCACACTCAAATCTACAACACAAAAATTTCCACTTCATAACTCTTCAAACTCTATGCTGGACGTTTTCCCTCTTGCAGGCATCAAAAACCCTCTTTTTCATCAATATTTTTGCTTCTATTTACTAAAAACTTGTTGCCTAGGCCATCTACTCTATTATGGATACCTTTTTCTCTTACAAATTGAAATTTTAAAGTTGTTCTCACTATTGTAACAACCCACCTTTTTTTGGATGTGAGAGTAATGTTTTCTCCTCAAAAATGGCATACCAATCAATGTTTTTTTCGTTACAAATTGTCATGGATTCCTTTTCTCAGTTTGGCACCACACTCAATAACTATTCTTAATTGGATTTTAGTTATGAATTCATTAAGAATAAGTCCAATAATAAATTTCTAAAGGTGTATGACAATGAATATAAAAATTGATTTTATGCAAGGCTGCCAATAATTGCATAAAATTAAATTTTTGCATAAATTTTCATTAGAAGCTCATATTCACCTGAAAAATTTGCCAAGATGCATATAATGTTATTTAAAACCTTTCCACCAAGCCATTTTTCTCTAGCTCTCAAAAATCTTGAAAATTAATTATTTCCATGGCCTACTAGGATAAACAAAAATATTTTAAATTCTCCCAATCCGTGAGGGATTTTGTCATGAAACCTTCACCACATTGTATTGAATTTTTTCAATACTATTTCTTTAAAAATATTTCAATCCAGATCTTACGGATTTCTTTAAATGTGAATAAGAAAATGAATAATACTAAAATCTAAAGATACATGTAGGAATATGAAAAAATAGACTTAAAATACCTAATGAGATAGAAACCCTAGGAGAAAACATGTAGGAATATGAAAAAATAGAATTAAAGTACCTAATGAGATAGAAACCCTAGGAGAAAAACTAGATCATGTAAGAGCAAATGTGTTCATAAAAACATAAAAAGATAAATGAATGCCTATAAAGTTACATTTCATATGACAATAAACTAACCTAATTGAGATCTAGAACATGTCATGTAGCAAGACTTTGAAATCTATAATAATAGAAATAAATCCACTTAGTTGATTCCAATGTTCGATCTCATGTCATGTAGAAATAAATTACCTTCAATGTTTGTCCAGTAGCACTAAATGGGAAAATTTGATCTTGTTTTTAGTTATTAGAAACACATAACAAGCCGAAAACCGGTTGCTTAGTAATAGTCCATCGAAGGCATCACTATTAGAAAATGAGACAAGCCAAAACAATTGTTTTACAGTAGAAGGAAAGAAGAATCGGTCACCTGACAATAGAAAGAAGTTGAAGAAATCGATAAGGCGTTGGCTACTGCTTTGATATAGTCCAGAAAAAGTGGCCAAGTCACCAATGGTTCATCTGCAAGATAATTGGCCATTACAACTAACGTAGAATATTCCATGGTTATACTGTTTCGATCAAAGATTTTCACACTTGGAATTTCCTTAGTAAATAACGCTGCCTTGTTCTCATCGCTTTGCTGGGATTTCAGATATGACAGAACTGTGGATTTTTTAAATGATTATTAGTCCAGAGATGACCCTCTCAATGCACGTAGGACTTTTTATCCATTGCTACAAAGAAATAAATCACCCTCATAACCTTCTTACCAACTTTAGTGCTAACACTTCACCTAATGAGGATGTCCTACAGTTTAGGAATCTCTTTCAATGGGATGGGTTTATTGCTCCATTGCCTAATGATCATAACTCATTACATCGATAATCTCTACTTTTCCTTTGGTGGTTTTTGGGGTGACCTTTTTCTTGATGTCATTGCTTTGTGCCATGGATTTTTCTATGATAATTTTTTGGTCATCTCTTAACATTTGAATCTTATGATCTACCCTACCAAGGGTGTTGTGAACTATATATTTTTGGAATCCTTAAACAAAAATTATTAGACATGAGAAATCAAAATTACATGATGAGTTTATTTTGTGGTCTTCAAATTATTTAAATTCTCTATATTTTATGTGCTTTTCCAAGTGAAATAATCAAAAAATTATTTTTTCTCATCAGAAATAGTCAACTCAATATTTCTAATATAATAGTTGATCATGATGAGGTTGACCAAGGCCTAGGTTTTCCTTTGGTTGTTGGTGATGTGATGTTCACAACTCCAAAATTGGCATTGGAGTCCTCAACAATGTTGTACCCCTTCGTTAATGCTAATATTTATCTTATTTTAAAAGGTTTAACTACCATCATTGTGGACTTAAGTTTTGAAATTCTTCATGGAGAAAATTGAAATTATTGGGGCACATCGATGTTGTTGTATATGCTCTATCTTATTGGTGTTTTCTTTTTTAGCATCTTCATCTCCATTAAATATTTAGTAACATTGTTTGATATTGTTCCTAGCTACTTGATTTCTCCTTCACTTTTTGTGGAATTCAAATTTGAGTCAAAATGTGAGGAGTTTGATGCACTAATTAGTAATGAAACTCAAACTTAAACAAGATATGTGCGCCTTTAGTTAGAGAAAAATGGAATTAAAAAAAAATGTAGATGCAACAAAAAAGGAACATTATACCTCCATTTAACCTTTTTGATATGCTCCAATATTGAATGATTGTGTAGTGATGCAATACAAATTCTCTTTGCTCCAAACTACCTAATTTGATAGAATGTAATGTGATAAAGACTTGAAGAATGTATCATATAAGGACACTATTAAATTGGATAATTATTTTTAAGCCTTCAATTGGAAAGGGATTTAAAAAAATTAAAATGGACTCCACTTCAATTTTCCTTGGAAATGCTACAATTCCTATCCTTACATTATGCTCTTGTTTCTAGAAATTTTTGAAATATATATATCCACTCAATGGTTGAATTTATCTTAGAAAAATCAACTCTATTATATATCAAATTATGACTAATTCTCTAAGATCCTTATGCAATAAAGAGTTTCACTTTCAAAGGGCATAAAAGCATGTTGATTTCCTAGAACAATATTTCTTATAAATTTTATTTATTAAAAAAATCATGTGGGAATGTAATTAATGTACCATAGCTATTCTCGGGTACATATAAATATAGTGCTAGATTTCATAGTTAGGGGGAATTAAATTAGAGTTTCATGGTCATTAAAAGGAGGATGAAAAATAATCTTGTAAAAACAACTCTATATAGTTTTTATTTTCAAAAATATAATTAATATTTGTAGCATTTCATATTACATGATTACTCAAATAATTGTTGAAGTATTATGCATCACTCATTTTGATATACGAAATCATGACTTATGGTCCCTTATTAGTATTCATTTGAAATCCTTAAATAAGATCTATTCATTATTTACTTACATTTTTTTATATGGTTGTGCAAAAGTATGTTATTAATGGACAATTATATTGTCTAACGAATGATAATGTTATTAATTTAGATTACTCTTCAATTTAAATTTCAAATAATTTTCTCTTTTCCCACACTATTTCAAGAGGGATTATGTTAAAATTCATAAGATTCATCTTCTAAAAAATCTTGGAGATTGTTCTAAAAGCTAAGATTCATGCATTTAGACTTCACATGTTGCTACAAGTTTATAATATTTATAAACTAGAATATCAGTAGTGTTGATACTCCTTTTTCCTTTTCAAGGTATTTAATAAGTGAGATAATATCAAGAAAGGTGTCTCAACCTTATTCTTGTTGGTGTAAATAGGTAATTTGTGTAACTACTTATTATTGGGGTTTTATTTACATGTTAAGTCCACTTAGGTCCTTGGCATATTTAATAAAAGTTGTTTAGATAAGATTTTATTAAATATTAGAGTCTTGAGTTATTTAATGACAACTCATGTCATTTAATAATAAAACCTACCATTTAATGTATTGGAATTTGGTACTTCATCACACCTTATCTACATAAGCAAGGCTACTATACACTCTTGTAAGATACCCCGTCATAATATTTGATAGATTTCAATATTAAGAAAGATCATTTCTTGCATACTCTCTTGTGGAAGGTTTTCATTAGTTTTTGTAGGTGGTCTTGGGATAGAGCTAACTTAATGTTAAGAATATAAGAATGTAGTTGTGAACCCCTAAACCTGCAAATGCACAAAGACGACAAACATGGTTAGATGTTAGATCAAAATACATGCAAATATGAGAGATTCCCCATGAAATCCATCTATTCAAGCTAAGATTAGGAAAATAACAAAAACTTAAATAACAATTAAATCAATCCTAATTAAGCTAATAGCATGATGATCTTATGGGAGAATTGGTGCCAATGAAGTGTTGCAATTGGCCCTTTCCCAATTCCTAAGTAGCAATGATATGTGAACCTAGAAATGGTCAAATCTCCAAAGAGATTTGAGCATAACCTTGGTATCAAATGTGATAAAATGATGAATGCTTGGATATGATGAGCAAAATTAGTTCTCAATTGGAGAGAGTAATTTTGTATATGAATTGTGGATGAAGATTGAGAAGAGAGGTCTCCAATTTATAGACTTTTATTTGGAAGAAGTGAGCAAGATTGAGAAATGTGGGATAAAAGATAATCCAGTGGCATTGTGCCACTTGTCTACATGTGATTGGATGAGGAATGAGCACATTTTGGCCAATGTGCATGATAAATGCATAAATTTGAATTTGAAATGGTGAGTTGACTTGTTGAAGGGGGAAGAGAAGTGAAGTTAATGTCACTTGGCTCAAGGTCAAGGACATGTAAGAGGCGTTGAATGCCTTGTTGGAAGGACCAAGTCCACTTGGCCTTTTTGAATTCAAATGAAGGAATATTCTCTTTTGATGCTTTGTGAGGGAATTTAGATGAATTAATAAATCAAAGTAATTGATTTATTGTGCAAGTTGCATTTTCTAGAGGATTTTAGTGAGAGGGATTAAGTTAATCATGGATTTGATTAATTTAATGAAGAATTAGGTGATGTGACAATTTTAGACTTAGATTTATGAATTGATTTAAGTCAAGAATTGAGAGGAAATGATTTATCAAATAAATGATTTGATTTATTTAATGGGCGGGTGCATGGAAATGGGTAGCAATTCAGTGGACACCCTAAAAAAAAAAAAACTTGAAAGCCATAACACGAGCATGTTATAACGCGCTTGCGTTATGTCTTTCGTTAAACCTAGGAAAGTTCCCTTCAACCACAAATACAAAGACATAACGTGAGCGCGTTATAACGCACTCGCGTTATCTTCTGTTAAAAGAAAAAAAACAAATGCAAATCTCTCATTTGCATTTCGACTAGTTTTTTTGCTCCACCCACGGCCAAAAATCTCAAATATCGTGCTCGCGTTCTAGGAGAAGAATTATTCACCAAGAATCCAAATTTCTTCACAATGATGGCGCCACGACGATGAGGAGCTATACGAGGTAAGGATTCTATGCTTTTTGTTTTGAATTTGTTAGTTTTAGGTTGAATTTGATATCTATTTGTTTTAATTTTTAGGAGATGCAAATCAACCTGCAAACCCTCAAAATCCTCAACAGGAGGACCAACCAAATCCTCAAGATAAAAATCAACCACAACATCAACCTCCTCCACCAATCACTCAACCCCCTCCTAGCACTCAAGAAAATTTAATAAGTGAAATTGAGAACAACAAATTCAAATTGAGGATTTGATCAATAGGTTGAGTGATCCAAATGGTTCAACCACAGAAAGAATGACCCTAGCAAATTCATTGAAAGATATGTTAAAAAACGTAGATTCAATTAGCAAACAAATAACTAGATGGGAAGATAGGAGGCAGGTAGCCAGGGAGTATTATGCAAACAAACTATCATACAAGGATGTGAAAGATTTAAAAATAACAAAAGGTGATTTGTGTTCATTATTCACCGGCCCACACACAAATCAAAATCTTACCCTCAATGTGAAGAGGTTTCCTATCCATTGGTGCCACCACCAACAAATGAAGGGGCGGTTTTATGATAGGTGGTACATGGTCTTCAATTACCCACCGCGCAACAATTACGAGGTCCCACAATATTTCCTTAGGAAACTATATAGTGAGTTCATATTGAACAAAATCCCAAATTATTTTGTTATGAGGGATTTCCAGGGAAGAGGTGAGGGGTCAACTTAGGATAGACCCGGTGCACAGCCGGATCCTACGCGGCAAGGTAGACGAGCTCTCGCTAGGCACCTCATGAGCACATTGTTATGCCTTCTGTCATGAAGGAAAGTGTTGATGTAGAGACATTGCAAGCAACACTTTGACTCAGAGTGTCATCCATCATACTAGCCCTATTCTACAGCGCCATCCAGGGGAGTCTTCTAGTGGTGGTCTTCGAACACATGTGTGTCAATCTTGCAGGGCTACTTGTTCACATGACCCCACCGACCCTCGGGAGACTAGTACGCAGGATCCGTTTGCAGCTAACATTTTGCATGAGGCATATGGCATTGATAGCCAGGTAAAAGTTAGTGCATGTGCTCATTGAATTTAATTTATTAAATTTTGATTTTGAAATGCAAGATTAACTAAAAAAAAATTATTATTTTAATAAAATTGCAGGGTCACAGTGTTGAGACTGGATACACCACCCCCCCACCAACCTATTTTTGCAATACACCTATCGCTAGGGTATGTAACTATTAAACAAATATAAGTTTATTACATATTAATGGCATTGTTTTACGAATGGTAATTTAATATGCAATTTTGGATGTTGAACAGACTAATATTGGAGGTTTTGATGGAACACTTCCCAGTGGCGCTGGATTTACTCAAACCTTCACGCAGGTAATAGAATAAAGAGTTTAACTAATGAATCAAGTACTTAATAGATTTGTGTAGTTTATGCATGTACATCGTTGATTACATTGAATAATTTGTTGTTTTATTTTCAGTTGTTGTGAGACGATACACCTCCGAATGTGACGAGGGCAATGGATATTGGTCTGACATCTGCTATACAATCCTCTATGGCTCTGACAGAAGAGGTATGAGGCAAATTAGTAAATTTTAATTTACATTTGTTGTTATAGATGTTAGTTAGTGAGAAATCAAACCATTATTGATTCACGTAGTTTTTGTCTATTTGCATGGTTTATACAGGGCTTGAGCATGCCTGAGCATGGGCATGAGGATATTTCCCTTGTGGACAGAGATCGTGAGATGGCTGTAAGTGATTATTTTGTCAAATATATCATTTTTTATAATGTAATCTCTATATATTCATGTCTTTACTTCTTATTGTAACAGTTAAAACTTCACCATGAACTAAACCCTAGGAGGAGTAGCAGGAGCACTCCACAAGCACAACAAAAATGAGTGACAGACCTATCGCCATCCAAGTGAAAAGGAAAGGGAAAGATTTTATTTCCTGGGCATGGAGAGCAATGACTTTTGATTCCAAAGTCCTTTATTGTATGCCTGCATGGCAGTTTTGTACATATTTTTTATTGGACATATTTGACATTGTATGCCTAGATGGCATTCTCATAAGCCTACATGGCTATTTTGTACATATATTTCATACTTATATTGACATATATTTATGTATGCCTACATGGCTATTTGGTTAATACAAATATATTTTTTCGATGCCTGTCCATATTTGCATTCTAAATTGATGGTTCAATAGATATGAGTTACGTATATTCAAGTGTATACTTTACAATTTATGTGTATACTTTGTGACTTACGTGCATTCAAGTGTATACTTTGTGGCTTACATGTTGTCATGAATATACCTTGTATTTGTGCATATACTTTGTTTTAATTTGTGTATTCTATGTATTCGTGTGTATACTTTTTGAGGCTTATGTGTTTATGAGTACTTGTAGTTCCCTTATTGACATGTACATGTTTAACTTATTCATGTGTATAATTATTAATTGGTTAGCCCTAGCATTGATCTATGTCATACTCAATGCATGATCCTTGAGATGGAGTAAGTACACCCTCAAGGTCAAAAGGAGTTTCACATGCATTCTTCGTAGGCTCAATTTGGTAGTCAAACCAAAAACCTCTTGCATCATTGAAACGAAAAAAAAATTCCTTTATAGCAGGTCTGAAGCCATTATCATTCTCCATCAGTTCTTCATGTATCCACTCCCCATTAATGGTTGTCTCATGACCTTCCTAAAACCAAGCACTTATCTCATTTGTGATAGAAGAAATGTATGAAGATTTATCTTCCTCCTTATGAACCATTCATTATCATGAGAGATGGTTTCTTGTGAACCACTACTGATGAATCATGGGTCAATGAGTTTGACTTGTAAAACTACACGATTGAATCCTGATAGCAATATCACAATATTTATATATCTAAATGTGTTACTTCCTTTAGCTAAAATTTGTGCTTATACTTATGTGATTGATGTATATTTGTGTATGGGATCATAGTAATTTCTATTTGATGATGCTATTGTGTCTTTACGGTTTATTTATTAAAGGGTGCATGAAACAAGTTTTAAATCCTTACAAATATTTGAATTTATTAGGTTTTTCTATTTGTCGAGTCTGGGCTCCGAGCCCAAGTCCAAGTCAAAAAATGGCTTGTCAAGTCTGAGGCAAGTCCTAGTCTTGTAACACTGGTGTGAACACATCGAGGAATAATGTTTATGTCGATGAAGAGAGAACCCATCCTTGTTTCCAAACAAACCATTTATCCCTCAAGAGCACTCGTGCTCTTCCCAAGACCTATTATTTGGTCTTCCTAGGGTATTCCTCTCTACCATACTAAGGAATCACTCCTAAACCCCTCTCACCACGTAAGAGTTTCCACCAATTTCAAATTCTTCTCCATCACTCCCAATCCACCACTAAGCTTCCTTGGGCTCCACACTGACCCAAAGTGTCCTAACCACTCCAGGGGCTAGGAAAGGGTATTCTCACTATCCCCTTGTTGATTTGACTCCTCACTGATCCATCTCATAGGATTATTTCACTTTTTACCCACCACTTTCTTGAAAAACACAATTTTAGGCCTTGTAGCCTTCTGCCCCAATTTGGCCTCCTAGAACCCGTTTTCTTGAATTTTCTCACAAAAAGTCTTAACAACCCCCAATATTTTTGTAGATTCTTTCTTTTGACCATCAAGGCTCCAAGATTTACTAGGCCTTAGGTCCTACAAGTGTTCGTACATATGTTTGTCCTCAAACCCCCTATTTTCAAGGGTTCCTAGGGTTTTTGGCTCTTTTTCCTTCTTTGACGGCTTCAACGACCTCATCAACTCTCCTCCTGGCACACACATGACTGAGATACATGTGCCTACACTCCCATAATCTTGATTGGCACAAACCAATCCATTTAACAACTCTCCTTGTTGTTGTCCTCTCCAAGCTACTAGCTAGAATGCACTTGCACTCGCTTAGTGCTTGATGATTTCATCACCTTCCCTGCAAAACAAGAACCCAAAACCTATATGTACAATATTTACATAGTCCCCAACTTTATTCCAAGTGGCCATGAGAGGAAAGCCATGGGAAGTCAAGTGGGACTCATTATTCAAAAAACTGGCCTGAACTGGCAATGAGACCAAGAACACCAAAAACTTGCAAAAAGATAACCAGTCGGTCTAGATGAATAATATAATGCTACAAAAGGTAATTAAGTGACACAAATGGAAGACTCAAAGCATCAGATAAGTCCTTTCAATCCATTATTGGCTGGATGAAGGCACAAAAACAGAAATTCAATAAAATTTGCACTCTTCCAATCACAAAAATGTACCCTCCAAGTCTCAATTCATGAAAAGAATCCTCCAACCCAGGTATTAGGGTTTTTCTAACCTTATATACCTTTCTTCCATGTGCTAGGACCCTTGGGTCGGGCTTAGAGCATCATTAATTCCATTTTCCAACTTTTAGGACAAATAGCCAAGGCAACATTGCTCAAAATGCTCATAGTGTCCAAGACTTACCCAAACCGCAAGCCCCTAACAAACCTATTGGTGTAGGAGCACCTAGAAGAACACCTAGGAAACACTAGGAATAGGAAAGCTTTGTTAAATTTTGTTTTAAATGTGATAAGGTCATGTTGACCATTGAAATTGTGGAAGAGACTTAAAAATGTCTTGGTCAGGAGCTATCAGGAGTGGAAGAGTTGTGAGTTTAGACACTCATGTTTGGTAGTTTCCAGTAATTAGAAATAAAGCCCAAAATGTTGCATATGTGCAATTTTGGCTTAATGTGGTGGTTATGTCCAACCAAGGGGAAGGGTAACCACTTTTTGAACCTTTTTAAGGATTTCCTTGACTCATGTGAAAGGTTGGAAGGCATTTGAAGTTTTGTAATTTTGAATTTTTCATGAAGGAGAAAGAAGAATAGTAGGAGTAATTGCTTAATTTTCTGCATTTGAGATCTTGGTAGTGTGTTAATGGCATAACCAGGAATTGGAATACGTGTGGAATGTAGTTTAGTTGATCTTAAAGTGTTGGTTGGTCAATAACTGGTTGTTTCATCGTTCAAGTTTCTGATTTCAGTTCTCTAGGTTCTTGTTTTTGGGTTATTCTGCCTGGCAAGCTGCAATAAATGGAGTTCTAGTCCACCTTTCCCCTGTACCTGGTGTATGGGTTCTTGGACATAGTGGCTAGGCTCCATGCCTATACTTTTAGTAGTGTTAGGAGTCATTAGGGGTCAAGTTGGCATGAAAGAAGACCTTTCCTAGGTGAGCTAAATAGTGCCCAACTAGGAAAGTCAAGGGGTGTGAAGCACCTCACTTGCAGGGAAGACCTCTCCATGCTAAACCCTATGGTAGAAAGGTGGAAGGAGGCCCTACAGAGGTCTGGTAACAGTTAAGAGGCTACACCAATCTATTTGATGGAAGAACTCCATGACAGTTCACCCGGGTGGCCAAGAGTTGACAAAAAGACCCTATATTTGCTAAATTGATGAATGAGCTTGTGTACGGCAAGACAAGGACTAAGACCTTGAAAATCTTGAAGAACTTGGTATCAAGACCAAGAAACCATAGGTAAGTTTTGGGGTACTTTGGGAAAGTTTTGAGAAACATCCACTTTTCTCAGGTTAGGGCTCTAGGCTTGTAGCCTTTTTAACCCTAGGTGGGGGTTTGGAGGGAGCGATGGAGAAATGGAGCCTAGTGGTTGTTCAAAAACCCTAATAGGATGCTAAGAAGCATGATTTCACATCTCTACACCCCTACAAGGATCTAACTGAGTGTTGAGAGTGTTTGACCTTTAGGGAAGATTAAGGGTCAAGGGTGAGATAGTGGCAAAGCACCAAGTTTGGTTTGGTAGTTGTGAACTTGGATGAAAGTGGAGATGGCCAATAGGACCTATAGGTGAAGGTGGTGGAGAGTGCCACCATAGGGGATTTCCAAGGTGAGACCCAGAGCATGGAACAGTGAGTGTTCCATCCAACCCCATCTTACATCACCTATTTCCAATTCACTCATAAAAAACACTCTTGGGACTTTACATCATAGTCCGTATTCCCTTGGTGGTTGGCTAGAACCACCTACAAGCCAAAATTGCAAAGATCTCTCCAAAGACCTTAAGGTGCTCCTGCACCATTCTCCCCCCTGCAACAAAGAAGTTAAGGAAACTATGGTGTCAAGAGCTCCTCACTAATTCCATGCTTCTTAAAGTCACTTTCTGCTATCCAAGTAGCCTCTGACTTTGGTTGATGTCTCCACTTCACTAGGTGCTCCATGTATGTCTTGTGCCTAGTCTTCTTCTTCACCCTTGAGTCTAGAATCTTGTCCACTTGTGGTCTGATCTAATCAGGTACCTTGAGTTCATCCACATCCTTACTCACCTTAGCACTATACTGTTCCTCATCCATTTCTATTCCTTTATACTTCACCAAGTCCTTCACATTGAAGATAGGCGAAATGGGCATCTGCTTGGGTAACTCCACCTTGTATGCATTGGATCCATACTTAGCCAACACTTTGCATGGCCCTATCCTTTTCATCTGCAACATTACTAACCACTCATATAACCCCTCTGTGGTTTTAAAAGATGACTTCCATTCATCTCCCTCTTTCATCCTAATCTGATAGTAGCCACTTTTCAAATCAATCTTGGAGTAGTACTTAGCACCCCCTAAACAATCCATTAAGTCTTCTATCCTAGGAATAGGAAACCTATATCTAATGGTTATCCTATTTATGGCCCTAGAATCAGTACACATTCTCCACTTATCTCCCTTCTTAGGTGCCAACACCACTGGAACAACACATGGGCTTATGGTTTTCCTGATCAACCCTTGGTCCAAAAGTTCTTGATCTTGCCTTGCTATCTCCTTTTTCTTCTCTAGTGTTATTTTGTATTCAGCCTTGCTAGGCAATGTTGCTCCTGGTACAAAGTCAATTTGATGACTGATTGCCCTCTTACGTGGTAGTGTAGTTGGTGTGCCTTCACAAATGATATCCCTGAACTAATCCAATAGTTTCTTCACCTTTGCTATCATAGGTAGCTGACTAGGTGACTCCTCCTCCTTTGGCTTGAACATGATTGCATAGACAACTCCTTCTTCCTCCTTCATGTCTCTTAGGAATTCCTTTCCACTTATCAAAAGTACAGTGGATTCTGCCTTTTCCACTGTGCCTTCTTAGGGAAAAAACTTTGTGGTTAAGCGCTTGAGCTGGAGTATACTGGAATGGGTGACCTCTCGGGAAGGCCTAGTGCCTCACCTCTATGGGCATCACTTAGATACAATGAGTGCTAAGTGGGCCATTCAATATCATTTCAAATTTGTTGCGTTAAGCAACTTACAAATTTGCAACTTAAGACTCCTCCAACCTAAGGGATCGATTCGGTGGAACATAGCTCAGAGTGATTCCACGTGTTTCAGTGTAAAAGATGACCATGTCTAGCGTAAACATATCTATTTGGACATGTTGGAATAGTCCGTTTGGTCACACAAGTTGCAGAATGAAAGTTGCACCACTCTGCAACTTTTCACTGCTTGCATTTGATGCTTTTTCCATCAAGTGAAAATCCATCACCACTGGAAAACCACTTCGAGATAGCCAAAACCGAGAGAGGTTTTTGTAGACAGGCTCAACGCGATCCTATAGGATTGGATGAGAAGTTTATAAGTATCACGACATCTATGTAATAGCATGCTGAAGTTTGTAGCCATTTTGCACTTTGGACCCTTAAGGGATCGATCCGGTGGAACATAGCTCCTAGCAATTCCACGTGTTTCAGTACAAAACAGGACCATGACTAGTGTAAAAATACCTATTCAGATGTGTTGAAATAGTCCGCTTTGTCACACGAGTTGCAGAGCAAAAGTTGCACCACTTTGCAACTTTGCACTCCTTGAATTCGACAGCTTTTCCATCAAATGAAAATCCGCCACCACTAGAAAACCACTCTAAGATAGCAAAAATCGAGAGAGGTTTTTGTAGATAGGCTCAAGGAGATCTTATAAGATTGGACGAGAATTTTCTAAGTGTCATGACAGTTGATTAATAGCATGCTAAAGTTTGCAGCCATTTTACACTTTGGACCCTTAAGGGATCGATTCGGTGGAACATAGCTCCTAGTGATTCCACGTGTTTCGATGTGAAAGAGGACTATGCCTAGCGTAAAAAAACCTATTCAAATGTGTTGAAACAGTGCGCTTGGTCACACGAGTTGCAGAGCGAAAGTTGCACCACTCTGCAACTTTGCACTGCTTGAATTTGACACCTTTTCCATGAAGTGAAAATCCGCCGCCATGAGAAAACCACTCCAAGATAGCAAAAACCGAGAGAGGTTTTTCTAGAAGGGCCCAATGCCTTTCTATAGTATTAGATGAGAAGTTTCTAAGTGTCATGGTATCTGAGTACTAGCATGCTGAAGTTTGCAACCATTTTGCACTTTGGACCCTTAAGGGATCGATCCGATGGAACATAGCTCGGAGCGATTCCACATGTTTCGGTGTGAAAGAGGACCATGCCTAGCATAAAAATACCTATTCAGACGTGTTGGAATAGTTCGCTTAGTCACACGAGTTGCAAAGCGAATGTTGCACCACTTTGCAACTTTGCACTGCTTGAATTTGACACCTTTTCCATCAAGTGAAAATCCGCCGCCATGAGAAAACCACTCCAATATAGCCTAAACCGAGAGAATTTTTTCTAGAGGGTCCCAACACCTTTCTATAGGATCAGACGAGAAGTTTCTAAGTGTCACAGTATCCGAGTACTAGCATGCTGAAGTTTGCAGCCATTTTGCACTTTGGACCCTTAAGGGATTGATCCGGTGGAACATAGCTCAGAGCGGTTCCACGTGTTTCAGTGCGAAAGAGGACTGTGCCTAGTGTAAAAATACCTATTTAGACATGTTGGAATAGTCTACTTGGTCACACGAGTTGTAGAATAAAAGTTGCACCACTTTGAAACTTTGCACTGCTTGAATTTGACACCTTTTCCATAAGTGAAAATCTGCCGCCATGAGAAAACCACTCCAAGATAGCCAAAACCGAGAGAGGTTTTTTTAGAGGGGCCCAATGCCTTTCTGTAGGATTAGACGAGAAGTTTCTAAGTGTCACGGTATCTGAGTACTAGCATGCTAAAGTTTGCAGCCATTTTGCACTTTGGACCCTTAAGGGATCGATCCGGTGGAACATAGCTCAGAGCGATTCCACGTGTTTCGGTGTGAAAGAGGACTGTTCCTAGTGTAAAAATACCTATTCGGACGTGTTGAAATAGTCTGCTTGGTCACACAAGTTGCAAAGCGAAAGTTGCACCACTTTGCAACTTTGAACTGCTTGAATTTGACACCTTTTCCATCAAGTGAAAATCCGCTGCCATGAGAAAACCACTCCAAGATAGCAAAAACCGAGAGAGGTTTTTCTAGAGGGGCCCAACACCTTTTTGTAGGATCAGAAAAAAATTTTATAAGTGTCACGGTATCCGAGTACTAGCATGCTTAAGTTTGCAGCCATTTTGCACTTTGGACCCTTAAGGGATCGATCCGGCGGAACATAGCTTAGAGCAATTCCACGTGTTCCGGTGCGAAAGAGGAACGTACCTAGCGTAAAAATACCTATTCAAACATGTTGGAATAGTCCATTTGGTCACACAAGTTGCAGAGCAAAAGTTGCACCACTTTGCAACTTTGCACTGCTTGAATTTGACACCTTTTCCATCAAGTGAAAATCCGCCTCCATGAGAAAATCACTCCAAGATAGCCAAAACCAAGAGAGATTTTTCTAGAGGGGCTCAACGCGATCTTGTAGGATCAGACAAGAAGTTTCTAAGCATCACGGTATCTGAGTACTAGCATGATGAAGTTTGCAGCCATTTTGCACTTTGGACCCTTAAGGGATCGATCTAGTGGAACATAGCTCAGAGCGATTCCACGTGTTTCGGTGCGAAAGAGGACCGTGCCTAGCGTAAAAATACCTATTCGGACATGTTGGAACAATCCGCTTGGTCACATGCATTGCAGAAAAATGTGTACAAATTGTTTACTTGACCTTTATATGACCTTTTTCACATTGTTTACATTTCAAAATTCAAAGTTTGCAAATTTTCCTACTCAAGGCATATACACAACAAGGTGCTACTACACCAAACATGAACTTCAACCTTAAAATATTTGAGTATATCTCATTATGTAATTAAATCTTATTACAATGCCTCTGGCACTTCGTTCTCTCAGATCTTTTACAATGTCACTCATACATTCAAGATTCTCTTTAAATGTCTACATCATAGGTGCTCATCACGAGGTTAACTTTAAATGAGTATCTTGAGATTCCCTCACTAAGCTTCACATTCTCTCTTACAATGGCTTGAAATCAAAATTGAGATTTGTCATTATCATCAAAATAAGTATGTTGCATTGCTTTTTTGGTTGAGATTTTCTTTTCAATGGCTCTTAAATTAGCATTTTCTGCAACGAAAGATCAATCAACCCTTAGTAGTTTACTTACAAATACGCAAAGTAAAAGAGAAAAATAAGGAGAATCCAAAATGGAAATGAAATAAAAATAGATGGAAGACACTTATAGATGTTGCATTGCTTTTCTGGTTGACATTCTCTTGGATGACTCATATATATGCATTTTTTGCAAGGGGGCACCAATCACTGTAAAAGAAGATGATAGCATTGGCATCAAACAAATTAATGTGCATACATGTATAAATTAATAAGAACCAATGTGCATATACTTACAAATTAATCCAACCAACCATCTGGGTCTGCTCTTCCCTTTATTGTGTCAAGTATTGCCTCATGGTCAGACTCACGAACCTTCCATAATGTCGTGTTCAAAGGTCTACCCCCATATTTGGTCAAATGAACATTGGATGCCACGACAAGGTTCAAGTAATGAAGAATCTTACGATGCATGTCAAAGTCTTGAAATAGCCAATGTTTAACACTTGAATGTGGGTACCTTTTAAGCCATGTTCCAGTAACCACAACTGACCCTGTAGGGTATTCGATGTTTTCTCCATCTATAATTGGTGCCTCCAATTTCTTTTTTTGTCTCAACACAATGACACAAGTAATAGTCTATTCCCTCTTCATTGTCTTCATCTGCAATAACTGCATAAACATGCCCTGCATTGATATGTGCAAAAAATCTCTTGAAATTTGTCAACATTACGAATACAACACAAAGTAAGATCTAACGATATGAAATTTCAACAACTAAGAAAGTAGATATATCACCTTGTTCAACTAGGTCTGATATGTGGTCAAAGTCCACCGATGATTCTATCTATGTCAGTTCCAATGCCGTCGGAGGGCAATACATGTGACATGGGCTAAGATAACTTATGAACCATTTGTCAACCCACTCCCCTGACTCACAATCATTCCAGTCTTGCATTGTACATGAAGAACAAAAGCATGCCATCTTTCATGTATCAATACTCCATGAACCTGTATTTGAGCTAAGGAAAGAGTGTACCTCACTCGATCCTATTAGTGTACAATAGTCTTCATATGGTGCAATGTTAGTATCATCCATCAACCAAAAAAATATATAAATTGAAGACGTACCTTCATTACCTGGACCCATCAAAGCATTACACCACTCGACGATTGATTTTACATCTGTCAACTTTGCACTATCTTTATACTTTAACTCTTCACGTGCTAATGCTCTTTTCACGCATGCTCCTGCACCATCATGCTCCCCCTTTCCATGTCCAGCCTCACAAAAGTTCCACATATGTTGAACACCTGTAATGACATGCATCTTGCACAACCAATAGAACATGCGCGAGTTTTGAACTATGCTACACAATTATCAGACCATATTATATGTTGATCGTATTTTATGCCCCTCTGAGCCAAACCATTGTAGAACATCTAGAAGCAACCTTGAACGAACTCTGGAGAATGTGTGCGATCATCACTAAAGTAAAAGTGGTACTCCCTCAATACCTTCCTTTGCTCATCTATACTATTAGATGCATGAATGAATGCTATGTGCACAAATATCAAAACTTATGTGGAGTTGTAATACTATGACTGCACCTCATGTTGTGGCTATAAAGTGTAGTTCTCTGCAAAGTCAACCACGGATACTATGCTTCCAACTGGAAAGGTGTCCTTGCATAGCCTGAACTGTGTGTCCAACCATCGGGCTCTATGGGTATGCATTGCATACTCAGACAGTATACTATCACAAAATGTGGTCATAAATTTGTACACTGGTATCTTCTCAATAACCAAATCACACCTTTTTTCTTGAGATCCATCTTTTGTAGCATATGCCACTGTTTTATACTTCTTGAACTCTACTAGTTTTTGGCCCACCTCATATGTGCTTTCCATATGTTGACATACTGGCATATGCTGGAAGCCACCGCAATGCTCGCATGAACCATCCAAACATGTTGTCCTATAGAATATCTGGCCATCCTCTATTTCACATAAAATATTTGATAAGAACTCTCTTGAAGATTTTGGTGGGGCTTCTATGCCACAATCCTGCAAAACATCGTTAGTATGCAAATCTAAACATATAGAATGATAAACATCGTAATGGTTAGAAAATTCAATATGTAGTTTACAACAACAAGTAGTGCGTGTGTGATTTATCTTGACATAAAAAGGTTTGAGCAGTTCAAAAAATCTTTGAGAAATACTAATTTGAGGATAATCATTTTCAAATTTCTGAAAAAATTGGGTTTGAGTCATATCCAAAAAATGCTTTGGATGTGGCTCACAATTTTGACTACCGATTCTCCTTCTTACCACATCCCTTTGATTCGGAGATGGCCTTTTGTTATTCTTCCAATACTCTTCAATTAGTGTTCTCAAGGCTTCAAAAACTTCTTTATCTTTTCGTGAAAGTCTCCCTGAGAATGCCCATTATTCATTTGTATCATTGCCCTCAATTCTTTGCCGCCTTTGAATGGCTCTTGATAAATTCTTTCTACTAATTCCCATTTTTTCACTAGTCTTTTTAATTAGGCGAGCTCTCTTTGTTTTACAACTTACCAAAGTTGATGTAATGACATGTCGGGTGACATTACTATCCTTTGAGCGCGAGGTCTTACCCACACTCTCATAAGCATCCATTAGATTCTTCACAATAGTGTCTTCACTCGATGCATTCGATGTTCTCAACCCAAGAGTCTTCATGATGTTCCTATACTTTACACCCTGCATCATTTCAACAAATAGTTGACATCTTGTAGTCTCATTTAGCCTTTCAAAGAATCGTTCCCAAATCCCTTCAGCATGTCTTTTACAAGTGCATGTTGAAATCTTACCTTCCATGTGCTGCAAAATATCATCATCAATATTAATCAAATACTTTGGCTTTCTATGAAAAATTCTTGGTGGTGTTCTCCTAGATACATACATCTCAACATTAGGAATTTCATCAATATTTAATTGAGGTGGGATAGATTGCATACCTTCGATCGAGGGTGGAGAAGAAGACATACCTTGAGGTTCACATGGGAATGATGGCATACCTTCTTTGTCAATTTCGAGTGATGATGTACTCTCAACTTGAAATGTGTTGGATGGTGTCGAACAATATTCACTTGTGGTAAATGGTGTCCCTCCATATTCACTTGTAGTAGATGGTGTCTGTCCATATTCACTTGTGCTAGATGGTGTCGCTCCATATTCACTTGTGCTTAATGGTGTCCCTTTATATTCACTTTTCATAGAGGGTGTGTCTCCAACTACGGTATCTGAATCTATCTTACGATGATGTTTTCACATTCCTGCCTTTTGTGCTGCCAATTCCTATTCTCTTTTTGACAGTTGAGGTTCCTCTACAATCAGGTTGTTTTCATCAATCATTTTCAATTTATTCTTTTCACGATATGCTGCCACCCGAACTCTCTCCTTTTCTTTCAAGGTTTCGTTCTCTTCATCTGTTAGTTTCCTCTTTGTCTTTTTCTTTGGCATGGCATATAATTTTATCTGTACCATGGTAATGAGATGAATATTAGTTCCTAAAAAATGTATCCATTCAAGATAATTGAAAAATATATGTCATTGAAGGCTTCATTTATGTGTGAGTTAAGGAAAACTTAGGGTAGTCTAGAGCCTTGAAGTTTGGAGAAGCCTGAATGATGAAATTAGGCAAATTAGTCCATGTAGACTTGGCAATTTGTCCTAAAAGTGGGAAAAGGGAATTAATGATGCTCTAAGCCTGACCAAAGGGTCCTAGCATGTGGGAGAAAGGTATATAAGGTTAGAAAAATCCTAATTGAGCATGTGGTAAATCTATTGTACGATTTGGAGTTTTGGAAGGGGAATTTGTGAGTTGGAAGAGTGCAGATTTCATTGAATTTCTGTTTTTGTGCCTTCATCCAGTCAAGAATGCCCTAGGAAGACCAGAGAATAGGTCTTGGGAAGATCAAGATTTCTCTTGAAAGATAAGAATCCCCATGAATTGTTGAAGGAGTGGTCTATGTAATGAACTTTTGACCTTGTGCCGGGTATTTTGAAGATGTTTGATGTTTTGGAATGGTCTGGGAAGGCCCGGGTATAGGAGTTTCTATAAACCCTCCCTCTTTGCTTAAAAAAATGGGGGTTTTTGTATTGGAAGCCTAGTTGAGTAGGTAAGGTCCTAAGACCTAGAAATTATCTTGTTTTGAGACCTAGAACTAAACAACTTGTGAATGACATAATCATTGGTTGATGTTTTGAGGAACCTAGTTGATTGTAATTAGTTATTTTCAAGATTTTTGAAGGTGTTTTGAAGGTCCTTAAGGAATTGGGAACTCTTGATGCTAATTTGAGTATACGAATCAAATGTTTTGTGAAGGGGAATATAGTTGAATGCGTGTGTCAAGAAAGGTGTTGATTTCTTCCTTTATACTACATCAGTTTGGGCAAAGGTATTGGAAGGTCTTTGGACCCTTTAGATGAATGGGAGAGGCTTGGAGTTGTCTTAAAGGATGAATTTTGGTGAATTGTTATGAATTTCTATAATTGGCAAGTGTAACTAATTGTGTATATAATTTGGTAATTTAAAATGTGCATTGACAACCTAAGGTTATAATGACAAACAAAAAATGAAATCAAGCCATAATAGAATGAAAGAAAATTTGTAAAGACTTCACATACCTTAAAAACCAGAATTTCAAATGGAGGAGTTCAACCCAATTATGTAGCCTTAGCTTCTTCTTTCTTCAAACTCCACAACAATTTAACTTGTTCAAAAGCTTGTTCCCTTCCACACTTCAATTGTATATCAATTTTCAATGGAATTCAAACTTCAATTGATATTTATGTCTTTCAACATGGAAACTCTTCTATTTCATGGAAAGGTGGTAAAAAGATCATGGAAAAGGTGATGGAATGTGAAAAAGATGCTTGCACACTTCACAACATCATCAAAAAGATATTTTTTGTCGGAGCACGTGCAAAACTAGGGGAATATGCAGACTATGGGCCTTCAAATCATGGGTATATAGATTTTTTTATAGTTTTAGTGGATTACAAAACGTGCTCAAGTTATAACGCGCTCGTGTTATAACGCGAGCATGTTATGTGAAATTTTGTTTTCTTAGTGTATTTTTTAGAGTATAGGAGTTTTTGAGAGAGTGGGAGTGAGATAGGGGGAGAGTGGAAGATAGAAAGGGAGGGAGAAGGTGAGAGTGGAAGAAAGAGAGAGGGAGAGAGTGGGAGATAGAGTGGAGGGAGAGAGGGGGAGACTGGGAGAAAGAGAGATGGGGAGAGTGGGAGAAAGAGAGATGGAGAGAGTGGGAGATAGAGTGGGAGGGAGAGAGGGGAGAGTGGGAGATAGAGAGAGGGATAGAGGGGGAGAGTGGGAGAAAGAGAGATGGAGAGAGTGGGAGAAAGAGAGATGGAGAGAGTGGGAGATAGAGTGGGAGGGAGAGAGGAGAGAGTGGGAGATTGGAAGATAGAAAGGGAGGGAGAAGGAGAGAGTGGAAGATAGAGAGAGAGGGATGGAGGGGAGAGTGGGAGATAGAGAGAGAGGGATAGAGGGGAAGAGTGGGAGAAAGAGAGATCCTCAACCCTTAAACCCTAATCCCTTAATCCCTATACCCTCTTAATCCCTCATCCCTCAACCCTCAAACCTTAAACCCTAATCCCTCAATCCCTATACCCTCTTTATCCCTCAACCCTCAACCCTCAACCCTTAAACGCTAATAGCTCAACCCCTATAGCCTCTTAATCCCTCAACCCTTAATACCTAATCCCTCAGCCCCTATACCCTCTTAATCCCTCAACCCTTAAACCCAAATCCCTCAATCCCTATACCCTCTTTATCTCTCAACCCTCAACCCTCAACCCTCAACCCTTAAACCCTAATCCCTCAACCCCTAATCCCTCTTAATCCCTCAACCCTCAATCCTCAACCCTTAAACCCTAATCCCTCAATCCCTATACCCTCTTGATCCCTCATCCCTCAACCCTCAATCCTTAAACCCTAATCCATCAACCCTAATAGCCTCTTAATCCCTCAACCCTCAATCCTCAACCCTTAAACCCTAATCCCTCAACCCCTATACCCTCTTAATCCCTCAACCCTCAATCCTCAACCCTCAAACCCTAATCTCTCAATCACTATACCCTCTCAATCCCTCATCCCTCAACCCTCAACCCTTAAACCCTAATCCCTCAACCCCTATAGCCTCTTAATCCCTTGACCCTCAATCCTCAACCCTTAAACCCTAATCCCTCAACCCCTATAGCCTCTTAATCCCTCAACCCTCAATCCTCAACCCTTAAACCATAATCCCTCAACCACTATACCCTCGTAATCCCTCAACCCTTAAACCCTAATCCCTCAATCCCTATACCCTCTTTATCGCTCAAACCTCAACCCTCAACCCTTAAACCCTAATCCCTCAACCCCTAATCCCTCTTAATCCCTCAACCCTCAATCCTCAACCCTTAAACCTTAATCCCTCAATCCCTATACCCTCTTAATCCCTCATCCCTCAACCCTCAACCCTTAAACCCTAATCCCTCAACCCCTATAGCCTCTTAATGCCTCAACCCTCAATCCTCAATACTTAAACCCTAATCCCTAAACCCCTATACCCTCTTAATCCCTCAACCCTTAAACCCTAATCCCTCAATCCATATACCCTCTTTATCCCTCAACCCTCAACCCTCAACCCTTAAACCCTAATCCGTCAACCCCTAATCCCTCTAAATCCCTCAATCCCTATACCCTCTTAATCCCTCATCCCTCAATCCTCAACCCTTAAACACTAATCCCTCAACCTTCAATCCTCAACCCTTAAAACCTAATCCCTCAACCCCTATACCCTCTTAATCCCTCAACCCTTA
>CM021100.1:421066969-421141346 GCA_007115665.2 Sequoiadendron giganteum | reverse complement strand
CCTCCACTCCTATAACCTCTACTCTATAACCTATTAATCCCTCATCCCTAAACCCTAAACCCTTAAACCCTAACCCATAAACCCTCTACCCTCTACCGCCAATCCTATACCCTCTACCCACTTAGTAAACTCTCTACCCTAATCCCTCAACCCTCTTGACCCTTAATCCCTCAACTCTTAAACCCTTAGACACTCAACCCTAAACCCTCAACCTTCAACCCTAACTCCTTAAACCCTAAACTGTTAAACCCTTTACCCTCTACCCTCTAACCTCTACCATGAACCCAATACTCTCTACCCTAAACCCTAATCCCTCAACCCTTAATCTCTCAAACCTTATAACCTCTACCCTATATATTGGACCCTCAACCCTAATCTCTCGACCCTATACCTTAAACCCTCAATCTTCAACCCTCTACCCTTAAACCCTCTACCCTTTACCCTATACATTAAACACTCAACCCTCAATTCTCAACCCTCAACCCTTAATCGCTCAACCCTCAATCCTTAAACCCTAAACCCTCTACCCCTTATATTGGACCCTAAACCTAATCCTTCAACCATATACCCTCAAAACTATACCCTAAACCCTCTATCCTCAACCAGGTAAACCCTTAATCCCAAACCCTTCAACCCTAAACACTTAAACCTTAAACCTTCTACCCTATACCTTCAACCAAATACCCTCTACCATCAAGCCTATTCCATCAACCCTCAAACCTTAAACCCTAATACCCTAGAAACCATCAACCTTATAGGTCCTCCATCCTAATCCCTCAACCCTGGACCCTCAACCCCTATCACTTTCTCTCTATCTATACATCTCACCTCTCCCTCCTTCACTCCCTCCCACCCTCTCTAATTGTCTCTATGTACCATCTCCCTCTTTCTATGTACCTCTTGTTCAATCAATCCCTACCACCCTCTCTCAATCCCTCTCTCTCACACTCCCTCTCACAAGTCTGTCCCTCTCACACCCCTCACACTCTCAAGTCTCTCCCTTTCCCACCCTACCTACATAACCCTCTCTTTCTCTTTCTCTTTCTCTCTCTCTCTCTCTCTCCCACCCACCTCTCTCTCTCTTCCTCTCCATCAATTCTCTCTCTCCCTCCCTCTATCCCTCACACCCCCCCTCCCTCTCTCTCCCTCCCTCTATCCCTCCCACCCTACCTAGCTAAGTCCCCCTCAATCCAACCCCTTCTCTCCCACTCCCTCTCTCTTAAACTCTCACTTTGACCCCCTCTCCATCTCTCTAGACTCTCTGTAAATTATCCCTTCATCTAAAGACATACATAAATGCATACATACAACCATAATACATTTGCACATATAATCTTACATCCATACAAGCATACATACATACATGTACATAAAAATATATCAGCATACATTAATATATTATCATTTTACATAAATATAACGTGCTCGTGTTATGTGCTAGTAGACATGTTCCCCGCAGAAGCAAGAACCATGACAAAAGTGAGATATAATGCGCTCTCGTTATAGCGTGCTCACGTTTTATCTTACTTTGAGAATTAACGAACTTTAAGCTTGGTATTGCCTTGGAATTCAAACCCAAAGGTTTGAAGGGCATTCCCAACGACCAGAGACGTGTTTTTAAAAAATCCACCATATTTCTCATAATTGAGTTCGTGCTCACCGTCAGGATTGCATGTGGTTCAATATCAAAAAAATTGAGCACATGGGTAATGTTGGGTTATCTCTTAGCTATCCAACGATATAATTTTTTTCACTTTCTGAAAATGTGAAGTCTTTCATCCATAATTTATTTTATCTATATGTCTTTTTTTGGCCAAAAAGCAGCGTTTGGTAATTTTTCATTATAAATTAACCATTCATCAGTTTCTCAAATAAATTACATTTTCCATTCTACAAATTTAAAAAATTAAAAGAAAAACAAATCAATTAGTTTCCAAAATTTGTAGGGGTAGCATGGCCAAAATTCTATTATCAGGATATGTCCACTTCGCAAATTAGTAAAAAAATCAAATATTCATTAAAAAATTATCTAAAAAATCATGCATCAACTACATACTGTTAGCTAACTTCTGACCATTGCAATTTTAAAAATACTAAAAAAAAATTCATCGTACGAGGGTCGTACAAGAGTTGCTATGCTATGTTTTTCTGACAAAAACAACACCAATTTGTGTACGTACCTCATTTGAACCCCTCAATCTCAATCATTTTCAAAATAAATTAGTAGTTTAGAAAGTAGACTCGGAGCACTTGAATCCTTCTTTTTGTTCCATCTCAAAATTTTGAGTCTAAGTATCCTCAATTTCACATCCAAGGTCAGTATTTCCTGATTTCAGAAAAAAGTTGTCCACTTAAGTCCCCTTTTTGGGAACCATCTTGGTACACTTACCCTAATCAAGAAGGAATATGTTAGATTAAATCAAATAAAGTTTAATTTATTTAATTTAATAGGAGGACTTTAGAGATTTTAATAAAATAAAATAATTTATTTAATTAAACAGGGATGCAATGGTTAATTAAATTAATTGACTAATTTAATCATTGAAAGAGGAAAACTTAATCCAATAAATAATGATTTATTAAATTAAGAGATAAAATGCGATGAAATGCTGAAAATGTGATTTAAGAGGAAATGTTGTTAGTAATCAGGATCAGGTGTGCCAAAACGAACTTGTACATTTTCCATGTCTACATTTTGCCCCTCTTTGAAGTACTGTACTTGTTGCATTGATTCAAAGAATAAACTGTTGTGATCAAAGGTCCAAGATTTCTTGAATTTTTTCAGATGCCCCACTACTACCCCAGCGAAAGGATATTGTTGGATATTTACCCCTCAAGAGATCAGACGAAAATTTTGATTTTTTGGATGATCTCGCGAAAAAGATGACAAGGTGTCTGACAAGCCAAAAATGCCCTAGAATGCCAGAAAAATACACTAAAATGCCAGAAGGGGTGCAAAATGGCTCTTAGTTGGACGAAAACGGGTTCAAGGGACCAAAACTCTAGCTGGAAGGTCAAATTAGTTCAAAAAACCCTAATTTTTAGGCTTAAATAGACCTCGAGGGGTCATTTGCAATCTTAGCCTTTGAAAAATTTCTCATTTGAGCTCTGAGTCTTGGTTGAAATGGTGCAACGATAGCTTCCCAGGCACGTGCCGAAGAGGGTTCGAACACACTAGTGGCCAGGTAGTGCAGGACCCGTCGTATGTACCCTTATCCAACCTTCAAATTTATCGTTTTATGTGCATTAAATAGGGTCAAATTCCTATACAAACTACGTGGCACTCTATGGTACCGCAGAAAGTGCCTTATCGCAATCATGCAGTCCCCTTTTGCATCGCATATGCGAAGTGCACTGCATGAGCCACTTTGCAAATTAGGGTTTAGTTGATCAAAAGTCTGCCACATGCCCCTACTCCATCGTGCGACATAATTAGGAAATTAGGATTTGCGTTAAGTAGGACTGCATATGCAAAGTGCACCACATGGGCTACTTTGAGACTATTAAAATGTCAAACTCCACCACGATGGTGCAGTTTGGAACTTTCCAAACTGGGTCGCACTCGCCAACAGCGCCACATTTGCTAGTTTAGGGTGAAATTTAATGTGAGATGCAATGAAAATTTATTTTTTCTAGACACGATGGCCTTTCCTATGCAAGAGGAGCCTGGTGTACTTTACTCATGGGAGCATTAATGGCCGGTGCTTAGCAAACTAGGGGATATGCATGAGTTGGTCTAGGAGCACCTTGGTGCCCTTGGTCTCTGGTATGTTGCGTACGTCCCTCCCGTTCGGGCTCACATAGGTATGCTTACGGCTCTAGTGAAGCGATGACATAGTGAGACTTCCTCCTTCCATCTTCCTATCAGCGAGGCCACCATCACTCTTGAGGATGTATGGTGCACTTCTAATTGCCTATTTACGGGACTTGAGTCATCTATGATCTGGATGCTAGCAGAGAGGCTTGTTACGGGGTTATGGAGTTGGATGAGATTGAATTTTGTGACGGTCAAATTGACTTAGAGCTATACCGTGGTTGCGTGCACACGTACAGATTGATTATTAGTGCTATCATCTCAGGCCTTGTAGTACTTGATCGGTGGGGCCGATAATTCAGTCCAAGATGGGGACTAGTATGGGATCAGATGGTTCACCACAGGGAGTGATTCGCTTGGGGACCAGTATTACTAGTATCCCTCTATAGGGATCTTCATGAGTTTTCTTATTTGGACAATAGGTCCATCGAGGTTGGAGGTACCTTACCGCACATCTGGGCATGGGAGAGGATCCCAATGCTTCACCCGGATATCACACCAATTGTCCTAGAGATAGATGATCCCCTTATTTGGCGGTATGGCGGGGCAGCGATGCACATTTCTCTCACTGGTGCAGGTGGTATTCTGCACTGGTGGCGAGCTCTCGATGAGATGAGAGAGTTCGTATGGAGATGGTCTGTGGCAAGATGATGATCAACAACTCTTCTTCGCCCGATAGGATGGATTGATGCTGGGCCGAGATCACACCATGATTGAGAGGTATCTTTCGGACATGGTTGCTCGTCAGTTCGGGGAGGTACAAGACAGGCCTGATGACCAGTATGTGGCCATCTTTGCATGCACGACCAGAGAGATAGCATGGAGCCAGGCCATCCCGGCAGCCGAGGCGGTGTCCTCATTTAGGTAGTTAGTGGCTTGATCGTGGCTATATGATCAAGGGCTGGCAGATGTGGGGGTCACTCTAGCTTATAGGGCATGGTTCAGACCTCCACTCAGATTGATAGTTCTAGGTGCAGTTGTCCCATGATGCAGACACAGGGGTCGGACAACTAGCAGAGGGTGGGGGGTGATCCCACAAAGCTGGTTTACAATTTGAGAGGAACTGATTTTTGCTAAAATCGCATATTTTTAGAAAATATAATGATTTAAGCCTTTAAAAGTTCTATTTTAAGGATTCCAATTGAATAGGGTTTGATCAAACCACCTTAGATCAAACCCCCTTGGATAGAACCTCGCTAGTTTTAAACCATACATATAAATGAGTCTCCTTTACACCTATCAAAATGCTGATAAAAAACAACTTTTGATTTACCTTTTGGGGGATCAAATTAATTCATTTAAAATTTATTTCAAATGATTATGGTAGCCTTTGAAATGAGCTATCCCACAAATGTAATTTTAATATGTTTTGGTTTTATTATGTATGTATTTTTTTAGTATTATTAAACATAGGTTTTTCACCAAAAATCAAGCTCTTTGTTTTGCACATGTGGAAAAATAGTAAATTATCAAAATATATTTTTTTTAAATATGTTCGTGCTAGGTATTGATGTCCTTTATCCATTAAAAGAAATAAAATTGAATTTCAATTCATAGAGAAAAAGTTATGTTGTATACAATCCGTCGATGTCTTAATTACAATTGGTTTGACTTCGAATCTCTATTAAGGAAAAAATATTACAAAAAAAACTATGAGACTAAATGAAAGTGCTAGATATCATAGTTACAAATCTAAATTCGAAAAAATTAGAATTTTATCCTTCATACAAAAAAAGTTATGTTGTATACGGTGAGCGTCACTTTTTAAAAATGTTGTTTTCTGAAAATAACTAGTTTTCATGGGAGATGGAAAAAGAAGTGCAATCTTATTCCAAAAATTTTGAAAAAACTATTTTTACAATCTACACACAAAATTTGATGAGACTCTAGTTTGAATCATCTTCAAACTCCTCACGGTTTAGCCGCTATAGGTGCTCGAATGTGAAGATTTAGTTAAAAATAATAATTCCAATGTCCAGTTTGGCCAAAATTGTAAACCACTATTGTGGGATCACCCTGGGGCAGAGGATGAGGTGGGCCACCTCCCAAGGATGCGGCACAACAGTCACCTCCCTGAGTAGGGGAACACGATGGTCAGCCGAGGGTAGATCCTCAGCAGCAACCAACACAGCATCCAGCAGGGCAGCCAGTGGGACAGTCAGCAGGACAACCCGATCACCAAGATGAATTGATTCAACAACTACAGGGGCAGGTATAGGAATTGACTATGGAGAGAGACCAGACATGATCCGAGAGGGATCAGGAGATAGGCTGGCAGAGACAGTTAGAGAGTGCAACATCCTCATCTCGGGGCCAATCAGTCGATATTCATGATTACAGAGAGGCCATCAGAGAGGTCGAGTACTATCGGCAACATTATCGCCAGGTAGTACCATCAGGCAGCAAAGTGCCAGACTTTTCCTAGAAGATAGGGAGGTGACCAACACACGCCCATGGTGAGAGATAGGTTGGGAAGGGCAATAGCCAACAAGGATCGCCCCCCTCTTGATCACATGATAGTTTGCTTCATTTTTTATATACGGGTCGCAGTATTTAGGCCTTATTGTATTATGTATTTGATGCACATCTGATCCGATTTGTATCATAACAATATTTTTTGATGATATATGAGATGATTCTCCCTTTTATGATATGTATGGTGCACATGTATGATATGTGGATGTATAATATGCAAATGTATCATGCTATGAGATGTTTTATATTCTTATGCTTATGTGATGTATTTGATGGATGCATTTCTTTTTGTATATTTTTTGTGTTCTAATGATGTAATGCATATTAATGATGGTAATGGATGCAAATGATAATGGTTGCAAATGATAATGGACGTAAATGATTATGTATGATGTAATGTTGTTTTAAGATGTTTAGAATAACAACTTTATATTATTCTTCGTAACTTAAGATAATGATATGATGCCATGTGTTTTAATGTTGATGATCATGTGGATGCAGGGTGTATGCATGGGTGATGCTTTGATTACTGTTATGATACCATGTTAGTGTTGAAAGAAGGTAGAAGAAATGCAAAATTAATGAATTAGTTAGAATGATGATGGTGATTTGCATTGCTAGGAATTGGGATTTTCAAAGGGTCAATTGTGTTATGTTTGATAACACACATAGGTACGATGCATCAAGGTATAAAGGACCAAGATGGTGTGGTACCTAGTATGATGGACTTTGACTTGACAATCAGATAGGAGTATTCTTGTTCACACTTAACATACATACTTAATTCGGGATGTAGTTCAGATATTTTAAATATCTCAGACCAAAACACAGAAAAGCAAGCTTTCCTATGTGGTCAACAAGATACCTAAAATATCCTCCCTACAAACCAAACAAAACATGCACAACTAAGTTATTTTACAAGTGTATCCCACAAGCATAACAGATAAAAAGATAATGATCATTGCCCCATTATACCATTTGAGGCTAATGTCTAATATTGCTATAAAATGTGAACCCCTAAACCTGCAAATAGCCTAATGCACCGCACCCGCACTATACAACACCGCAATTAGGCTAATGTCTAATTATACCATTTGAGGCTAATATCTAATAGACCCATAAGATCATCATGCTATTAGCTTAATTAGGATTGCTTTCATTGTTATTTAAGTTTTTTATTATTTTCCTAATCTTAGCTTGAATAGATGGATTTCATGGAGAATCTCTCATATTTGCATGCATTTTGATCTAACATCTAACCATGTTTGTCATCTTTGTGCATTCGCAAGTTTACGGGTTCACATTTTGGCGCTAGAAGGAGGGCTTGCAACCATCACATCACATTTTTTTTTGTAAAAAATTCTGTCATTTTCATGTTTTTTGACCACACACAGGAAACTGCACTGTGGATCAGGCATGTGGTCCTATATTGCACCGCGGACTCAGATGCAGCATTGTATTGCACCACACCCCTTAAGAACCGTGGCACTATACAACACCACAATTGCTTCCCGCACTTAAAATTTGAAAATTTGCCAAGCTCCGCCACTTCCAAACTCCACCGCGCGCCAAACTCCACCGCACTCGCAGTCTTTATTTCTGCATAGCACCGCACACAGTCGAACGCACGACGTTGTATGGCACTGCCTGTTTGCTAAACAACACCTCACTCGCTAACTCCGCCATGGGGAACAGTCTGTTTTTAAATTTGGACACGTTTTTTTTTTAATTTTGAATTTTTTGAGCATTGACTTTGTTTGCTATATTATTTCTCTTTGTTTTTCTATCATTTTTCAAGTTGGGGAAAAGGAAAATCAAAGGGAGAAGTTTATCATGATATCATGCTCACAAACCCAAAGTGTTTCTAAACACTAAAGTGTTCTTTAACACTCCTTAAAATAATTTGTTAAATATCTTTGGCCTTAGGAAAACTAATTTGTTAAATATGTTTATTTTGTACAAAGTGTTTTTAACACTCTATAAAGGATTTGATAAGTTCTTTGATTTTAGGACACTAGTTTTCTTTTGGGATCTAAAATTAACAATCAAATTTCCTTTCAAAAGTTACCAAGGGGCTAAAAAGAATTTTAGGCAAACACACTAGATTTTGTTTAAAAGGTAACAATTGAACAAGGCAAACTCACACTTCATTTGGTGCTTAAAAAGAAGTCATCATTGCTTTGAGGTTTAAAATAAACAAATGTTTTCCATGTTTTTCAATCTTTTTTACAAGTTAATATCATTCAAAATGTGTATGCGCTTCTCTCGCGCTTCATTGCGATCTTGAGAATGAAAAACATTTTGATGATATTAGGTTGTTAAAAAGATTGCTTCCACATTTCAACTTGGGCATTTTAAAATTGAACAAAACATGCGAGTGTGAATAAAACTTATTGCAAGTGTTCTCCTTTTGTTTTTAAACAAAGCTTGATCGAACTACAAATAATGTTTGTTCACTATTGTTTATCTTAGAGGGCCTACCTTGTGGAAAAAATTACTCACCCAAGGGAACGACCCAACTGGGAACACGCTAAAGCCAAGCGACTTCCAACCGGTATATAAGTGTGGGTTCTTGAGGAAAGTTCAAGAATCACAAGGATTATTCTAACGAGATGGACAATAATAGACTCTCGCCGATGTTAGATAATCCCCCATGAATGGAATGCCCAAATTAGAACCCCTTGTTTAGAAAAAGGCCAAAACCTTGTCTATCTTGTTGGTGCAAAAAGTTATGTCCTTTGAAGCCGCCCCACGTTATACATGCGGTCTTGACGTGGAAATGAAAAGTATGCCATGGGAGATTCATGGGTACTAATGCTTGGCTAACCTGAATAAGTGAGTGTCGTGGAGGGGAGCCAGTGTGGTCAATCATTTAGCCATTCGCACAAGATATGCACGGCTAGATTTATCCAAGTGGGAACCCAACAAGATATTTCCTCATCATCCTAGGAGTGTAAAAAAATGCTTGAAGGAAGGATTACATTGTTTGATCTTGAAAACATTTGAAAAAAAAACATTCATAAAGACCTTCAAATTTCAATCCCCTTGTGAGAAACAAATACTCTTGATGAATTTAGGCACTCTTGCTTTCCCTAAGGATCATATTCCTAGAGGTTTCTAAGTGCACAAATTCTACCGTCATTTGTTTTCAACAAGGTTAAAACATAAGGAACTTTTGCCCTATTTTCCTCGATTTTCACACAAAGGATCTTGTGGGATGAGAAAGAAAGTAGGACAATAGGCATATAGTTTGAAACCTAAGCAAGCAAAGTGTCTTGGATAAAATGAATTTCATTAAACCAAGATAAAGAGACAAATTGAACTTCATGTGTTGTTTCCAATGATTTCCCGCAAGATCAAAATCCCAAAACCAAAGTTCAAGAAAATTAGTCTAAAATTCCATGAGCAATGCCTTGAGATGCTCTTAGAAGTAAGGGAAAGACATGTATAGAAATTTTACAAAAAAGCCTCAAGGAATAATCTAGCATTGTATGCATTTTATTGTCAACAAAATCCTGAACTTTTTGAAAGGTTTTCTTTTCTCCCATAGGAAGTCTAGCATGTTCTTCAATACCGAGGTTTTGTAGAGAGAGTCGTGTCTAGCATAAGGTTCAAGATCAAAGTCATCATTCTCATTCGTTCCTCCATCAACCAAAATCTCATTTCATCATTAAACCTTTTGTGAACTCTAGAAACAATCACCATGCTAAACTTAGAGGGCTAAATCAACATTGCCCTATCTTGGCTTAACACACCTAGCCAAAATAGTCAAACCATTGGACAAATTTTTCTTTAGGATAACGCAACTTCCTAAAGTCTATTAGTTCACAATTAAATTGGCTTAACACACTTAGCCAATTCATCCATTTGTGTAACTTCCCCTAGGATAACGCAACTTCCTAGGGAATACAACTTCACAACAATATTGTTTGACTTAATGCATCTAGTCAAATTATCTCAATCAATCTAAAAGCCCTTACAAGTTTAGCATATACCTTCAAAATTTATTCAAAAGGTTCTCACTCACTCATCCCATCCATTTAGCCCATCACCATTACCACCATCTTTGATCTTTTAGCTTCCCTAGTTCTTCTCTTTTGGGCCTAAAAGGTTAGGATCGAACAAATCCCTATTTTTATGGTCCAAACAAGATCTCAATACAAGAAGAGCATGGAGAATATCAGAGAAATATCAACTTCTATGGACATGAGTCAATTAAAATCTGAAGTGAACCTAGTGGGATCAAGTAATCCCCCATGCAACTCTCCCTTATCATCACAAAATCCTCAAGATGAGAGTCATCAAGAGGACATCATGAACGAAGACATGGGGATGACACAATCTGAAATCATGAAGATGGTTCAAAATCAAGAGAACCACAAAATTGTCATTGATATGTTCAAGTACCTAAATATGCTAGCGGGAGGAGGAGTCCAATTCCCTCCTGACCTTGATGCAAGTGCTAGTACAGATGTGCCTATTCCAAGTGCATCCCCAATGTCAAATATCAATCAAGAGGTACCTTGCACCACATCGACCATCACACCAACCTCGCCGAACATGAACAAAGGGAGTACCATGTTCCAAGAATTACAAAGGCATCGCCTTGTGGCTAACAAAGAATCAGTCATCACCACCATGTCGGTTACATCTGTTCCAAAAAATCCATCCCACCTATCATCTCGCTCACCTTCCATAACCACATTGGCTCATCTTCATTTCGTGCAACACCAGCCTATCAATCAAACATACAAAATTCTCTACCACTTGAAGAAGGAAGCTTGTTTGAAAAAATTAACGTTGCAAATCCTTTTTTCCAAGGTAACATTCCATTCCTTCCCCTATTTTCATTCACAACCACATCACCTCTTGGATTGGGTTTTCCTCCTCTCAACATCAATGGTTTCTTGGAACCTAGCAATCTAAACATCACACCCAATTCCCTCTTCTTGCCCACATCATCACAACAACAAGTGGAAACCATACAAGCCACCATTGCAATTGGTCCTCAAATATCCCAAAGCATACCATCTCAAGGACCAATCATATCAACCAACCCTCCAACAACCCAAATCCTGATCACCACCACAATCCCTCCATGCATCACGACAGTGGGCATGATTCATGTTCCACCACCAATCCCACCAAAAGCTAATATGAAAAACTCATTCACCACTCTAATCAAAACCCTCCAAAGGGCCAACCAACAGAGATTACTCCAACAACAGTAGCAAGCTCAACCCCAAGCGCAAGCTCAAGCCCAAGCACAAGCCCAAGTTCAAGCCCAAGCACAAGCTCAAGCCCAAGCTCAAGCCCAAGCGCAAGTTCAAGCCCAAGCTCAAGCCCAAGCTCAAGCCCAAGCTCAAGCCCAAGCCCAAGCACAAGCCCAAGCTCTAGCACAAGCCCAAGCTCAAGCCCAAGCCCAAGCACAAGCATAGTACCAAGCACAATTGCAAGCAATCCATTTGCAAGCCTACTAACAAGCCCTGCAAGACTTTTAGGCACAAAAACAAGCTAAACAAAAATCTTTGTTGGCACAATAGTAGCTCGACCAACAACAAGCTTTGTTGGCCCAACAACTAGACTAGCAACAAGCTTTACTAGCACAGCAACAGATTGATCAACATCAGGCTTCATGGGAACAACAACAGATGGACCAACAACAAGCGTTGTTGGAACAACAACAACAAGATCAAAAACAAGCCTTGTTGACGCAAATGCAAGCATACCATCAGGCTTTGAACGCACAACTGATCTTGCAAAAAATTCCCACTAGTACTCTCCCAACCCATCAAACACCTCGAACACCTCACAACTCATCCATCCCACCTCTCGATCCGAGCAAATATGTCGCCACACAAATCAAACTTCTTTCGGAGCAAATGTTGGACTTACAAGCAAGAAAAACCACAAGGACACCAAAAATTTTGCGCCCTTACCCTTTCGATAGAAGCCTCACCATGATACCGTTCCCAAAGGGATTCGAGATCCCCAAATTTGACAAGTACAATGGAATGGGTAACCCTGAAAACCACATCAGGGAATTCCAGGTGCACTGCATGGAGGTCGCATATGATGACACATACCTAATGCAAATCTTCCCTCGTAGCCTAACTGGTTCAGCCATGGAATGGTTTTCTCGCCTACCCATGGGCATTAAAACATTCGAGTAAATCGTGGAAGCCTTCCTTAAGAATTACGCTTTCAATATGGGTGCGGATGTTAGTTTGGAAGAACTATCTACACTCAAACAAAGAAAAAGGGAGCTATTCGCATCCTTCTTGCAAAGATGGCAATCCAAGGCCAATCAGAGCAAGTGGACCATGCCAGAAGAACAACAAGTTTGCACCATCATAGCCAATCTAGATGACAACTTGGTGTTCTACTTAAAAATGCAGTGCATCACATCTTATGATCAACTAATCCCAAAGGCGCTCAACATTGAAAGAGCCCTTACTGCACGAGGAGGCACACCAACATTCACTCCATTGCAGGATAACCGTCCGTCTAACAACTACAATGATAAACCTTGAACATGGTCGAGGAATAAAAATATCATGAACGACGACGTGGTTGATGCTAAAGTGGTCATCAGTGCCCCTAAGCAGAATACCCAAAACCATCATCAACCGCAAAATCATAATCACAACAATGTGCAAACTAATGCGGTAGTAGCACAACCACAACCATCTTCCACTAATTAGATCAACAATTTTGGTAATCAAGGAGGACCACCTCCCCACAACAAGTATACCCCCAAGAGGAAGTTCACAGCTCTTGGTGAATCAATTGAGTCCATAATGAAGAAGCTGGTCAAAGAGAATCTAATCAAAATATCTAACTTTGAGCAGTACACGAAACACATGACCAAGCCGCCATGGTATAATGAGAACCTCCTTTGTGACTTTCAAAAAGTCAAAGGACACACCACTGCCAATTGCATGAGACTCAAAAACATCATCCAAGACCTCTTTGAGGATAAGGTCATCAACATCGAGCAGCCGTCCGGAAACCAAGACTTGAAAAAATACACGAATCTGATGCCGAACCATAACCAAGGGAACAATCAAGGGAATAATAAGGGAAAGCAAAATTATGCTAGTGCTAATCTAGTATATGAGGAGATGGTTGGATGGGTCGACGAAATGGTCACTATCATAAATATCAAGGGAGCCAACAATGACTGTGGAGTCACCACACGAGGCCATAGGAAGGTCCTTAATGAAGCACTAGTTGCGTCTACCATTGCTGCCACCCTTGACACAGAGCAATTCCAGGCTATGGTGGGTAACATCGTTACCCCAAATCTCATTACATTTTCAGATCAAGATTTCCCCCCGCAGCCATCTCATAACCGTGCACTCCACCTCCAAGTACTAATCTATAAAAAGAAAGTCAAATGATTCTTGGTAGATAGAGGTGCAGGCCTTAATATTTGTTCTCTATAACTCATAAAGAAATTGGGATTCACCGAGGATTCCATCAATAAGAACAAAAGCATCACAATAAGGGTGTATGATGACCAAGAAAGAGTGTCGCAGGGCACTATCAAAATCCCCATCCAAGTAGGGCCGACAACTATGGAAACCACCTGTCAGGTCCTCGACCTCGACCTACCATACAACATCCTCCTGGGACGCCCATGGATACATGGAATGAAGGCAGTGGCTTCGACCTATCACCAATGCATCAGGTTCTCACATTAGAATGAGGTCACTATATATGGGGATCTCGAACCCTTCACTTACTGCAAAAACTTGGAAGCCAAGTTTTATAAGATCCCCCAAGTACCCAAAAATGATGAAGGACCATCTACTTCATACATAGACCCAGCTAATCTCGCCTCCACCTCTGCGACAGAGACACCCGTCATCCCTTGACATATCCGAAATCAAAAACATGATCCAGGATAATGGATGCGGTGATTACAGATTGAAAAGGAATGTATTTGTTGTAGGAGAGTTGCCACAATCTCCTAGGTCGCATGGACAACCCCAGCTAGTTCAAACACTTGTCTGCACTATTAGAGAAAAACCCTCTGGATTCCACCATTGGGGGGATCTCGTAGGGAGATTATGGATGAAGAGGACATCTCGAACACACTATAGCAAGATGAAAGACCCACTCCCACCCTACCCATGGAGGAAACTAACAGAGGGTTACAAATGATGTTTGGTATGGGCTATAACAGGAATGAAAGCCTTGGAAGAAATAGTGATGGACGGTTGGCACCCATCATTGTAGAAAGAAGAATGTGGAACCTTGGCCTTGGCTATTCTCCTTTGAGTATAACCGTACGTGGCAGAGGTACTCCTAGAAGAGCAGTCAATTCCTCTCCTCAGGTAACAACAAACACTCCTAGACCACCTGTTTTCTTAGGTATCCCACTCGATAATTACACCTTTGACATCACAGATGTTTGTGCCAATAGTGACGATGATGATACCATAGCAGGTCTCCCTAGGCTTTTTAAAGATTCTGCCTTATTAATGATAAGTGCCTCCATAGCTGAGTCAAACCAACCAACCCACTGAATCACCTTAGTACACCCCCAACTCATCGATCACGATCAACGAGGACCACCAATTCTTGACTCATTCAAAAATGATGAGGTGCTCTCAGAATTCATGGGACTAAGGGATATAGTTTCATACGGGGATCACAAGGTCAGATTCAACATCACACTGAACACACATGCATACTATGGGGAGACGATTGAGTCCTTCAATCGCAAAAGGAAAATATCGAGAATAAGCTCGGGGTTATTGAGTGAAAACCACATTGTGGCACTCTCTAACCAAAAAATAGTAAAAATAAAAGACGCATCCGATGGTGAAAACCTCTCTGAGGCACCGGAGGATGAAGGATTCAATCTCCCCCCTACCACATTACATCAAGAGAAATCAGAAGTATTGGCAGAACAGTGCAATCCTATCAACTTGGGAACAAAAATAGAGCCACAAATCACATTCTATGCTCAAACACTTCAAACAGAAGAACAAGAATTGTTGGTAGCATTCCTAAAAGAAAGAAAGGTAAATTTTGCATGGACCTATGCTGACATGCCAGGTCTGGATCCTGAGGTGGTGGTTCATCATTTGGTTGTTTACCTTGGAGCAAAACCAGTTAGACAGAAGCTAAGAAAAATGCACCCACAGATAGCTCTGCTTGTGAAGATTGAATTGCAAAAACTCTTAGATTTTGGCTTCATCTGACCAATTGACTATCCAGAATGGGTATCAAATCTTGTACCAGTCTCAAAACCGAAAGGGGGCATCCACATCTGCACAAATTTTAGAGACCTAAACAAAGCATGTCCTAAGGATGATTTTCCACTACCCAACATTGACATGATAGTGGATATGATGGTCAGACATGAGATGCTATCCCTAATGGATGGCTTCTCGGGGTACAATCAGATAATGATAGCAAAGGAAGACCAACATAAGACAACCTTCACATTTCCTTGGGTCACCTACTACTGGAATGTAATGCCATTCAGATTGAATAATGCGAGAGCTCCATACCAAAGAGCCATGACGTTGATCTTCCACAACATGATCTATAAAACTATTGAAGACTATGTGAACGACATACTGGCTAAATAAAAAGAGAGACAGGACCATGTAGCAACTCTAAGTGTTATCTTTGATAGGCTAGAACAATACAAGCTTAGACTCAATCCAAAGAAATGTGTATTTGGAGTACAATCAAGAAAGCTACTGGGATACATAGTTTCGATGAGAGGGATAGAGGTGGACCCTAGGTAAAAGTAATCCTTGAAATGGAAGTGCCAAGAACGTTAAAGCAACTTAGAGGATTGCAAGCTAGACTCTAGTCCATCTGGAGATTCATAGCATAGCTAGCAGATAAAAAAATATCCTATTTGCACCTGCTTCATAAGGTAGTAGCA
Organism: Sequoiadendron giganteum; assembly: GCA_007115665.2. NCBI lineage: Eukaryota > Viridiplantae > Streptophyta > Pinopsida > Cupressales > Cupressaceae > Sequoiadendron > Sequoiadendron giganteum. Next base: position 421,125,144 of record CM021100.1, on the reverse strand, counting down.
TTTAGATGTGACAAAAAATGCGAGCAAGCATTCAGTAAAATAAAATAATATCTACCTACACCACCTGTGTTGATGCCACCAATTGTAGGGAAACCATTTATTCTGTATATCTCAGCAACAATAGCTGCCCTTGGTGCCCTTTTAGCCCAACATGATAAAAAGGGAACCGAGCGGGAGATTTACTATATCAACATAACAATGGTAGGGCATGAGCTCAATTACACATCAATAGAAAAGGCTTGCCTAGCACTGGTATTTGCAGCCCAGAAATTTAGGCATTATATGCTAGCTCATCAAATCAAGATGATTGCCAAGATAGACCCCCTGAAATATCTATTGTCAAAAGAAATGCTCACAGGCAGAATGGCTAAATGGGTAATGATACTATCTGAACACAAAATTGTGTATGTTGAGTGAAAGGTGATCAAAGGACAAGTTATTGTGAACCAGCTAGCAGAAGCTCCCCTCTACACAGACAACCCACTCATATCAGAATTCCCAGATGAGTCCCTTTTCAACCTCGACGCAATTAACCACTGGAAATTGTACTTTGATGGCTCCCACATGTAGCATGGATCAGGAGCCAGTGTGTTCTTCATTACTCTGCAAGGAGACTGTATACCTAGATCATATAAACTAGAATTCCCCTGTACCAACAATATTGCAGAATATGAGGCCTTAACCATAGGCCTCAAGATTGTAGCACAATGGTGAATCATGGCATTAAAGGTCTATGGGGACTCACAACTTATCATCAACCAAGTCAACAATGAATACCAGACTAAGGATGATAAGCTCACACCATACAAAAAGGTGGTAGAAAGCCTCAAGGAATCAGTCATCGACATCACCTTTGAGCAGATACCAAGGACAAACAACAAAGCAGCCAATGCAATGGCAACAATTGGATCCTTGCTAGACATTCCTTGCAACATCTTGAAACACGAATTCCTCGTAGAACAACTTCTCATACCCACGTTTGAGGTACTAGAGTCAGAATACACGTGTGAACTCATTGGTCCCAGTGATCTTTGGTACCATGACATATACACCTACCTAAGATTAGGAATCCTCCCAAATGGCATCACCCCGAACCTAAACCAAACCTTTTTCAAAAGGTCTTCATGATTCGTCATCCTAGGAGAGACCCTCTTACGCAGAAGTATCGATGGAACCTTTCTACGATGTTTAAAACCTAAGGAGGCCACTACTGCTCTAACTGAGGTACACAATGGTACGTGTAGTTCACACTCTAGTGGTATAACCTTGGCTAAAAAGCTACTAAGAATCGGTTACTACGAGCTGACAATGGAGAGAGAGGCACATGAATTTTTCAGAAAGTGTCTATAGTGACAACAACATGGAGACCTCATTCATGCACCAACTCAAGAACTGCATCCCATTGTTACACCTTGGCCCTTTTCATAGTGGGGGCTTGATCTCATCGGTAAAATCTCACCCACCTCATCCAATGGCCACAAGTTCATTATCACCGCCACTGAATATTTCACAAAGTGGGTCGATGCAATTCCCATGACCTATATCATGGGAAAACAAATATCCAAGTTCATCCTGAACTACCTCATTTTTCGATACGGTGTTCCCCAATCAATTATCTCTGATAATGGGAAACCCTTCAAAAATCAGGATGTTCATGATTTGTGTGAAAAATTCAAAATTGAGCACTGCTTTTCCACCACATACTATCCACAAGGCAATGACCAAGCAGAGGCTACCAATAAAACCATCCTAAAAATCCTCAAGAAAATAGTCAATGACTCCGATCATGACTGGCATCTACAGCTAAATCCCCCCTTATGGGCCTACCGCACCAGCATCTGCACGCCAACAAGCGCCACCCCATTCTCCCTAGTCTACGGATCAGAAGCCATCCTCCCTATTGAGATCGAGCTCCCGTCACTGAGGATATCACTAAAAAACCTCATCACGGATGAGGAATATAGGGTTACAAGACTGAATAAGCTGAAATTACTAGATGAATGGCACATGGATGCCTTGAATCATCTACAGGTCTACCAAAATCGCCTGAAACAGAGCTACAACAAGAAGATTAGGTAGCGCACTTTCCAAGTTGGTGACCTTGTGCTGAAAGAAAACCAAAAGAATGTGTTAAACCCAGATACAAAAGGAAAGTTTGAACCCAACTGGCTGGGACCCTTCATCATCACCGCAAGTTACAAATCAGGAGCATATCATCTATTGACACTCGAAGGTGAGCCTCTGTAGGAGCCCATGATAGCTCTCACCTCAAAAAGTTTTATGTCTAAAAAATTTGTAAGGTATAGAACCAGAAAATACAAAAAAGTGAGAAAAACTCTTGAAAAAATGGTTACCTTGATGAAAACTTGGCAAACAGGCATCTTGGCGACAACAAAAAAAAAAAAAAGTGCAAAAATCCAAAAAAAAAATTAGAAAAAGGATTCAAAATAGTAAAGAGAAAAAATTCATCCTCTAGTCAAAACCACTTCGGTGGCGCTTTGGACAAGTACCTTGGTGAAAACCTGGAAAACAGGCACCAAGTTTAAATAAAGCACCCCCCATCTACCAAGATTTGCATGCCTCACTCATTCCATCGCATCTCAAATAATCCATCCACCCATCCGCTCGCATCCATACCATAGCTTGAGCTGATGCCCACATCATAGTCCATCATAGTACTACTTGGCATATTCCTAGGGTCAGTTTGTCCATCCTTCATCGAAGTAGTCTATCACACCACGCTGGGGGCATGTTCCCACATACATCAGATCAGATTCATGAATATTCTCGTGATCTTCTTCAAATTCATCAAAAATCCAAAAACATGTTGAAATATCAAAAAATCTTCAAAAATTCATCATTAAGTCTTATTAGTTTTTTCACCTTGTCGAACTACGTTGTCTCTGGGTTTGAACGTAAGAAAGGTTGATCTTTGATCATCCCTCGAGACATTTAGGTCATTCCTTTAGGCATCTATCGCATTGGCAATCCATTTACCCATCTAATTTGCATCTTAAGTCATTCCTTTAAGCAATAAAATGGCAATCCGTTTGTCCATCTTATCATTGAGTCAAGTCTATTTTTAGTCAAACTACGTGGTCTTTGCGTGTATAACGTAGGCAAGGCTAATCTATGGATCAACTCCCGAGACCACTAGGATAGGTCTTTAAGTTAGTATGTTTGTCGTTAATCTTGAAAATACCAAAAACATTGAAAAATGTAAAAATTCCAAAAAACAACCTCAAAATATCAGAAAAGCTTTAAATAGGATTGCTTTCATTGTGGGATACATAAGATCAAATAAAATGTGAACCCTTGAACCTTAAAATGCACAAAGACGACAAACATAGTTAGATGTTAGATCAAAATGCATGCAAATATATTCAAGCTAAGATTAGGAAAATAACAAAAACTTAAATAACAATGAAAGCAATCCTAATTAAGCTAATAGCATGATGATCTTATGGGGGAATTGGTTCCAATGAAGTGTTGCAATTGGCCCTTTCCCAATTCCTAAGTAGCAATGATATGTGAACCTATAAATGGTCAAATCTCCAAAGATTTGGAGCATAACCTTGGTATCAAATGTGATAAAATGATGAATGCTTGGATATGATGAGCAAACTTAGTTCTCAATTGGAGAGATTAATTTTGCATATGAATTGTGGATGAAGATTGAGAAGAGAGGTCTCCAATTTATAGACTTCTATTTGGAAGAAGTGAGCAAGATTGAGCAATGTGGGACAAAGGATAATCCAATGGCATTGTGCCACTTGTCCACATGTGATTGGATGAGGAATGAGCACATTTTGGCCAATGTGCATGATAAATGCATAAATTTGAATTTGAAATGGTGAGTTGACTTGTTGAAGGGGGAAGAGAAGTGAATTTAATGTCACTTGGCTCAAGGTCAAGGACATGTAAGAGGCATTGAATGCCTTGTTGGAAGGACCAAGTCCACTTGGCCTTTTTGAATTCAAATGAGGGAATATTCCCTTTTGATGCTTTGTGAGGGAAAATAGATGAATTAATAAATCAAAGTAATTGATTTATTGTGCAAGTTGCATTTTCTAGAGGATTTTAGTGAAAAGGATTAAGTTAATCATGGATTTGATTAATTTAATCAAGAATTAGGTGATGTGACAATTTTAGACTTAGATTTATGAATTGATTTAAGTTAAGAATTGAGAGGAAATGATTTATCAAATAAATGATTTGATTTATTTAATCAAGAAGGAATCTGTTAGATTAAATCAAATAAGGTTTGATTTATTTAATTTAATAGGAGGACTTTAGAGATTTTAATTAAATAAAATGATTTATTTAATTAAACATGGATGCAATGGTTAATAAATTAATTGATTAATTTAATCATTGAAAGAGGAAGACTTAATCCAATAAATAATGATTTATTAAATTAAGAGATAGAATGTGATGAAATGCTGAAAATGTGATTTAAGAGGAAAGGTTTTTAGTAATTGGGATCAGGTGTGCCAAAACGAACTTGTACATTTTCCATGTCTACAGTAGTGTTTGGATTACAAAAAAATAAATTTCAATTTTTGGGCTATAGAGTTAGTTTTTAGCCAAAATAAAAAAATTGTTTTTTGACATTACATTTATGGATTCCTATTATGTACATCTTTTTGAGGAACTCTATAAATAAAAAATTAACATATTAGCTTCTACTTTTAATATTTATGGCCTTATGAAGTGATGAAGTAGGGAAAACTATCCCCTTAATCAAATCTGAAATCAAACTGAAATGTCAATGGATATATGTACACATCATCTAAAACCATAAAGATTGAATACAAAATCTACAAACTAGAATCAATGTATTATGTTTAAAACTTGTAGCTTGGTTATATAAATTCAACAAATATGATTATATAATATTTTATAGTCCATATGACTAATGTAAAATAATTTAAAATAAATTTAAATCTGATTTTATATGCAAATGAAGAAATACAATAGTGAAAACTTTCCTCCTTTCAATTGCAACCTCCAATCTTCAACCTATAGCTTCCAATCTCTAATCTTCCAATGAATCGATCTTTAACAATGCATTCCATGATCCATTTTTCTATCACAACACCTTAAAACCTGTAACAAAACAATCCCCATGTTCTCTCCAAGAAGATTTTATGCCTACAAAAAAAAACTTCCAATTCTAGCCAAGAATGGCTAGCAAAACATTACCCAAATTGCCTGTAATCTTCCAAAAAAGAGCTCCCAAGGCTTCTCCAAAAAAAATCCACAACCAAATTGGAGAGAAACCTCCAAAAATGCATACAAAAAATATTTAGTAATATAGAAAATTATTTCTCAAACCCACTCCCAACAAAATTGCCAAAATTGAAGTCCATTCCTAGATTTTAGGGTAGTTTTAAATGATTTTTCCAACTCATATTCCCTCCAAGAATCAAAAATCTGATTTTTTCCCCTTCCCATTGGAAAATCCACGACCACCTCCTCATAATGAGTTGTTTCCACAAAGTAAAAAATCAATAAATATTTTTTCATGGAAGTTTGTAACTCCACAAACCCAACACCCAAGTCTGTTTTTTCAGAATTTTCTAAAATTATAACTACACTCCTACTACTCCACTTCCCAACATGGCTTAACAAAGGTGGCATTTATTTTATCAAATTAAATTATGCCAAATTCATTCAAATTATCCTCACAATATGAAATTAAAATACAAATTTCAAAAATTTGATTTTTTTTGGTGATGCAAGATTGCCTTACACCTTGGATGCTCCTACACCATGAAGTTAAACTTCCCACATTAGAAATTTAAAAATATATGACACATAAAAGAGTCGTAAGAGGGAGTTACACTTGTTGACCAACTCGTTTCACATGTTTTGATGTTTCATAAGGTATTTTTGAATGGACATAATGAAGATAAAATAGAACACCCAAGGTTGTGACTGTATTATGATGTGCTTATGGAAAGTGGAAGGAATATGGTATTTTTTATCAAGTGAACATACTTTGAGATTTGGTTTTAGTTGTCTATGTATTTGAGTGTCACTTTTTTAGGTGGTTTTAGATCCTAGTTTTGTAATTACTACTTGATGAATTCATGTATTACTTATATTTATCGGGTGCTCGAGATGGAGGTTTTGATATTAGTAGTTGTTGCTATTCTTCTTGAGTTACTCTAGATTTGTATTTTGTGATAATATTGTAAAGGATTACACTCTATAAGTTTATTATAAATTTTGAGTACTGAATAATACATCGAGTTTCTTTGGAATGAGAGGTTCATTTTTTAAAGGATTTTCTTCACATGAATCATTTTTTTTATGTTTACACTCTTTTTTAGGATCTATGAACCTTTATAGAAGGGTGTTATCCTCTAGAATTTGATGCCAAGGATCATCAAGTCCAACACAACCTTATACACAAAAAAACCAATGAGATATCAATGCAATAAAGCATTATAAGCTATTGTATTATTATATATTTATTAAAAAATGTATAATTGTAAACACTAAACCAAATTCCAAATGATGCGAACAAGTAGGCAAATAAAAAAACCATCACACAAACCAAAATATATGATACTGATCAATATTATAGATAGATAATAATCCATTAAGGGCTAAAGAAAAATACATGGGCCTCAATCCACTACCAGGATTAATAAAACTGAAATTTAATTTATTATATTTATCACAAGAAATGTGCCTATCTAGAGGATAGATCACCACCTCCTCCATAGAATCATCCTCATTATATCATTCAAAGCAATTAGGAATGACCTCCACCAAAGAGAGACCTTAGAATCCTTGGTAATAACTTTCATAACTCTTTATAAACAAATATACCTATTCTTCATTGCATGAAAATGATCCAAAAAATGGTTGAAATATACTTCAACCTAGTGAATAAAATATTCAATGTCATCATGGAGGAGGAAGGAACTAGCAATATTCAACAAATAAGAGAAAAAGCTAAGGTTTTAATACACATCAAATAAACTCCTTTACTCATGTGTATGACCAATTTCTAGAAATATGTTAACAATGATGTATTGGATACTAATGTAGGGAGTCTCATCAAGATCATTGGCTAGCTCCCAAATATGTACCACGCTTGATGTTTGAGATCAATGTTTTTGATTTATCTATAATAATTTCCTCACTTGAAACCTATTTCATCCACCTCCATCACCCTTTTCCTTCAAATAAAACTTCATATCCAACACCTTAGGTTTTCAAGACCTTCCACAACAAGCCCTAGATGTAGGCACCATCTTATAACTAGAGATATTATCACCTTAAAAATAGAATGAAATGCCAAAAATAAAATAAAACACACATAGTCATTAATAAGGTGTCTATGGACTTATAAGTTATATCCCATCCAACATAAACAATCATATACAATCACAAAATAAACTTTACCCAACCCTTATTGAGCCATAAATCACTACATTTTTGTACATTGATTTTGTCTTTATTTACTTGTAACTATACAATTTGTTTAGTTTTTTAACATAAATCCTCTCATAGATTAGTTTAAAAAATTTATTCCATACCTCTTCTTCCTTCCACCATCAAGAGACATGAATGCACAACCAATATATGATAAAAGAGATGTAGTCCTATGTATGCTTATCTCCACTAAACTAGGAAAGTACAAGTCACATGATGCAAGTACATGATATCCAAGTAGATTCCTAAACAAGTAAGATTATCCTAAGTGTTTATAAGAAATAAAATAAATGCACAAAAATAAAATAATGCACCAATAATTAAATCTTAGCCACATAACCTTGAATACCAATGTGATATTGAGATGCATCTTTCTCTCACAAGACCAACTATATTAGAGATCTTGAATTAGTTTCAATATATTTTCCTTTTTTTCATTTCCCAAACTATAATAGGACAACACGTGTCAACTTCTTGTAGCCTCTATTTCCCTATAAACCTAGCAGATGTTTGGTCTAATATGATGGAAATCCAAGGTAAGAATGTTTAACTAGAATCACTCATTCATATCATTTATTTTATTTCTTCACCATGGAAATAAAAAATTTAAGTGGAAGACCTGATCATATGATTAAACCTAATTGAAAGGATGAGTACGGGATCATGGGGTTCTAAAAAGTGGCATGATGAAATAAAAAAGGTTTATTGAGAAAATCATCAAATTTCCACCAATATAAGATATGCCTTATTTGAAATTAAATAAATTATTATTATTAATTTTCTACATGCATTATGATTAAAGTCTCAGTTGATAGGCTTAATGAAAAACATCTATAATTCTTAAATGATGTATCACTCTTTGAATCTAAAAGACGCAACACATTCTATGCTTCCCATACTATAGGATAAAAAAAATGAATTTCATAAAATTTTGACCAAGTTATGGTGATCAGACAAACAAGTTTTAATATTTTTAAAAAGTTTTAATATAAAATTTATAACTAATTATTTACTTGCAAAAAAATTACCAAAAACTGTGGCACATCCGGGCATGTCCTCTAATTATATTAAAAGTTTCAAAAAAATATATTACTTTTTGCTTGTACTTAGGTTGGTCAAACATACACCCACTTTTTATTTTTTCCTAGAAATTTAGTACTACTCCATTGAAATTTCAAATTTTCACCAAATAGATTTAATTTTTTCCAAAAAATGACTAGTATCTTAGAAACTACATTCAATTTTCTATAAATATTGTTCTTACATATTTTTAAAATTATTTTAATAACTTATTCAATTTTCTTGTCAAGTTGCCTAACTCTGTTTTTCTGAATTTTATTGCCACTTAAGTGCCTAGTTTGGCCCCCCATGATCATGCACTGACCCGAAAATTTATTGTGACTAAGGGATAACCTATGCCAAAATTATCAAGAATTTACACTAAAGTTAATTGGACGTGATATAAATTTTAAATCTAATCCATAGTAGGATAGGCGTAAAAGTTCTAAGGTTCATTCCTAAGACATTTTCATTCTCTTTCCTCAATATATATTATATTAGCTTCCTCACCCAAAGATGGTAATATTTTCCATGTATTTTGAAGGTTTAATGGGGTCAAGATAGGTGTTGTCCCGTAAGTTGTGGTTATAGAGTCAAAAGAAATGGATTTGACCTTAAACTGACATCTCAATTGGTATCACCTCTCTTTTTAAGGTGCTCTATTATCAATTTCCAAATCTAAGGTATTATAGAACCTAGGTATATTGCATTTCAAGTCAACCCACTTAGCTTTATGCCTTAGAAAAAAAGATATTTACCTAGACATAGCAAAAATATAAAACTAGATTTAAATTATAATCAGGTCTAAAACTATATCAAGCCAAGGTAAATTCAAATAAAAGTTGATATTAAATTCAAATATGGTTTAATGTGTGATCCGGTTTAGTGGATCCATAGTATGATCTCTTATTATCCAAGGAATCACCTATCACCAAGTATCATCCTTGACGATCCAGTGGAACTTGCCAAGATATTATCTAGTGGCATTGCTCCATATGTTAATGATTATATCAGATTTTTCAAGTGACAAATAGAACTAGAAAAATCTTTGTTAGTGTCCTAGAAGTTTGGTAAGTGGAATTCCTTAGGGCCAAAGTGTAAGAAAAAGGCTAAACACCTAGACTCTAAATGAAAGAATCAAAGTTAAAGGTTACTTGGGGATTGAAGCAACATGATTTAACCTAGAGTAAATATAATACACACTAATTTAACTATATTTATGGGGAATCAAATAGAGAAACAAAGAATAATTTTGATGTAAAGTTTAGTTTTCAATTTGGGTTGTTACATTAGGCATACTACATGATTTCTAGATTTTCTTTAATAATAATAATGTATGATTAAATTAATGACATGATTTTAAACAAAGGAGAATAATCCTAGTTTAGAATACTTTTTAGTGATGTCTGTCGACAGTACACAAATTTTTAGATACAAGTTGTAGACATAAGGAAAACAAATTCCTACTATCAAATTGAACATATTTTATATTTACATGTTAGGTTTATATAGGAAAGCACATAGATTACTTTCATGATAGGAAGTATAGGTGTAGAACATGCCTCCTATATTAATATATAAGAGAATATATGTAAAAAATTAAAATAATCACATAGTTACAAATAAATAAGCATAAAAATAATATACTATAAATAGCATGACTTATGTGGAGAAAATCATTATGAGATAAATATCCAACATTCTAAAGAAACTCAATATATTATTTAGTAATCAAAGGTTACAATACACTTGAAGGGTCTAAGCCTTTACACGGGTATCACCAACTAGAGATCCAAAGGAATTCTAGTAACCTAATACCTACAAAATTCCCTGTCAAAACCTTCGTTTCAAGAACCTAATAAATAGGAGAAATAACACACAAAAACATAAAATAGTAAGTAAAAAACCACGAGTTAAAACCGCCTAAAATATGGAAACCGATTCCCTAGTTAGATATACCAACACCCAAATCCCAAGATGAGTCAATAGGTAAAAAACTAACATATATTCCTTCCATTTTCCATATGCTTGTCACAATCCACTCGATAACTTGGGTGTTCCCTTTTGGATTCATTATCTTACTTCAAAGATGTCTCATAAATTTGTCGACAAGTGTAACTCTCTCTTACAACTCTTTGATGTGACAAATTTTTCACAATTCTAATATAGAATTCTAACTTTCAAAGACCACAACTTTTGATCTAGGAAACCATTGGAAATCTTTTATTATTTTTCAAGATCGAAGAGATTTACACATTGAAAAAACCTGGAAGCAATCTTGAACAACCTTAAATATTTATTTTGACACAAAATAAAGTCTATAGCTTAGAAATTGTGTTTTTCTATTTTTTCTATTTCATACTTCAAAAACCACATTTTTTATATTCTTAATATTGGGAGTGATGTTGAGACACAATTTCTACGAGTGGACAATGAGTGAACTAGAATATGAAACATCATTTTTCAATTTTGAGATAATCATCTAATAGATCTAAATTTTCCGAAATAGTGACAAATCTGTAGGTGGCGTCTCTCACAATCTAATGTTTATTAAACTTAAAATTAAATACCATTATTTCAATCATTCATTTGAGACATTTATTTAAGTGTATTAATTTCACTTATAAATTACAATATGAATTAATTAAAAATAATTATTATTTATGATCAACTTAAAATTTGAAAAAAAAAAAAAAAAACTATTTATTTTTCCCTTCACTAAGAAAACATTAAATTTTTTTGTACTATAGACTTTTCACATATCTTATTTTATTTATTTATATCATAAAAATAAAAATTTATCACTCTTTCAATATTATTAAAATAAATGAAAATTAAGCTTAATCAAATATAATTACTATAACCTTTTTCACTATAATATAATAACTAATAATTAAGTTTTCTCTTATATTATATTTATAGAATTCCATAAACCAATTTTAGTGTTGTGTAGACATTATCCTGCCCCCAAAACCATAAGCAATGCTCACAATGTCTTTATACAATGGCCTGATTTCTTTTGTAGTTTAAAATCAGAAATGTGGAATAACCCCACTGTCAAATTTGTTCGACTTGGAGCTTCACAAAAACTAGTCGTGTGAAATATTTTCCTTTCTTGATGGTGTACACTATGAGAAGTTGAAGCTATGTTAGTCATTTGTTGATGGAGTACATGACGGGAAGATGTGGCTATGTTAGTATCACTACAATGTTGTGAATGAGAAGGACTTGAATTGAGAGTTACTAATTGAGTTGCAGGCAAAAACTTCTCTTGAGGCAGGGACTGAACATACCCAACCTTTGAAGAAACTTTTTCCCAAATAGGCAAATACTAAGATACAACATATAAGGATTTGAATGCCTAAGCTCAGCCAATGACATGAAATATTCCTTATTATTCATTGTACTTTTACAAATCTGTAAACCAATTTTAACAACACTATGAAATAATTCCACTGTCAAAACTGGTTTGATCGAGAGCTTCATAAACTTAAGCTGAGTGAGATCTTTTCAATTGTCGATGGTGCACACGATGGGAAGCTAAAGCTGTGTAACTCCTCTGCACACTATGAGAAGATGAAGTTGTGTTAGTCATTTGTTGATGGTGCAGCTGCACACTATGTGAAGATGAAGCTGTGTTAGTATCACTATGACGATGTGAATGGGATAGATTTGAATGCAGAGCTCCTAATTGAATTGTAGGCAAAGATGTCCTCTCAGGCGTAGGCTGAACATTCACCACCTTCGGCCTAAGTAGTCCGCCTTTATAAAACTTTTTTCCCAAATAAGCAGATGCTAGGACACAACATATAGCTGTTGAGATAATGAGCAAAACCCTAAAGTTCCTTGGACTCAATTGCGCCATGTCATTACCCCCCTGTCCTTGACAAATATCACTATTTTCATCATTGTAGGATTGTGATGAAGAAGAAAGTTTTGGACCAAACCAACGGCTTCGAATTGTGTCCATCTCTGTCTTGTTCTGAGTAATATTTAGAACTGCAGATGTCATTTCTGGAACCACTGGAGACCCTTTGGAAAATAACTGTAGCATAGTGTATATTGAATAAGAGTATATTTCAATCCAAAAGAAATAAAAATGCACAATCTCTTCGAGTAAATACTTACAAATCCAAATCCTCCACTGTAGAATGGTCGACCCACAATTTTAAATTCACCACAATGTTTTGACATGATCATGTGAATGTATGGAATCTGACCAACAATAGCACCAATTGTCCCATTCCTAAGTAAATCAACATAGTCTCCTGCCTTGGAAAGAGATACCAATCTTCTCTCATCAATTTTTAGCTTATTCAATAGGTAATCCTTAACAAAAGTGCCATGCAGATGGCCTATGGAGACGTTGCTTGCTCTCAGAGACCCTATACTTTGTATTGTTGAGGACAATTCTTGAACAGTGAGATAAGATGCAAGGCTAGCTGTATAGCTAGAATTCAATATCAACACTACAAATAGCCATACCATCAAAATTACTTTAGCAAGAGATGTCATAACCTTCTCTCCTGCACGCATTCAATTTTGAAACATTTACAACTGGTCAATTAGTTGCTATTTTAAGGGCTTCAACCATCAACAATTCACCATCAATAAATTCACTTCCAACAATTCATCACCATGACAAATTCATCTCATGGAAAATTCACAGCCAGCAATATGATATGAATTGCTGGAGTTAAATTCTCCACGAGATGAATTTGTCATGGCGAATTGTTGACGATGAATTGTTGGAGGTGAATTTGTTGACAGCAAATTGTTGGCGGTGAATTTTTCTAAAGCCCATCTTTAAATATTCAAACTCTGGTCAAAAGGAAAGATTTAGTAAAATAAAAAATCCAATAAGATCACTCACTATGAACAAATACAATCGTTGAAAATGCAAACCTGCAACCAACACAAAATATTGTTACATTAGCAGTTTTACATCCTAAAAAGTCTAAATTAAATCAATTAATTAAACCAAGACCCAAATACTTGACATTCAACCTAGAGATGTTTCAGTAGACTTTAAACCATGTTTTGTAATAAGTATCTAGATTGCTGTTGTAAATAGGAAGAAATGGAATCTCATGCAAATAAATTTCAAATTCTTTCTTCTACAAATTATTAATTCATTCTTGATAAAGAATCAAACACATCAAATAGAAAAAAATATAGTAGGAAAACATACATCAATAGTAATGATCCGTTAATATCAAACATAAAACATAAGGCCTCTATTTAGTTTAGAAAATAAGCATTCACATGTAGTTAAACTGTCATTCTAGGCAAACATTAACTTATACACATCCAAAGACATCAATAGCTCAAAAAACACTCATTTAGTTTTAAAACAGCTAGTTCATCCATCAAACTACACTTATCTCTCTTTTTCCAAAAAAATAGTTCCAAACAACTACAATTATTAGAGAAAAATAATTTCTTCTTAAAACTAATACTATAGTTTAGTTCTTGATTTGATGTATCAATCTTAATGATTATCATTGTTATGATCCTAATATTATATATTTATAAGTATATATTATATATTCTTAAGTATAATAATGATAAGCATTTGTGGCATGCTTAATCTTAAGGCTAGTTTTAGTTACTATAATAAACTCTCTTAATTACGATAAAGGGGTGTGTCCCTATATAATTGTTCCTATAAATAAGGAAGATAAATCTCTCTTGTATTCATAGCAAATAATATTAAAGCAACGATTTGGGTCAAGATTTTTGTTTTCATCATACCTTATAGACCCTTTAAAATTTGGACCTGAATTTTTATAGCTTGTTAGGTATATAACAAATAAAGGCTTGGGTAAAAATTTAGCTTTATGTAGTAAGTTGTGTGAAAGTAATTTTAATTTCATTATTTTCCATTAATTATCTGTACAAACAAAAAATTAAGAATTTTATTTTAAAAAATTACTTTTTTTTAAATCTTATAAAAAATAGATTAGGTCTATTCTTTGTAAATTATTATTAGATACGAAATATGTTTCTAATTTAAGGGTCATTTTAGATCAAAATATGTAATAATTCTACTCTATAGGCCACAATTTTTGAATTTGTTTACTTTTTTGAAAAGATATTCAAAAATTAAGAGTTATTTATTTATAAATTTTGATTAAAAATGATATTACTTTCACAATTTAGTGATCAAAGTTTGGTTAAAAAAGACAAACATCAAATTTAACCATAGCCCATGTTCTAAAATTTTATGGTTATAATTCACATTAGATACTATCTTCTCTTAATAAAAATAAACCTAGGGTTCAAAAATAATAATTTAGAAGTGATGTCATATTTAGGATTAAAGGGCTTACATATATTGAATCAAATGACTCTTTATTGTCCACCACCTAAAATCTAGGGAAATATTTCATCAAGACATGAAACAATGGTATATTTTATTAATGATAATTATATGATTCATTTGTCACATGTTTAAATGAGGGTATAAATAGCTTTAAAAAGTAAATATTATCAGGATTAAAGACCAACAAAACCATCAAGGTGGGTACAACCCCAAAAAATAAAATCAATGGATAGGTTAACCTTTTCAAGGTCCAAAATTGAACCTCTTGAGAATAGACATTCGTAGGTTTGATGGTAAAAATATAATTTCATAGATAATTCTCATGGAATAATATGTTAAACTTCATAATATACCAAATAGTACAATGGTTGATATAGCTTCACTACATTTAGAATCAAGACCTTGTCAATGATATCAATAAAGGATACGTGACAAGCAAGGGTAAATTATTAGCTGGAAATAATTTATTAATGATTCAACAACCCTCTATAATCAACCATGGAATGGAAGCTATTTTATCCAACTAAAAAATTTACTATTATTAAGGTCTATAGAAGAAAATAGAGTTGAGCATATGATACTAGCAATTTGAGTTCATAAGATGACACCTTATCAAATGATACAAATATACATAAATGAGCTTAATGATCAAACTAAGCATGATTTTTTTGATAGAACCTCGTACAAAAAGGAAAACTATGTAACTTTATCATTTCATATTGAAAAATTAAAAAACAACCACCAAAAGTTTCATACAAGGTCAAACCATAGGATTAAGTGATAAAATGTGATTAATCCCAATGAAAAATGGGGACAACTTTAACTTAAGAAAATTAGTAAGCTCTCTCCTCAACAAGGGATAGAGAAAAGAGAAAAATCTCTATATTGGAATTGTTATGGTAAATGGTCAAAGGTTCACTAGTGTTCTAGTAGTGAGAAAATACTATCTCCTTAAATGCACCAAAAACACTCAAATTAATTGGTTATTTGAGAAAGAAAAGTGTGAAAGTGTTGGTTGATATGGATAGTACACATAATTTCATTGGTAGAAGATTAGATAATGAGATAAATTATTATTTTATTTAATATTTTGTTTTCAAGTCATGATAGTGGATTGGAAAAAACTATTGTTGTGGTAAATGCTATCATACAAAACTCTCAATTAATAGTTGTCAACTAGAATGAAAAATGTTTACTATCCCAATTGGGAGAGAAGATGTAGGTTTGGGTATGTAGTGGATTAAAAAATTCATAACAATGTTTCAATTTTTAAGAATTATCCAAGGCTTTAGTACACATGAAAAAACTATAAATTTTTGGGGTTACAATCACCACTAAGTGATAATTATGGCTCCCATGAAATGGAAAAATTTCTCAAGAAAGATTATTATAACATAGGGGCACAATTACATTTTACAAGCACAAGACAAGATCGATAAAAAGATTCAAGAGATCATTCAACACCATCAAAAAGTATTTCAAGATCCCAAGGTTCTACCTCTAATCAAAGATCATAATCAAGACATTGAATTATTACCAAGAAACATTGTTCATCCCAATAAAAGTATATATTCATCCCTAAATATTATGGGTAACAAGAAGGATGAGTCATGGAAAATGTTCCTAGATTATAAGGAGCTTAAGAATCACACTTCAAAGATAAGTTTCATATTATTATTAATGAATTAGAAGATAAGCTAAATAATGCAGTTTTCCTTATGAAGTTAGACTTATACTTATAATATCATCAAATTCAACTAAAGGAAGAGGATATAAATAAGGGCATCATTAGAACACATGAAGTTAATTATGATTTTTTAGTCATGTCATTTGGTATCATTAATTCCCAATCAAATTTTTAAAGTCTCAGAATTTTAGTGCTCCACTAATTTCGTCAAAAAATAGTGTTGGTATTTAGACACCTAAAATTGACAAATCATCATCTCAACTAATTACTTGACCATTTCCTCTATAATTGATTGAATAAATCTCTATTTAATTAATTATCTAATTTTCATTCTCTTATTAATTAAATAATATTTTATTATTTAATGTATTAAATCACTACTAATCCACTATTCATGACCCTATTCCTAGCCCAAATTATTAATCATTCATATTCTATAGCCTATCTTAGATAAATAGATCCAAATATCTATTTATTTGAGTTCTTTATCCTCACCCCAATGATTAAATAAATATATCTAAATTTATTTATTCCCCTTTCTCCATCGACTTTTAATTAAGTGGACTAAAACCAATTAACCCACTAATCCCCCACTTGCACATTTCTAACCTTTGTCAAAACCCCACGAATCATGAACATCCTCCAAATATAAATAGGCATGAGATATAATAAAAAAGGTATGGTTATTTGTACATGTGACATGGGTCTTGGTACATGTGACACTGGTCAAGTACTACCCATACTCTCAAGGCACTCCAAAGTACCCTTTCCATATTGACCATCCACTTTATCCAAGAGAATTCTCAATCATTAATTTTCTTGCATTTTGGACCCTTTTCCATCCATAAACCATGTGGAGACACTTGTCTTCTCCTTATCCTCCTAAGTCTCTCAAGCAATGAGAGTCCTTGATCTTCTAAATTGGTCCTAGCCATCCAAAAATATATTAATTAGATGTGCAACCCAGTCCATTTTCATCTTTCCTTGAAATGTAATGCAATGTTATAAGTAGGAGGACTCACATATCATCAAATCAACCATATTTGAGAATAAACAACATAGACTTGATGCAACAAGGGCTAGTGTTGGTGAGATTCCTTGTTATTTTTTATCAATGTTTATTAATCCTTATGCTTAAGCTGTGTGTTACATATATTTTAAGATGAGTTAATATTATTTTTTCAAAAAAATTATATGCTTTAATTTATATGTACACATTTTGGAACACCTAGTGGGATTCTTGTACCCATTTCTTATCATTTTTTAATGTTTTTTTACCACTCGTAGATTCTAAATTAGTTTATCTAATATGTGTTTCAAAGTATCTGCACCTAAATCAACATATTCACACATCCCATAGTGTATTTTCAACACACATAGGTCATCCTTCCTAGGTCAATACATATACATAACATGTTCCAACATATCTACATCAAGCCTAGCAACCAAATAGGGTCATGAAAACCATCTATTTGGTCATTTTTTTATGGTTTTTAGATCTCTAATCTTGTATTTTGTAGGTAAATAGTGTACCAGGGGTTAATATATCATATTAACCCTCTTTTGTGGCCCTCTAAACTAGTTTTTTTCAATATTTCATCATGTTTTCTCCTCATTTTAGTAGCTCAACAAGTCTACAACCTATTTAATAATTTTGCATTCTCATAATCACTCTTGTTTCCAAGCCATCAATTTTTAGGGGCCTAAGCTTGTATTTTGTAGTTTTTCATTTTCTTTATGATTTATATACCACCTTAAACATATTTTTTGGCCACTAAACTTGGTTTTTTGTAGGTTTTCATCATGTTTTATTGGCCATTTTCACAGTTCAGTGGATTTGTAACTTGTTTAAATATTTCTACATACTCAAAGGAACTCTTTTTTTTACCACTCTATGAGGATTTTTAGGGGCCTAAGCTTGTGTTTCTATAGTTTTTCATGATTCTTATGGTTTATATATTATCTTAGCCCTCTCTTATGTCCCTCTAAACTCATTTTATGTAGGTTTTCATCATTTTTTCCAACCATTTTCATAGTTTAGTGAGTTCACAACATGTTTAACTCTTTCCACACATGTAAATTAGTAGATTTACAAAGCAGTTTCCCAAATTTATTTTTATAATTTATAGCACATACTTATCTCTATTTTCTAATAGATAATCATGATTTAAGGTGTCCCAATATCCAAAAAGTTATCCCCTTGAGAGTTTTTGTAGGTTTAACCCCATTTTTGTAATTTTAATACCATTATTTGGTCCTACTCACAATTAGAGGGGCCTACAACATCTTGTAATGGATCTACACAACATCTTGTAGTGGATCTACACCTACTTCAGCACACATGCTTCTAACTAGGGTGAATTATCTACACAATGCATCCAAGCCCTATTTTGGTATTTTTGTTCCTACCTTAGCATATTTACCTCTACAAAATGGGTGATCCCATAATACTAGTTTACAATTTTTGGCCAAACTAGACACTAAACTCATTTTTTATAACTAAATCTTCACTTTCAAGCACCTATAGCAGCTAAACCGTGAGGAATTTGAAGATGATGCAAACTAGTGATTTGTGACATTTTGTCTATAGATTCTAAATATATTTTTTCAAATTTTTTGGAATCAGATTGCACTTATTTTTCCATCTCCTTGAAAACTAGTTTTTTTCAGTAAACACCATTTTTAAGGAGTGACTCTCATCGTATAACACAACTTTTTTTCCATGAAGGATAAAATTATAATTTTTTCGAATTTAGATTTTTAATTATGATATATAGTGCTTCCAATTGGTTTCATAGTGTTTTATTGAATATATTTTCCTTAATCAAGTTTCAAAGTCAAACCAATTACAATTTAGACATAGGCGGACCGTATAACACATAATTTTTTTTTGTTGGATCAAGGACTTCAATATCTAGTGCACTCGTATTTTATTTTATTTTTTTGATAATTTTCTATTTTTCTGCATGTGCAGAACAAAGAGCTTGATTTTTGGTGAGAAACCTACATTCACAAGAAATAATAAATAAATATAATAATTAAATTAAATTTATTTAAAATTATACTTTTTGGGAAGCTTATAATAAGGACTACATACTTACAAAAAATAAATTTTAAATGAATTCATTTGATCCCCCAAAAGGTAAATCAAAAGTGATTTTTATCAGCATTTTGATAGGTGTAAAGGACTCCGTTATAGGTATGGTTTAAAACTAGCAAGTAACTATCCAAGGGGGTTTCATTTGAGGTGGTTTGATCAAACCCTCTTCAATTGGAATCCTTCAAATGGAACTTTTTTAAGGCTTAAATCATTATATTTTCTAAAAATACACGATTTTAGCAAAAATAAGAATCTTCCATACACTGATCATTTCCTTGTTTTTCCTTGTGTCCTAACATCATCTTGTCCAAATAAATGCATGTTCAAGACAAAATATCAAATTAATAACACTTGTTAAAGACATGTGTCTTTATCGCTAATTCAGGTAGAATTTAATTTCTAAAGGGGAATGAATATTTTATGTTGTGATTTTTAGGCCATACTTAAGTTTATTATTTCTCCTCACACCCTTGTGTGATCTTGGAGATCAAAAGATTATTTTTTTCACTTATCTTTCATTTTTTTATTTTATCCCAAGGATTCTAATTGTGTACACTCTCCCTTGTGATACATGTGATCTTAGGTTACTAGAATAAATTGGATCATCCTTCTAGGGGATTGCCTTGAGATTTGATCACCCCACAGGATGAACCCAACTCTAACACTTTGAAAGAGTATAATTTATTGGGGTGAATCAAAAAATACGTCTTGAATGTAGAATCTTGTTAAGCGAGATAAGTCCATAATAACTTTATACCTTGGTGAAGTGAAGGATCTAAGAATGGGTTAACCTCTTCTCCTAACTATTTGACACCTTTCCATTTTAGGTATATAATTTAACATCACATACATTTATAATATATCAAGGATTCACTTAGCAACCATTGTTTAGCCTATTCTATGACCAATTGGTCATTTTTTCTTATAGTGTACTAGATGAAAATCACCCTAGGAAGTCACTCACATCACAACTAGTAGGTCATGTTGGTAGTAGGCCATGGGAAAGAATTCATAATTCCTCCATTGGCTAGGCCATGGGTAAGGCATTTATCCATACAACATGAGGTATTTTAACACAAGCCTACACTAAAACTCTTGAAACTGTGGTATATATCTATAGGCATAAAAGGAATGATACCTACACTTGACTAATCACAAGTTGTTAGCATCTTTGGTGTGTTTTTATTATCAAAACTCATGCTTGTTGAATGTTTACTTTCAAACATTGTCAAAGACCAAGCTTTCTAATAGAATCCAATCCAATCTTCCTCAAATTCAACTCATCCCAATAATCTTAATCTTCACCCACACCATCCTAATCCATATAATTCAGCAAAATTAATCAAACAAAACCAAATTTTCAAATATAATCAAAGGTATTTGACCCAATCCCTCTAGTCATTCCTCTAATACATCTAGTCATTTCCTTTAAACCATTCTTACCATATCCCTAATAATCTTAATCCTAATCAATCCCACCATTGAGATTCTAAGTAAATTATCTTCCTCTAAATCATTCAGTCTAATCCAAATCCATCATCTCATATAATCCAAAACCCTAATAAAATACATCTAATTATCTTAAAATATAGTTGTTAATCAAACCCATACATTTAATAAATTATATCTAACCAGCCATCCCAAAATCAAACTCAACACCCACCATTAATCAAGACCTTGATCAAATAAAACCATCAAATCAACACTTGCTTGAGAATCTAGCATCTCAAGTAGATAATTGAAATAGTCTTTACCTAGAAATTCAGTCCATCCTAAGTCTAGAGTCAAATCCAAATTGAATCATAATCTATGTGAAGGGAAATGGAGATCTTAGAAAGCCATCCAAGAACCAGTATATGCCTAGTATTGCTTATTTTTCTTGATACAAGCATATATAAGTTCTATGTCTTAAAGAGAAAATAGACACTATTTAATTTCCACAACATCAACCCTTAGAGGAGGAAATGTAGTTTTCAGATCATTAAAAATTTAAAAAATATAATGACATGTAAACTAACATTTAAAGAATAGAAGAATAGACATAATAGATAAAACATAGATATACATGGCGAAAACCCTTTCAGGTAAAAAAACCCACACTACAAAAACACAAATAAATTATATTATTAGCAAAAAAACTAGATACAAAAAAAATACTAAGTCTATACTCATGTTGGCTTGAACCAATTTATCTATCCATAACAACATTGTTACAATACACTTGCAAGCTCACAGCCTAAACTTGGAGATTGCATCTCGCTCTTCTAGAGAAAATTTGGCAGCATAACCCTTGTGAACAAAGAACTCTCTCATAACTCCTCTACCAAAACACCTGTATATATGGAGTATAGAGTTCCCAAGATAGAATTTTCCTTAAACCCATGCCCATGCATGATCATGCAACAAGAAAGGTACTACATGCAAAATCATGCAACGTGCACATGCAAAAAATTACATGTAAAAAATTTGGGCACCCATATTCCAAGTTTGACTCAACTAGGAATAGAAACTCCATCCATGCATAACTCCCCTTGCAAATAGAAATTTCCTATCTTGAATTTTCAAATTGGGTGCCAACTTCCATAAAAGTAGGTACATACCATAGTTAACTCAATAATGCCATGACACATGTCACCACCGTGCAACTTCGATATTTTTTACAAAGTCCTCTCTCTAAATGAGTGCCCAAGTGACAAGTTTCACTATGGTACACCTCCATGAAGTATGCATAAGCTAGAATGCTTTCATAAATTTCCTAGGTGGAAAGTGGCACTCCATTGAGATTTGCACTTTGCATGTAGGATATAATACTTCCCAACAGGTCCCACAAAGTGCTATGGCAACTATTATAGTTGGCAACTTAGGATATATCAATATTTCCAAAAATATTTATCCCAAAATTAATGCTAGGAATCAGAGGTTGAGACACCTTAATCCCAAAATTCTCCCACTTGTTGAAGACCTACCAAGAGTCCATGAAATAAAAAAGGATTTACTTGGTAAGAGTCAACCAATGAAAAAACATCATCACAACCATACATGCAATCATATGAATCACAAATAATGCTCTCATGCTCCAATCAGGATATCTGCAATAGCATCCAAGATGTCCACCTTGTCAAACAGCAGTTCCTACCATCTAGGCCCAAAGGAAAGGAACAAGCCATGGTGTATATGCACCAGTTTAAATAAGAAATGAGCATCAGATCCAACCAATAGAAAAGGCTACATGATACTGGTACAAATCCATTGTGCTCATGAGCTAAATAGTAGCTCAACCCAACTCCAAGCCCACAACCAAAACACAATTTTGAAGTCTAAACTTCTCCAAGAACAAGATAAACTATCAACTAGAACAATAACCCAAACACGTTTCCCTCATCTAACTGAAAAACCCACGAGACCGAGAATAGCGCCCACAACAAATTACTATCCATCAAATATGCCATACCTCAAAAGGAATCCACAACATTAGCAAACTCATGCCAACAACATAGCTAACCCATCAACCAGAATCACAAGTTCTCTATGCCAAATAGTTGACAAAGACAAACATATATAGGAACTCTCACTACATGAGTAATGTCTAGTCTGAAAATGCATCAAGGAATAATAAGTCTATTGATAGCACAACATAGAGGATTTATCCATGTAGTATCAAGAATCATCCATAATGAAATGCACAACCTACAACTAAAAAAATCACTACAAGTACATCTCTCATAAGTCTCCAAAGCTCTCCCATGTTCTCCACATCTAATAAAGGAAAAAGATAAAGGAACCTCCATGTCATCACCCAAAACCAAGTGGCAACAAATGACCACAAACCAGTGATCACCACATATTTTCACATGATCACAACTTGAACATCGCATGAATCCGAACATCCAAGAAGAAAACCAAGACCAAAGAGACAAACTTTGAACATCATACACATGTAGAATGTCCTGCATATATCTCTAAATGCTCAATTGTGTCAAGTATGATCTCCTTCACAACCCAAAAAGAAAAGCCTCAACAACACCCATCTTGCTCAATCTTAAGTATCAAACACAACATATGCATCATGTAATCACATGGATGTAAGCTTCTCAAGAGAATACCAAACTAATTCCATTTCCCATATTAAGAAATCACCCCATTACCATCTCCTAAACTCCTTATAAATGATATCATAATGTTAAATCATATTCTCAAGGAGATGACCATGTTGAACATCTCTCATAATGAATCCTCCAAAACCATTTGACTGTAGCTCAAGATCCATATCTATGAATGATAAGAATAACACTTGAGAGGACCAAGGGCTATGCCTATTAAGTGAAGAACTACCGAGTAGACAAAGAGTGGGGAATGAGAATGGTCCTCCAAGATATCCAAGTCACCATGACTCATCCAAGAGAAATATCCTCATAGGTCTATCATGAACTCATGTCCATTTCTAGGTGAAAAACTCTTCAAAATTCCTATTGAGATCTCATCAAGAGAATCGATCTCAATATATTCTCTCATCTCAAGAGAATTACAGTCTCACCCACATCTCCATGCATCCATGAGAACTAGCAGCCGATCAACTTGTGCTAAGCTCCAAATGCAATCATTGCACTCTCATGAAGCTCTCAAACACATGACCGATGTACTCAAAACACAGATAACTTTCCAGATCACTATCAAAGTTCCAACTATAGTCAAGAACCTATCATGACATCATGATCTAAACAATATCGTGCCAAAACTCTAATGTGTAATCAATCATCCATAATGACACTCCACTAAAACCCATCCTCTTAATAGAGGATCACCATCTCCTCCAAGGAGATCACATTATCCAAGTGAACAAATTATTGTCTCGAGAGCAATGTAATATGCCAAAAATCTAATGTACCATCAAGAATCTACCATGACATACTAGCAACATATTGTAAACCAAAATCACTTGTCCAAGCATTGTCGACACCTCAACCAAAGACTCTAAGAGTCCTCCATGGCTCAAACATGTCACACATCTTCAATCTCATGGAGATTTCCATCTACAAATAGTGTCCATGCCAATGTGAAAGAATCCTTCTGTATTAATAGGATCTAAAATCTCATCCTAGTAACATTTGCAACACTAAAGAAGATCATTCATCACCAAGCGATGAATCCACAATCTTTGCTAAAGCTCCCATTGAATAGTGATACCAAGCTCCCCAAGCATCATGAATTAGCCATCTCCGAATTTGAAGATCCTCAAGGTCCACACACCCACATTTCCATATGACAATAATATCAAGTGGCACTAAGGTCTCCAAAGCAAGGAAATACACCATCACTATCACAACAACTCACAAAAAATAGTGTATACAAGCTATACGTGACATCGTGATAGAACATGCTATGTCTCCCCACAAACAACTATACAGGTACTCAACACCATCCTCTCATCCGAATGAAACACATACCAATATACTAATGACCAAAGACAAGGTCAATTGATGAATTTTGCATCAACTATGAATCAATCTCGTGGATATAGACAATCCACATCCGAGTTATCTCACTCCAATCAATGGGTAGCTAATCCATAAATTGCATAACTTTTATATCCTAAAAATTGAACATGAAAACCCATAATCATATTAGTAACATGCAAAACCATGACATCAAAGAAGATACCATGTAGCTTCTCATGACTCAAACACCAGATCATCAATATATCCAATTTTCTAAACAAAACCACAACAAAGCACCATAGTCAAGAACCCCTAAGTATTCACCATAGAAAATTTGAGTGACTAATCACATAGCAACATACCCATACAAAAAAGATCTGATATCTCCTCAAACCATGCATGAAGCATGCATGCAAAGCCGCAACTATCTTACATCCAGAATGATCCAAAGAACATGACCCAAAAAATAGTTATATGTAGATCTATATAACCACAAGTTTTTTAACCATGTAAACTCTACAAAACCACCATATTTTTCAACACACGTGAAAATCCACATCCACTTATCATCTAGCAGACCCAAAGGTTAGAAAGAAAATATAATAGTTAATCCAAAACAATAGATTATCATGAATATGCATCACCATAGATTTTTAATGAAAAATCCATAAAACCCTCAAATCCATCCAAGTACACAAATCTACTAAGAAATTAGAGGTTTGGGAGCTCCATGCCCATTTATAGGCCAAATCAACCACCATCATTATGTACAAGCATCTGAGTGAGATAAGCTATTCCAAGAACCTCTAGATCATCCAATGATCAACTCCATAGCCTACATGCATATGGGGATTATAAAATAGTGCCTTCCAATACCAAGAGCTAAAACAAGAACCCAATACAAGCACAACACACCATGGCGACAACAAAATATGTATCTCCATATCACCAAGGGGCCCATCTTAGACACCCAATATGTAAAAATCTACTGCACACGTAACCATACCCTATGCATCAAGGTTATTTAGCTATCTAACTAGGAGCTCCAAATCAATTTCATATCACATGAAATCTCATGATCAACTCCAAACACTCCATCTTTCACTATCCTTCGTATCACCTATTGTCTCTTGAAAGTAAGAACACCTACATAGCTTCCACTCAAACAAGGATTAATCATCAACCAATTTCTTCAAGATAGATTCCCTCAAGCTTGCCATACTAAGGAATCACAACAAAAAAAATCTCCAAAACCTTATACACCATCAATCTTCACATGCATTAACATGCGATCACATGCAAGTAACATGCAAGCTCACACAAGTAACATGCAAGCTCATTCAAGTACATGCAACTCACATGCAAGTACATGCAACTCACATATACATGCACATGCAAGCACATGAAAAATATGGATCTCAGTTCTCATACCAAATGAATGGAAATGAAGATCCTAGAAAGCCATCCAAAAACTAGTATATGCCTCTAGTTTCATTTTTTCTTGGTATAAGTATATACAACTATGGCTTAAAGTGAAAACATGCAGAGTTTAATTTCCACAATATTAACCCTTAGAGGAAAGAAATATAGTTTTTAGAACATTTCAACAACATAACAAAATGTAAATTAACATTTAAAGAATAAAATAATAGATAAAAGAGATAGAACACAAATATAAGTGGGGAAAGCCCTTTTGGGTTAAAAACCCACACTCCAACAATACAAATCAATTATATTATCAACAACCAAACTAGTTAAAATACAATTACCAAGTCTATGCTCATATAGGCTTGAATCAATGCACTTATTCATAACAACATTGTTACAATACACTTGTAGGCTCACAACCTAAACTTGGAGATTACATCTTTCAATTCTAGAGAAAGCTCGACAGGATAACCCTTGTGAACAAACAACTCTCTCAAAACACCTATATATAGAGTATAGAATGCCTGAGATAGAAGTTTCATTAAACCTATGCCCATGCATGAACATGCCACAAGAAAGCAACTACGTGCAAAAGCATGCAACATGTACATGCAAAAAAGAACCTATCAAAAATCTAGGCATCCACATTCCAAGTTTGACTTAGCTAGGAATAGAAACTACATCCATGTACAACTTCCCTTACAAAATATCAACTTCCAATCTTGAATTTTCAAAGTGGGTGCCAACTTCCACAAAAGTAGGTACATACCATAGTTAACTCAACATTGCCATGATGCATGTCACCATCATGCAACTTTGAGAATTTTTTACAAAATCCTCTCTCCAAATGAGTGACCAAGTGACAAGTGTCACTATGTCACACTTCCATGAATTATGCACAAGCTACAATGCTTCCATGAAGTTCCTAGGTGACAAGTGACACTCTGTTGAGCTCCACACCTTGCATGTACGATATAACACTTCCCGACAGGTCGCACAAAGTGCTATGGAAACTATTATAGTTGGAAACTTAGGATATATCAATATTTGCACAAATATTTATCCCAAAAAAATGCTAGGACACAAAGGTTGAGACACCTTAATCCTAATAATATTTCCTTCATCCATGATCTATCTCCTATCCAACCCTTCATCCTTCTTTCACCAACCATCAAAATCCTTATTCAATTATTTCTTCTATTCTATCATCAATTAGATAAATTTTATACTCAAAATCACCATTCTCAATTCTTAGGTCCAACCCCTAAAAAATTAAATTAAAACCCATCAAAATCTATTCCAAGACTATAGATTTGCATATGTGCACCATAAATTAGTGGCTCTATAATCCTTCAAAAAAATTCCACAAAGTCATTTCACCCTTCAATGCATTTGACCATATTTTAACGCATCTACTCTATAAATGCCAAAACTACACTTCAACACATTTCACCCTAAATTAGTGCATTTTCCATCCTTTAGTATTTTTGATAAGGTGCATTATCACCCTTCAACATAGTTGCTTTGAATCAACACATATACACCATTTTATGATTTATTTTCTCTATAGATCACCTATTCCACACAAAACCAATTCAAACTCTCTAATAATCAAGTGTCACATATCCTTTCAACCTTGATTTAACCCAACATATTTGACCAATCATACAAAATCTAACAACCTTACCCATTCTAATCCAAAATTTGCATTCACTTAAAATCTAAATTCATTAATCCATCTAATATCGTATCATCTTGACTCATCAATAATCTTCATCATGGATCATTTTTTATGAGTCTCCTCATCACAACCATCTGAAAAATACCTTCAAAATTGATAATAATCATATTCTTTTCAATAAAAAATGAACATGAAATTGAACCCCTTGATACCATCATCACTTGAAATATTTACCCAAGCTTCCCCTACTCACCCATGCATAATAAAATGATTCTTGACCAATAATCAACTGACAAAAGCTACCCCATCACTACTAAATATATTTCTATTGGTCACCCTTAAGACACCTTTGACAAGAGAAATACATTATACCTCCAATCCACACCCCCTGTCTTCTACCTCTATCCACCTTCACCCATCCAAATTCCCAAAAAAGAAAAATACAAAAAAAATTCAAACTAAATAATCAACCCAATGGTGAAAACTTGGTAAATAAGCACCTTGAGAAAGTACCATGATGAAAACCTTTAAAATAGGAATCATGTGTAAATCCCCCTTTCATTTTCTCTTTACACTTGCAAGCAATACATATCCACTTCATCCTACCTATTTACTTCATCAATTTACCTATATGTAATATCTATTTTTACCCATCATATCACATCCTTCCTAAATTATTCATCATCCGTTTAATCTTCATAAAGATAGTGGGAAAATAACCAAGTAATATTTGGACAATACTAACCTTAGTTTATCGACAATTCATCCATCCTCCATATCCTCCATCTATAAAGTTTTTATTCTCTTCAACCATGAAGCCATCTCCCCAATCCTTCTTCATCCCCTTATCCTTCATATCCTCCATTCATAAATATTTTACCACCTTCAACCATCAAGCTATCTCCCAACCATCAAATCCTTTCCCTACCATTTCCCATGAATTTGGTATATTTTCCCATAATGGTTTCAATACCTAGCCCCACCACCCATTGTGGCATTCTATCATGGTCCCCTCCAATCCTTCCATCTTATCCCTCCATAATATTTATACTATATACTCATACTTCCTCCAAATTTTGAATACAAATGACCACTATCCAATGATCCTCCTATCCACTAATTTTATTAGTGAATAACATACTCTTTCTCTAACTAAACCATGAGCATCACATGGCCTCACCATACATGCTATATCTAAAGTGGGGTATGTAACTCCTCTATAACATATTCCTTGGAGATTCCATCCAAATCCCTCCCTCCATTCATGAAAAAACCCCATATATTTCTATTTGTTATTAACCTATTGGGACTTCTCCAAAAAAATCATAAAATGTGTCCATGTCTTGGCTCTTGTATTTTCGCCCCCTATTATGTTAAAAAAAATGGATTTTTTTCTAAAAATTATAAGTGTTTGGCTATTGGGGGTATTTTGATTATTTTTGGCTCATTGCTTGCCTAGTTCTAAACCTTTTTAGCTTTCTTGACATTTTCTTTAATTTTTTTCAACAATTGCAAGTGGTTTTAAAACCATCATTAGCTCTTGATGCAAGGTTTCTACCTTCATTAGATTTTCCAATATTACTTTTCTAGTGCTCACTTGTTATTTGTTCTTCAAAAAGTCGTTGATTTCATGTGAAGTCATTTATAAAACTAGTGTCAACTTACAACATGATTCTTCTAACCTTGTTAGTGCATGTTGCACTTTTTATAACCTTTTTTTCCTTGTGTTAAATAGAGGTTGAGGTTCTATTTTGGTTTTTGGAGCCTAATATTTTTTTCAAAACTCTTTGTAATGTGAAGGTCATGTTTTTTCAAAATTATTTTGTTTGATTGGTGTAATCTTGAAGATGTAATAATTGATTACTGAAACACAAATTAGGAAGTTTATGACCTTATTAGGCTATGCTGAAAAAGGTAGCATAAAAAAATCATGGTGTCTTAGGGCCTAGTTTGGAGGTTTTGTAAAATGTATGATATTTATTTGCAACTCTTGTCATTCACTAATATAAAGCCTATAAGTAGAATGATTATCAACCATTGACATAATAATTAGGTACAAAGTGCATGCATTTTTTAGCTCAATATTAACTTTTACATGTGTGTTTAACATAATTCCTACATAATAAATGCATGTCATCTATTTGAAACAATTCCTACATTATGCTATACACTATGATTTAATATAACTAGACCCAATATAATACATGATAATACCGTGTAATCCTATGTTGGTATGTGGACTAGACTTATTCCTTATGAACCTACAAACTAAAGGAATCCACAAATTATAAATTGTTCACATTCATTTCCAGATTACAACTAGAGGTTGAGTGATAGTCTAGGATGTAACTTCTTGATCCTAAATCAAGCACATGATTTGTGGTAGACCTAAATTGATTATCTATTTATGGTTCTCCATGTTCTTATTGTTAACCTTATAGGTGATTGATACCATGACCTTTAGAGTTAGGTGAGGTAAGATAGTGAGACCACTAAATTATGTAGATTGGTTATTATGTGACTGCCACATGTTAGAAACAAGTATGTTTTAGGTGTGGTCTTGAAAACTATCACCAATAGAATGCACACGACAAATTTTAGACCTGTTAATTATCATATCTTAAGGATTAGCCAACCATCACTAGCAATATGCATGTGATGGATGCTAGGAACTCCTCATGGTATGATAGGTCTTAGTTAACTTCACCAATAACATGTAAATAACCCAAGTTGCACATATGAGAGCCAAGGGTTACTTAGTCATGAATATTTCATTTAAAAATCCATCACCTTCCAATATTTTTATGATCCCAAGGTATTTAGTAGAAATATTCCTACCATGGTCTTGGGTATCATAAGCCTTAGCTAAGTTGTTTAGGTTCCCAATGCTAGATAACTATCAATGTATACAATTATAACTCATGTGCCAATATCAAGCAATATGTGTTGAATATTCAATTCATCAACATCCTAATAATTCTTTATCATAGATATGAATTCAAAATTTACTAAAAATTAATGTCTTCCCCTTTATTAGAGTGCTACTAGAATCACTAGGTAGCAAGGATATAACCATTTACCCTTATTTCTATTGTTACAAATTTTCAACCAAAAATCTAACACCGAATATAGATTTCCTTAAGGTATTCCATGCAATATTTAATATTGTAAAATTCCATAGAGGGTAGAAGGATTGTCATGTCATAGTGCATGGTAATAACATGAATTGTTTATCATCATGTCATATAACAAAATATTCACTCTTGAATTCAGTAGATTGTGAATAATCCCTACTAACAACTTTCCAAAGTAAACATGTGAAGGTTAAATACAAGAAGATTAAATTTTCTAAAAGTTCAGAGCCCATAATTATTAATAAATAAAAAAATCTTAAGATAGGTGATTCATTTTACATTTTAGGATCACTTTTTTTCTTTCTAAAGTGGTATAATAGTTAAAGAGTATTTGAATAGCCTCTTCTTAGGTTTAGCCTTAGAGTCATCCCTAACTTGAGTATAAGTTTTTTACAAATATTGTAAATTAAAAAATTATGGACTCAAATTTAATAGCTCCCAAAGTAAGCCATACATCGCAACAATATAAATAGAAAGATGGTTTAATCATAGATATTGATAACAAAGATAATGTGCTAGTATATGGCACATAAACTATTTAATAAAATACCCAAGATATAACAACATGGGTTAATATTTACATAGCTTTTCTCAATACATGATTTAGTAGGGAAACACTATGGAGAGAGACATGACCTAAAAAAGATAAATAGTAGTAGCATGGATCATAAACTATTGTTTTAGAAATAGAATAATATTTATACATGATAAATCTTAAGAATATAAGAGTTTTACTCCAATTAAATAGGATTTGGTGGCCTAAGAATTTAGTTTGAATTTTAGCCTCAACCCCCTTGCACCTCCCCCCATCCCCCATCCTCCATATCTTTTTAAATCATTAATCTACATTTCATGCTTTTAAACAATCCAACTCCAACAACACTGCAAAATAAATAGGAAAGCAATAAATCCATTTATCATACTTTGATTTAACCAAGAGGAAAAGAAAATAAAATAAAGAAACTAAAAACTCCATTTGAATTTGTATAATTCCTCTACTACCCCTCATGATCCTCGTTTGCTAGTTGAAAGTGGGTCAAGGTAACATTAATGAAGGTCACAACAAAAATAGGGAGTATGAATACGATGAAGAGGAAGATGTATATTGTGAGTGTCAAATCCTTAAAAAATTCCCTAAACTCAATCTAGAATACTCCAATAACATACATTCACACAAGCATAAATCAAACTAGATTAATTATTTTTGAATTATAAAAATATAGATAATTTATAATTAAATACTATTTTGAGAAGTATTGTGAAGTTGTTAGGACTCAATTTTGTTGTGCTAAGGATTTGAGGGTGACTAGCTTTGGTAGTATTTTGAGGTGGTTTTAAAACCACTTGTGGATGTCGATAGGCTTGTGACAACCTACCTTTTCACCAAGTTTCAATGAAAGTGACATCAATATTATTTTAAAGAGAATTTCAAATTATATTTTGGCACCAAATGGAAGTGGGATAATCTATCTTCTCACTACCAACTTGCAATAATGTAGATAACTCTCATCACTACCCACCATCAATGATACTACTCGTCCATCTACGATAATTCAATTTCAATAATGTTGTTCAATCTAGGACACTTGTTTTGGGTGGAGTGCTTTATAATTATTGATTTTGAAGGTGTTACAATGCAACAATTAAGGTTGGACACCTTGCAAGTATTAAATGAGAATAAATGTGTTCATTATTTTAGAGGTTGGTTCTTCTAGTGGAGAGTATAGATTATGTAGGTGCAAGGTTTTTCTAGGGCTTCAATCACACCATATCCAATTTTAGAAAGGTGATCAAGTTGTGAAATATGTGAAGGATAAAATGATATGGGAATTGTGTAAATAATGTCTCCAAGTTTTTTATATTTCTTCAAGAGAATGTCAACTACATCTAAGTTTTGCTCTTGTCACACTTGCTATCACAAATGTAATGAACACTTGATAATGTGACAACATTTTAAAGTATTACAAGCAATTCAATTTGGGTTATTTAAGTATGCTCTTTGTATAATGTTTTTAATTTGATGGCACATGCACCTAAATCAAATCTTTTGTGTTTCATTTTATTATTTTCCTTCCATCTATCTATAAAATTTATAGCCCAATCGAATAAGCACTTATCTTTGGTCCACCTAGCTAATATCAAAGCATTCAAATACATTAAAAAATTAACTAGTATTTTAGGAATAAGGCCCTTCCTGTGCATGCATGACCATCGATATAACTAGGGAATCATTCTTGAGCAAACATTTAATAATCATATTCAATGTGGATTATGCTTGCATAATGATTTCTACTATATAGGGATTTTGAGATAGCTAGTTGCACTTGGTTCAATGATAATCATTGGGGCCAAGTCAATAGGTTAGGTTTATATTTATTACCTTTCTCCATTTTATGATATTTTAATACCTATTAAGGTATACCATTGGGAACACCCTCTTAATTCTAAGTTGAGCTCAAAGAGTAGGAGATGAAACCCACTCTTATAGAATTGGTCTTAGACCCTCCACGATCTATTAATGAAATAATTTCACTCACATGGTGACAACCATGGCCTTGTGGGTGATATTTCTTTCTAGGAATTGGAGCAATAGTTTTGGGACCCAACAAAATGACATCATTGTTGGGGAGAACTTAAGGGTGGTTTATTACCATTTTTGATGGTAAAAAATTTGCATTTTTTTGTGTTTAAGTTGGTAGCCTACCAACTTATACCAACAAGATGGTGCCAAAGTTATGAAAAGGGTTGTTGAGTTGAGAAGAAATTGAAGACTTTGTTGATGGCTACAACCCAAAATCAAAATTATGCCTCGAAGAATTGTGGTACTTCAAGGATTTTCTCACTTTTGTGAGGTTGCAAATCTGTTATCAAAGGACAAATTTTTCACTATTATTGTTCATGTTTCATGAACATAAATCAAAATGATTGCAACTATACATAAGGTACTTTGCCCCTCTTTCAAGTTTGAAGAATGGTTTTTTCCTAGAAAAGAAATAAAAAAAACTGCCTCTCTTTTCTACTTTGCATAATTAATTAGCCATGAATAGATAGAATAGATGCATTTACCCTAGGGGTAATTCAACAAAT
The DNA here is from genome assembly GCA_007115665.2 of Sequoiadendron giganteum. Taxonomy (NCBI): domain Eukaryota; kingdom Viridiplantae; phylum Streptophyta; class Pinopsida; order Cupressales; family Cupressaceae; genus Sequoiadendron; species Sequoiadendron giganteum. Next base: position 421,090,756 of record CM021100.1, on the reverse strand, counting down.
GTAACATATAATTCAAACTCTATATACTATAATAGATAAATGTCTAAGAGTACTATGATAATAAACCTTTGTGTTTTTCATACAACCTAGCACAATATAAAAATTCACATTTGAACCCACATGCATCCATACTTGAAAACAAGTTAATGATAGAAGATCTTAAGGATATCAAAAAGGAATGTGAAGAGAGGTTCAAGGCCCTACGATCATGAAGGTACCTTGTTGCTACAAAAAATAGGTTTCTCCATCCCCTGTTGTTCCACTTAGTCCCATTTACATGCAACTTGACCTTTCTTGGGTCAACTATGAAAGACAAATGATGGGATCTTCAATATAAAAATTAATTCCTATATTTGATGAGTATCATCATCTAGAGGGGGATACACATGTCAATGTGTTTTCAGATTTCATGGAAATATTTCAGTTTGAAGATAAAGACAAATGGGTAAAACTGCAAACCTATGCCACATTTTATAAAGGAATTAGACAACACAAACAAAAATTCTCAACTTTGACTACATAAAAGTGGCTTTTATGTTTTGAATTTCAAAATGATGTAAACTAATGAAATCTAGAACTCGTGGTGAAGTTTACTCTTGTAAATTTTCATTTATAAAAAAAAATTGTTTCGATAAATTTTTAATAAAATTTAGGGAAGATTTTGAATTGCTAAAAAATTTCAAGAAAAAGTGACGTTGAGTTGATGTCAAGAAAAAATAGAAAATAACTTTATTTTCCTCTGAATTCTTTCCCAAATAGATAACTTCATTATCTAGTGTATTGAAAAAAATAAAAAAATTGATAGTTTTCATTTGACGTAAATTATTGTCTATTTTTTAATCATTTTCAAAAAATAAATTATACCTTTTTGGAGAGGATTTTCTCCTCTAGTGCACTGTATATTTTTCAAATTTTTAATATATTTTAATTTTTTAAAATTTCTAATCAACCTCACTTTTTATTTTAACAACCTACTTATATTATTCCAAATTGAAAAAAAACATATTAAAACTAATAAAAATATGAAAAAAATTATATATTTGGATTCTTGACTTCGAGCTCTACAAAAAAGTAGTTTTAGTTTTTTGAAAAAAATCATTCTAACTGAAGGATTATCATGTTCAAGTGAAAAGTTTCAGAATTAAAAAAAAAAAAAAACATGATGTGGCTACCAACAAGGATGCCATATAGACAGTTTTGGTCAAAACCCTTTCACCCGAAAACATACATGTAAATTAAGTCAGATTTTAAATCAATCAAGGAAAAAAAATTGTTTTGTTGTTTTAGGTGAAAGTGTTTTGCTCAAAACCTTATTTGCCATGTATAAGCCATGTTGTTTCGGGAAAAACAATTTCACCCAAAAGTGTTTAGGCCGAAATTGTTCCTCTGGAAACTATTTAGCTAGCCGAAAGTGTAACACAAGTTTGTGTTTTTATCCATATGGATGAGGGTTTTTGTTAGGTCACTACAAGGAGGCAAAGGATTGATATCAAAGTTTATCTAAGCATTCTTTGGTTTCATGGAATCAGCTTGCAATTGTATTTGAAGAAGATTTTGCTTTGCATTTAGACCTTGCTACTCTTGTTGAAGAATTAGAGAACATCAAGTGGCAAGAGAAAGAGTTAATATTGATTTTAGTCATAAGTTTGATGTTACTCTTTCTAAGATCCCAACATTTTTCAGACCTAACAAACATGTCTATATTGATATGTTTCTTGGAGCCTATGATGTTACTCTAAGTTCTAGTTCAATATAATAAGAGTTCAATTTGGTGAACATGCAATAGATATATAGGTTCCTTGACTATGAGAAAGGATATGATTGCAAAATAATTATCCACAAGAATATAAATTATTGATGATGAACACAATGTTGTGAACAATGATTGCATGGATGTTTCATGTGGTTCAAGCAAAATATCAAGTGATGTTTGTGTTTATAGGTGAGTAGAAGAAGGAATTGATGCGCTATGTACATATGAAAGTGTTTGTACCTACCATCAGCTAAATTAGTCATCCATGGATGATAACAATGAAGAAATCAATGATTACATCCAATAGAGAATACACTTTTTTTTTTAGATTGCAGGAATCGGGTAGCATGACCCCCTATAAACTGCAGTGCACCTGGTAAAAATTTTAACGTGATCAGCGGCGTTGGTGGGACACGCCTTTCAATACCACGGGGGTGGGGAGACTAGACCTCATGACCAACCTCCGACAACAAAAAAGATTTGGCCAACCAAACATACACTTAACTTTTGAATAATGTTAAATATATTTATGATGTATGCATTGAAATCTTCTCTCATCAAGATGGTACGATGTTGCGCGCGGACTAGTCTGTGCTCCTGCGCATGCCTTGACTGAGCGATGCATTTCTTGGGTGCCCACGGCCTATAACAGGCTAGGGTCTATGGTTTTTCTTACTGCCTGGAGGTTTGAGGGCTATTTGGTGTGGTGGGAAGGAGGTTGTGCGGTGTGAGGGGAGTGGGTGGTGCAAGCAGTGTGGGTTTGGAGGAGCTGGGGTAGGTGCTCGGGGTAGGGGTATGGTTGAGGCTTCTAAAATCTTGGTGCTTGTTGGGCCAAAGCCATCTCAGCCTTTTTTGGAAGCCATGCATGCACAAAAGATGGATTCGTCCTTTGTGGGTGAGAGCTCTCAGCTCAAGAAAGTGAACGGGTGCTTGCCGCGGAGCCAAAATCACCCTGTTCTGGTTATTTCTCCGAATCGGTTCAAGAGGACATAGCTTATTGGAGCCAATATGTTCTGATCTATAAGTTCTTGGGTATTCACGTCCCTTTCTCGGCACTAGAGTATTGGATCCGTCGGACCTGAAAGGTTGAAGGTGATTTCGATATTTTGGTGGCTACGAATGGCTATTTTATGGTTGATTTTTCTTGCATCTCAGATCGCAATCGTGTTTTCGAGGGAAGGCCATATTTTTACAATCATGTTGGCTTGCTCATTAAGCCTTGGCATGGAGGTTTTAATGTGACAGAGGATCTTCCTACATGAGTTCCTGTTTGGGTTCATCTTCCATGGCTGTCATTGGAGTTTTGGAGGGAGGATATTTTGCATCGGATTGTTGCTTTGTTGGGGAAGCCAGCTGCCATCGCTCAAAATACTTTGGATAAAAAGGTATTCTCTTATGCTCATATTTGTGTTGAAATTGATTTAAATAACCCTTTGCCAAATTCTTTGGAAATTTGTATTGGCTCTGCCTCGTGGATTCAACCACTGGATTATGAGTCCCTTCCTTTTCGTTGCCGCTTTTGTCTCGAGTATAGACACCTTCAGCGCTAGTGTCCTCGGACACCCAAAGTAGCAGGGGATTCTTCTTCGCCTTCTTCTGGGCCTTCAATGGAGAAGGGGGATAAAGACAAAGCATCTGTGGTTGAGGGTGGGCCTGATAAGGATGGCTTTATTCCTGTTAAGCAGAGAAATAAAGGGAGGGGTCAAAAGCGGGCCTATAAGGATAGACAGAGTGATCAGGGTTTCAATCGATTTGAGGTCCTGGATAATCAGGCTTTGGAGGAAGGGATTTCTGTTGAGATTTCTTCTAGGGCCACTGGTATGGATGTTGGGTTGGATACAAGGCTGGAGCAGGCTATTGTTGTTCAGAATATCTCTTCGACATTGGAGCAAGGGTTTCTGAGCCTCCTGGGGCCTCTATAGATAGGCAGGATGATATTATTTTAGCAGATTTAGCTAAGGCAGTGTTCTCTTCAGATAAAGGTCGGGGAGCGTCTCCTGCTTTGGGGGTTCTGCAACGCCCTCTCAAGAAGGGGCATTTTGAAAATTCTTTGAAAGATGGTCATAAGAAGGATGCAGACAAGCTTAAATCTGCTGGGGATTTGTTGGTGGAATCTGGTTCTGTTAAGACCCTTGAGGCCCACTTCTCTCAACCTTCCTCATGACTATTCTCTCATGGAATGCAAGGGGGTTGAATAGCACCTCCCGTCAAAAGGCTATTCAAGATTTGATTGTTGTTCATTCTCCAAATATCTTATGTGTTCAAGAAACTAAGCTTCGGGTGGACCTCATGCTTCAACATGCCCTTCATCTTTGGTTTTCTGGTCAGTGTCAGTGTATTGGGTCTAGGGAACCTCTGGGGGTCTGGCTCTTTTCTGGGATCCTCGTAAGGTTGTTCCTCGCTGGTAGATTTCAAGCCAGTTTGCTATTTCTATGGTGGCTTCGATTTTGGAATATGAGGAGACTATTTTGGTTAGTAATGTTTATGCTTCGATTGACATTCGAGGTAAAATCCAACTTTGGGATCATATCAAGTATGTTAGGTCTTGTGTACCCTTTTTTCTTTGGATTTTAGCTAGTGATTTCAATGTGGTGTTCAGCTTGGAGGAGAAAAGGGGAGGGCTACCTAGGCTTGGTCTTGCTTCAGATCTGTTTCAGACTAATGTGGACTCTCTTGCTCTGGTGGATGTTAAACCCTCTAACGGAATTTTCACTTGGAATAATAGACGGAGTGGACTTGAAGTGATTTTCCAATGGCTTGATTGTTTCCTTGTCTCTTGCTCTTGGGTTAGAGGTAGCTTGGTCATTTGCTCTGAGATTCTTGACTGGTGTGGCTCTGATCATTGGCCAATTAAGTTTTTGACTTTAGCTTTCCCAAATCCAATGAATCCACCTTTCAAATTCTAGCTTATGTGGTTGAGTGATTCATTTTTGGGTGATCTTATTGCTCAGTGGTGGCAGAATGGTGCCCCTGCATATGGTACAACTATGTATTCTCTGGTTAAGAAGCTACAATATGTTAAGTATCATCTTAAGTGATGGAATAGGTCATGTTTGGTAATTTTCGGGCCAGGAAAAGAGAAGCGCAGGATCGCCTTGCTATTATTACCCGCTAGATTTGGGATTTGGGATTCTCGGAGGCTCTTGGGTAGGCTGAGGCCCAGGCTCTGAAATTGGTGGAGGAGTCAGAGTTTCGTGAGGAGATTTTTTGGAAACAAAAGGCTAGGATTGATTGGCTTCAAGAGGGTGATAAGAATACTGCATTTTTCCATCATTCGGTGCAAGCTCGTCGAAATAAGTGTTCTATTTCTTCTCTTGTTAACTCTGAGGGTCTTTCAATCTCTTTGCAATAGGATTTGTCTAGAGAGGCTTGCCAATTCTACTCTAATTTGTTCACTAAGGATTCACTCCCTGTTGAGGCTGATGAGAATAGGGTCCTGGCTTGCATTCCCTCTTTAATTTCTAATGAGTTGAATGCTTCTCTTATTCGCCCAGTGACTTTGTCGGAAGTAGAAGAGGTGGTGTTTGGGATGACTAAGGGGAAAGCTCTTGGTCCTAATGGTTTTCCAGTTGAGTTTTTCCAGGAGTTTTGGGATATTGTGGAACTGGATTTGTTGGAGGTGGTTAGGGAGTCTCTTCATAGTAAGCAGATGCTTCTTGCCATGAATGCTACTTTTTTGGTTCTCATTCCTAAGAAGGAAGGTGCTAACAAGCTTGATCTCTTCAGACCTATTGCGCTCTGTAATGTGGTGTACGAGATTATTACAAAGTTGATTGCTGAGAGGCTCAAATCTTGTTTGCCTGTGATCATTTATGAGGAGCAAGGTAGTTTTGTGGGTGGTCATCAAATTCTGGATGGGGTGGTGGTTGCGTCTGAAGTCATTCATTCCATGGCTACCTCTCAGGATAGGTCTATGTTTATCAAGTTGGATATGGCCAAAGCTTATGTCAGAGTTAAATGGAGTTTTCTTCAGAAGATTCTGTTGGCCTTTGGTTTTTCTCCTGAATGGGTGAGCTAAATTTTGAGCTGTGTGACCTCTTCCTCTTTTTCGGTTATTGTGAATGGGAACCTTCTGAGCTTTTTGGGGCTACGAGGGGCCTTCGTCAGGGAGATCCGCTCTCTCCTTATCTGTTTATTATGATGGCAGAGGGGCTGGGTCAGCTTCTTAATTCTCGGGTTACACAAGGTTTGATTCATAGATGGTAGTGGGGGATGGGCTTGCCAATGCTTTCTCATCTCCAATTTGTGGATGACACCTCTCTTATGGGACTGACTCGTATTAGGGAGACTGAATCCTTCATGAAAGCTTTGGATGTCTACCTACAACTTCGGGCCAAAAAGTCAATGAGCAGAAGTCTTCTATATTCTTCTTTAATACTCCTCAAGCTATCTAGCAGCCGATTGCTGCTATTCTGCGGTTTCAAAATTGGGTCTCTTCCCTTTATCTACTTGGGTATTCCTCTTGTTGTTGGTCGTCAACCTAGGTCCTCCTAACAGTTGTTGCTTGATAAGCTTAGGTTGAAGGTTACTCATTGGACTCATCGTTGGTTGTCTACTGCTGTTAGAGTGACTCTTCTCAAATCTGTTATCCAGGCCCTTACCACCTACAGGGGCTTTGTTCAAGCGACTCCTATGTATTTCCTTAAGGAATTTGATGCTCTTTCATGTCAATTCTTTGGAGCGGTAATTTGTTGTCTTCCAAGTGGAGCCTTATTAAGTGGGAATCTATGTGTAGACTGAAGCAGGAGGGTGGTCTTGATTTACACTCTACTATTTTGAATAGGAAAGCTCTTGTTGCCAAGTTGTACTGGCGATGGTGTACCAATCAGCATCAGTTATGGGCTCGTATTCTCAACCATAAATATTTTCAGGGTGTTGCTTCTTTTGAGGTTCCTCGCTATCCTCTAGAAGGGAGTGGTTCTATGATTTGACATACTTTGAAAGTGGGGGCGCAGTTGATTAAGGGTGCGTTCTTTTGGATCTGTCATTCGGGGTCACAGACTCTTTTTTGGTCAGATTCTTGGGATGGTCACCCTCCTATTCTCTCTTCTTTTCCTCACCTCCAGTCCCTTTGTGATGTTTTTGTTGTGGTTGGCTGGGATACTGTGGAGCATTATAAGGTGGTGCAGCATGGTGGATTGGCTATAAGTTTTCACTGGAAGCATCCTTCTGAGTGGCCACCTGGAGGGTTTGAGGGGGATAGGTGTGAGCTGTCCCAACTTCTGGCTTCCCGTACTTGTAATTCTTTGAGGGGCCCTGATGTCTTGGCTTGGGATGGTTTGGATTTATCTGGAAAGTACTCTGTGGCGGCCGATTATAAGTAGTTAGGTAGACAGTTGTTTGGAGACATTGAGGTCCCTTGGTGGAAGCAAGTTTGGCACAAGTTATCATGGCCCAAGTGCAACTTCTTTATGTGGTTAGTGGTTCGAACCCGGTGTCTTACTTGGGATAATTTATGTAAGCGTGGTTTTCACAACCCCTCTATGTGTGTTTTGTGTCATGGTTGTGAGGAGAGTGTCTCCCATCTCTTCTTCCAATGTTCCTATGCTAGAGAGATTTGGCATTTCTGGTGGGGGGTGTGGAATATGGCTTGCTAGCATGCTTCCTCTTTGGTGGAGTTTGGGGAATGGTGGGCCAGGGCCCCTGTTTTTGCCGCCTTTCTTCAGGCTGCTTGGGCTCTTGGGTCATCCTTTATTATCTGGAACCTGTGGTTGGAGAGGAATAGGCGAATTTTTCAAGATTTGTCGTTGAGGGCCCCTCACCTATGGTGGAAAATTCTACACTCTTTAGGGGAAACTATTGCGGCTAAGTGTGATATGACTATGTTGGTGGACCCTCATGATGTTGGTTGTTGTAATCATTTTCATCTTCCTCCTTCGCAACATAAACTCATGCACAACAGATGTAGACATCCTACCCTGAAGGTGAATAAGGAGGGAAGATGGACCCCTCCTCCTCATGGAGTCCTAAAAATCAACTCAGATGGCTCTTCTCGTGGAAATCCGGGTCATGCTGGCATTGGGGGTGTTGGCAGGGATAGCTCTGGAGATGTTCAGTTTATCTTCTCTGTGTATAAGGGTCTTCATACTAATAATCTTATGGAGGCTCAAGCCATTTTATTGGCTGTGGAGTGGAACAGTCAGTTGGAATGGTGGAGGATCATATGTGAGTCTGACTCACAGGTTGTGGTGAACTTACTGAAAAGGTGGTATTTGGATGATGTGAGTTGGCAACTGACTTTGATTGTTGAACAAATTCTCACTCTCTGTGCTTCTCTGGAGTATATTACTTTCACTCATATTCCTCGAAAATGGAATGGGGTTGCTGATTGCTTGGCTAAATGGGCTTCTGATCATATTTATGATTGTAATTTGGTGGATCGGGATCAACTACCCACGGATTTGTCTCATCAATTGGATCACTTGGTTGAACTTGATAGGACCATTTAATGCCCATACTTTGTAACGTTTCCTTGTTTTAATAAAAAATTTACCCCTCCTTCATGTTTAAATCTGCTCTCATCAACAAAACCTTAACATCCTTCATGGTGAACTACACTTTCAAGACCCTATTCATCCACGCCTCTTCCATCAAATAAAGTAAAGACTTTTGTACGCATCTTCTTGTAAAGCCCCTTCTACAAGAGTCACACAAATTTGATGCGTGCAGTTAGAGGCTAGTTGCTCGAATCTCCTTCCTTATAGGTATCCTCAAGTCTTTATTTTGTGAATACCAATAATGGATAGCGCTTTGCATTGATACATCATTCGTTCTAAGGAACAATTTAGGGCGGAATAAGAGTAACGAGCAATAGTCTGAGCACTAGACTACACGTAAAATGGTGCCCAGGATTGAGAGAAAGTAGCTTAAATACTCGGTCCATTGTTTACCAGATTGTTTCGCTCATAAAACAAATGGTATTCTTTATTTGCGTATGAAAATATTCCTCATACTGTTTCTACTGCTCATATCCATGGTTCTTGCTCAATCTAAAACTTGCCTTCCTTTTCAAAACTCCGCTCTCTCCTTAGTCCCTAGTGCCTTTCATCCATTCCCTCTTTATGAATTTGCTTTTACCAGACATAGTGTGACACTCAACCAAGTTCGTTAAAATCAATTTAATTCTCACTAAGTGGTTTGCTGCCTCCATGTTCGTAGTGCTCCTCTTTCCAAAAATGTAGGGTTCAAATTCATTGAAGACAGTAGACAGCATAGATCGTATTCACTGTCTAGCATAGAGCGCATTCACATCAGTCATATTAATTTGATGTTTGGCATTGAAACACTCCCAAATTAAACCGCAGAAAATGTATCATCTTACTGCTCCACATGGTGAATCGATCAATGTACCTGCCTACAACAGTTAAAATCGAGGGCCTTCAAGGATGTGACACTTCAGCATAGGATTTGAGACTGGTCACTGTAAACTCCACTCTACTTGGATTATCTACGTCAATATTTTCCATTTCAGAACACCTCTTAAGTCAAGTATTCAATCTAGACATGAATTAGGGTTTGATTCCACATTAAAATAACCTACAGCTTTCTTCTTTTTTCTGTGGATCTTTTCATTAGGTCTCCACAGGGTCTACCACACCAATACGACCTCTAACATTCTCATGTCCTGTTTCAGACTCTTCAAGGTTTACTGTCTTCTCACTAATCTTCACAAAATTTAATTTTGTTTTCTACATTTATCCTACCTCTCTTTCCCCAGTTCATCAAACCTATGTAAGTCAATTTTTATGTTTATCTGTGATAAACAAATTGATACAGAAATTTATTTTAATCTATGTTTGTGTTGCTCTGCTTTCGTTAATCACTCTTCAAAACTATGCTGGGGTTCATCTTCAACATGTCATTGCGAATAAAAGTTCAACCTCATGTATGAACTGCAAAAAAACGTTTGGGATCTCTCAATCTACAAAAGAAAAATTTCAATCTACAAAAGAAAAATTTCAGCCACAAAGAATACAACACCAAGCTAACAGAAGTCTATTAATCATTAAATTCTGCTCTCTTGGCTGGAAGTATACATCAGAAGAGTTAAGAAAGAGAGAGATGTTATTTTAAATCCTGATCAGATCAGGATAAACAGACTTTATAAATCAGGAAAACTCTGCTCTCAAAGAAGAGATGGATTTTTTTTCTATCTTATTTTTTTATCCCTAATTTATTAGCATCAAGGAGGGGTAAAAACTTTATTCAAACAAGAAAATGTTACAAAGCAAGGGCATTAAATGGCCCTATCAAGTTCAACCAAGTGATCCAATTGAAGAGACAGATCCAGGGGTAGTTGACCCCAATCCACCAAATTCCAATCATGAGTATGATCAAAAGCCCATTTAGCCAAGCAATCAGCAACACCATTCCATTCTCGAGGAATATGAGTGAAAGTAATATAGTCCAGAAAAACACAAAGAGTGAGAATTTGTTCGAGTCAAAGCCAGCTGCCAACTCACATCATCTAAATACTGCCTTTTCAGTAATTTCACCACAACTTGGGAGTTAGACTCACATATGATCCTTCGCCATTCCAAATGACTACCCCGCTCCACAGCCAATAAAATTGCCCGAGCTTCCATAAGATTATTAGTATGAAGACCCTTATACACAGAGAAGATAAATTAAACATCCCCAAAGCTATCCCGACCAATACCCCCAATGCCAGCATGACCTGGATTTCCATGAGAAGAGCCATCCGAATTAATTTTTAGAACTCCATGAGAAAGAGGGGTCCATCTTCCCTCCCTATTCACCTTCGGAGTAGGATGTAACATAAATTTATTGCCTCTTCCCCTATCCAGCAATTTTATTGCACTTGTGCAGACTACTAGAAACAATGTAACATAAATGTTGGAGAACATAGCACTGTGGCAGGCCTGTATGCCCCCAAAATTCTCAACTAATTCCTTTCCTATACAAGATAGCTGCCACTGTTTTGGCATTTCTAGGTACCCCTAAATCCCAAAAACTTGTGGGCCTACCCCATTGCCCACAAATAGAAGTATATATATACGAAATAGAGATATACAGTTACACATACAAAATAGAAGTGTATGGATTGAAAACAAACTATAGTGTGCTGATGAGTTGTATGAGGCTGTCTTATGGCCATTATTACAATATTGATGCATTAATGTAATAGACCAAACGAACAGTGAAGGTAAGTTATGGATCCAGGAATGATATGCACACCAGGATATAATAATGAGGATGATATATTTGACACAGATGCAGATGATAAAGTGACGAGTATTCTCCTGGCAGGCTGTGTTGGTCAGTGGTCTATATTGGTTCTGGTGAAGGTGGGATTAACCTTGCACTTCTGGCATCATCTAAACAGACAAACAGTGAGATTTATGCATGTAGAAACATCACATGCATGAATGGTTGATGCAGGGGCATAGCCATTTCTTGCCAGTCCTATTTTTGGAATTTATCCTTTATTGTGGGGTGACAACTTTCTTCAACCGTTACTTTCTTTTTCTGGTCTTCGCCTGTTGTGGAAGGCGGCTCCCAACAGAAGACACGGTATGAAAAATTAATTTTCTTTTATTTGTTTCTGACTTTTGGTGTAGGCGGGAATTAAGAGGTATATTCAGTTTTGAGAATGCACCTTTGACCGTATTTATTAATTAATTGAAAATAAAAATCCTTTATATTATGATTTTCAATTAATTAATATACATGATCAAAGATGCATTCTCAAAACTGGATAGACAATAATGAAAAGCAGTGGGTCAATCCTTTTCCTTAAAAGGGAGGCACGGATATTATGGGAAAAAGGGCGGTTTAGCTTGGTCAGGATTGATATAGAAATTCCTGGTTAGGAGCTTATCAAATTACATTTCTGTTGTTGCTGGGACTGTATTGGGTCTGTACTCTGTAGGTGTGTAGTTATCTTCGGTTTTGGGGTTATAATTGTGTGGTAGTCGCTGGGTATGTGAGTTTTTGGAGTTTGAAATAAACAGTCGGTATGTATGTCCATAACAGGCCAAGTCCACTAAATATGAAATGATGATATCTGGTAATAAAAAGCAATTGTTTTGTTCAGAAATTAATATTCTCAGTTTGTGTAGGCTGCCTGAGCCAATCGCCCTTCAGTGGGTTCTTGATTCTGGTCTGCATTGATGGTGAACCATGAATATTTACAATCTCAAGCAAACCAACTAAAATTTAAAACAGTTTTTCAATGCAAATATATAAACTCAATGGTTTAAAGATCTTTTTCAGCAGAAGACCAACTATAGATGAAGGCAAACAAATAAAGAGATCAAATAGAGAATCGCTTGTGGGAATTTGGTGAATAGACCTAAGATTGGTATTATGCAGATATTTTTTTGTTAACACAAAAACCGTTGTTTGATTCTTTAATATAAACAGCTGATGTAACTTCATTTACTTTTTTTTGTTTATCCTGTTTACAAGACAATAAAATAAATAAGATATAAGAGAAGCACTTACCAGAGAGAGATCTCTATTTGCCTGGCAGGTTCTTTTGTGAAAGCATCGTTCATGTCCCGTTCCAATAGCCAAATAAGAATAGCAGTAAGAACAATAAATATTGCTACAGTCAACCACATGGTTAATGTAAATGGTTTCATGAAGACCCAATCAGAAGACTTTGCATTCTTAATAGGTACCATGATCACCAGCCCTGTATTAGTATATGGCTGTGGAAAATCAACCTTTGCACTGTAGCTTGAGAGAACTGTTACATCAGCTATAGCTGCATCAAATATCTGGCAACCAACATGCTCTTTGAATGAGGACTCGAGCTTGTAAATATTTTCTCTAACTTATAACTCATAGAGATCATATTATTCCAAGAGTGATTTGAAATAGACAGCATTTTAGACTATATATGCTATGAATAACAGTTCATATTCCAATGGATTCCTTAATTGCTCATCTAAGTTTTAAGGTTGACTATGTATTTTGTTTTAGATTCACCATGCTGATGCTAAGGTTGTGCATGCACACAAATAACAAACAAAAAGTTAACTTTGAAACTTTTCAACAGTAGAAGGAAACCTTAAATCCCTTATCTAGTTAACATCTACTCGAAATCCTGATGATAGCAGCAAATAAATATAAATAATAATAATAATAATCCAAAACAATGACTTCTGTGCTTAATCACCCGATTATCTGCTGGTTGAGTAGTAAAACCATATACCTGAAACTAAGATCCAAAGTAGGTATTTTTGTTTGGAAGTAGATCGCAAGGAATTTGAAAGAAAACCAGATTTTACTAATTCTCCTAACAAGACTAAAATGGAAAATAGACCAATATTGTTCAACTAATTCAGAGATGAAATAAATCTTTTCAGAAGTTTCCAATTATTATTGAAAATTTAAAGATAACAGTCTGTTATAATTCTCCAAAAGCTTTGTACTCCTAGGAAGTAGGAACTCAATATATCTTTCAAGCAAACATATTTCAATTCTGCTAGGATCTAATTATAGTTGGAGATGCCAAAATGAATTTCTCTGAAATCATGTACGGCCTATTGAAAATTTCAATACCCTATTCAAAGAAGTAAGAATTATTTCTTCTCGAGCAGCAAAGATTATCAGAAAAATCTTCGAAGAAAACTAAAAAGAACTTGATTATAAGAAAGTTGAATTTATAATATCAACATAATAAAACAGACACGGTTTCAATTTTTTTCTAAATTATGACAAGACATTTCGTTGAATAAACTAATTCAATCAATAAAGAAGGCTCTACTCTGAAAATGATGTATTAAGTGTTTAAACCTTGTGATAAAAGATGATACGAAAAAGCACAAGCCTCCATCCTTTTATGGTATCCCTCATAACATTTAAAGAAAAAACAGTTAAAATAAACCACAGAGAAAACGGTGGGGCTACCTTATTTGCAACTTGGTCAACGAGAACATCATGTTTATTACTCTCAGCAATCTGAAATTCATAGTCAAAGTGACAATGAAGCTTTTCCACAGCTCTCTTAAAAACATCTATGCTGAACCCTTCAAACGTTTGGTTATTGTTTGTAATGTTTATAAATTGCGGAAACACAATATGTGGGGTTACTCCCACTATAAACTTTCTTAAACCAGAAGGTGGTGTTGCAGATCCTTCCGGCCACATAATCCCCACCCCTTCTTTCAATTTAAGCTCTTCCTTCATCCACGATCCTACGACTCGGATTTCCCTGTTGACTACATTAACGATGTCATATGAATGAATTTCAAGAAGCCCACTTTTACTGAATGTTATGTTCCCACTAATTCCCTCGAAATTGCTGTTAACTGCTTTGTGAAACAGGGCATTCCCTTCCTGAAAAACATAGGCATCTGTCGGAGATTTCCCAGAAGACCTAAATTCCAATTCAGTAAGTTTGTTGTCTCTGAAAAGATCATCAATAGCTTTAGCAATTACCCAGACAGAATCATAAGCATAGGCTCCAACTATGCCAATGTTTTCAGAGTGAGTTACATTTGGATACAATCTCGTGAATTTCCTCTTCCATCTCCTGCTGATATTCTCGAAGTGTGGAGTGTGTGTAATGTTTGTGCGAACCCCAATGACTCCTTGCATTGAATCCATTGTTGTGTCATCTCGAACATCCAAAGAACCTGCTACCCACTCTGTTACAATCCAAACCCAACCCTGCTTCTTCATCATGCCTGATTGTTTTGCCTCAAAAAAGATTTTCTGAGCCATTCCATAACTAGTATGTATAACAAACACACGACTCCTAGTCTTGTCGTCTTCTAGTCTCTTCTGAATATCTTTCCATGAGGCGTTATTGAAAGACTCAATTGACACAGAAAACTTTTGGACTATACTGGCAGAAGCTCCTTTGAGTGCATTATGTAAGGCCAGCATCCCGGTTAGACCCAATTCATCGTCTTGAAATATGATCACTACTTCTCTCCAGTAGAACTCGCTGAGCAGAGAAGCTATTGCCTTCATTTGCACTACATCCCTGCCAATCATCTGAATTGAATATGCCGAATGTTTCATGGACATAGATGGGTCATTTCCAGCAAATGTTATAAGTGGCACTTGTGCAGAATCAGCTAGGAAAGATACAAAGTTGGAGACTTTTGGTGTCATTGGTGCCACAACAGATACCACGTTTGCTCTGAAGAGTTTCAACACTGTCAAACCAATTTCAATTAGGTTTTAGAACAGGCTCATGTCTGGGAGTTAAAAACCAGAACAGAACAAAACAAAAACAAAAAGGAATGAAAGAATTTTACCACTCTCTGCATCCATGACAGCAGTCCTTCCTATCTCACTAATCTGAAATCGAAGGAGGGTACCATTAAGAATGTTATGATTGTTGTTAACATCTTGAATGGCAAACTGTAAGGCTACATTCGATTGTTTACCTTGATAGCTTCCCAAATCAAAGACCCCCCCAATCCTCACCTCTGGAGGCCGCGCATCATTCAATTCCACAAAGAAAAAGAGGAATAAAATCAGGGGTCTCATAGCATATCTCCGGACATCACAACTACTACAAGCAGGAAACATTGTTTACTATAAAAAAATCGCAGGTACCTTCGGATATGAAAAAATGAATTCCGACGAGCAATGCAGAAAGTAATTTCTATATAAATAATTTGATATTACGGTCTTCTACATTATTCTCAAATTCTCACGCGTTTTCGTGGACTGCTACAGAAACGCGAAGCCTGGCTGATAGTACCGGTTGTTTGCCGAGTTATTCCCACAAAGTAAAACAAAATATAGACTCAAATTATACGTCGACGCCATTAGTAGTTATATTATAGTCTCAGGGAATTTTCTATCCTTACAGGAATGCACATAGAAAAAGGTCATGCAGAATTAAATCTGAATATTCTTATTTCATGCTATATCTGTATTTATCACCAAACAAGGTGGGAAGGATGGATTATTTTTTTAAGCTGATTGGTGTTTTTTTCTAATTGAGATGTATAGGGGAGAGGGGCCCAATTGTGGTGTGGGTTTCTTTCGTTGGGGTAGGAGTTGACTCTATAGGCCCTATTTTTTAACAAAATATGAATTCAAGCTAAATAAAGAATATTTTTTATAACATGAAATCAAAAGTATTATTAATTTTCATAAAGATTCAATCAATGTTGATTAATAATTGTTATTTTTTTAAATATAAGTGATTAGTATTAGATATGAAATTTAAAATATATAATTAGTTTTACAAAACAAGTGATATGACATGAATAATTAGAGCTTACATTTCATCTATGTTTGACATGACATTTGTCTAACTTGTAAATATATACAACAAGATTAAAAATATAAATGTTTCACTTATCAACCCTGTACTACAATAATTTCATGTTCCACCATGCCCAAGTACTCTCTCATTACTCCACATAATTCTTGTAGTCACTAAATATTATTCTTAGGCTCACCATTATCAATTATAAAACAATATAATAGCAATAAAAAATATTATAAACAACACCTTTGAATTCATAATGATACGTCCTCTTTATTTCATGAGTGATAAAAAATGCATTTCATTAAATTCAAATCCAACCCAATTTAAACATTCTTACTGTAGACACTTAAAATTGTCTTGATCAATATTACACATTTAATTCGATCTACTAACACCATTTTCATCCTGATTTGACCACTTTCGTCTATTTAATTAAATAATCTTGATTGTTTAATTAAATAAATTATTTTCTTCTATTAATCGAACAATCAACATTATTAGGTTAATTCACTTCTTTCATGCTAATTTCAATTCTATTTGATTAAATAATGTGAATTATTTAATTAAATTCCCTAAGTCCTCTCGTTTGATTAAATAATCTTAATTTTTTAATTAAATGTCATCAATTCCTCTTTTTTTATTAAATGAGCTAATTATTTAATTCAAATCTTAAATTCCTCCATCTTGCACAATTAAATAATGCTTAATTATTTAATTTGACTAATTTCCCACTCCTCGAAGGAATATTCCCATGGAATTTCTTCCATTTGAAATTTGAACATTTCCCTCCACATGATATCTTGCACATTCCTCCTAAAATTAAGGATTTACCACGAAGGATCCTTATAATGAAACCCTTTCCAATACTAAAACTAGCCATATCGTGAATCACTATCTACCCATCATCCCATCAACAAATTGGGACTAGCATCGAAAGAAAAATGTTAATCAAAGAAAGGAGAAGATCATCGAAACAAAAGACGAAGCAAAGAAAAATGGACAAAAATATAAATGGATACCAAAGAACACAAAGAAAAATCATCCCTATCATACTCTATCATTCAAAGAAACTATGGGGAAAAATCAAAAAGGGAAATGTATCCATCAAAGATGGCCGCAAATTCAAAAGCAAGCTTCTCAAGTGGCATACAAAGTATATCAAGTGGTTGGTCTTGATTCCACTCAAAATTTTGTCTCCACTCATCATCGCTCATATTCCCAAGTATGGAGAGTCAAAGGTTCCAAAATATTGACCAATCCATCTCATATTCCTTCAAGCATGCCACCATCCTCTCCCTCATTCATGATATCCAATTCTCGCATTAACTGTGTGTTGGAAACTACTCTTCATCAGACGGATTCTGAAGGCACTCTATTGCGACGTGTACAGTTAGACAAGGTTAACTTCAACATCAAAAAGGTGGATCAAATTTCTCAAAAGTTGCATTCAAGCGCTCATATCTCAGCAAAGTAGCTTCTTCAAGCAGGATATCATTGGCATGTTATGATAGTAACATCTATATTAGTACCACCATGTGGTTCAACATGAGGATAAACCTTAAAAAAAAAATTAAAAATGGTAAAGATAAAAAACATCCTCTAGTGAAAACCACTATGGTGGCTCTTTGCACAAGTATTATGGTGAAAACTTGGCAAACAAGCGTCATGAGTAGAATCGAGTGTCTATATGATCCTTTTTAGATGGAAGTATCTCATCCCCTTCATGCTAAATCC
This sequence comes from Sequoiadendron giganteum, assembly GCA_007115665.2. Taxonomy (NCBI): domain Eukaryota; kingdom Viridiplantae; phylum Streptophyta; class Pinopsida; order Cupressales; family Cupressaceae; genus Sequoiadendron; species Sequoiadendron giganteum. The sequence continues at coordinate 421,073,060 of CM021100.1, read as the reverse complement.
AACATTTCCTCCTAGTTATCCAATCCATCGTTATCCATATCTTCCAACATATCTTGATCTTGACAAAGGTTTGGTGTATACTTCAACTTTACTCATGGAAAAGTCTTTGCATGGTCTTTTCAATCCCATTTTATCCCATGAAGTCCCATAGCCTATATCTAGCATGATAAAATATGTTAAAACTCTTTGCATGTTTCTCCAGTTGATATCTTGATTCATTCATTGAACTATGAAACATTGCTAGACAGTGGGGGCAGGTTCTTGCACTCTTATTTTCCAATAACTCTTGATCCATGTCTTATATCTCACAACGTGACATCAACATCGTGATTTATGTATCACTTATATTCTCAAAATCTCAAAAACATCCAAAAACTTGTAAAGTCAAAATTTCAAAAACATTGAAAACTTGTAAAGTCAAAATCTAAAAAAAAAATCTAAAACTTGTAAAGTCAAAATCTCAAAAATATTTAAAACTTGTAGATTTCAAAAAACCAAAAACATCCATATCAAGTCAAACTCAAAACCATTCATAACATGTCAAAAAAACTCAAAAACATCCAAATCATATCAAAATCCATATATAGGTCTAAAACATCAAAAATCAAAAACAAGTGTGACGAGTGATTTTGGATCCTATATTGATGTTTGCATAAGACAAAGTTCCCCCTGGTGTTGTGGAGGTATTACTGACATGTGTTCATTTTGTTGGCTTCAAGATGTCATGTTTAACAAGACCCGGTCCTTTTCTCTAGTAATGTATCCTCTGATAAATGGCCACTGAATATGACTTATTGTGGACACATGATATTTCCATTGGTTCCTGTTGTTTAGGAATGTTAACTGTCCACTCTGATTCCAAGATACCATGTTAATGTAAACATAGTCCTTTGCTTGGATAATGTTGGATATCTTCATACTCAATGTCCTCAACTAGAACATGGGATGCGTTATTTGTTGATGTTGATTCAAGATACGTTGATGATGCAGTGTAATCACTATAAGAATCAAGAATCTCTACCATTGTTTTCTCTTGTTTGATTATGTCAAGAGTGGGAGACCCTTGTTTTAGATGAACATCTATATGTCCCCTAGGAGGAAACATATCATGGGTAATATTGGTGATACCTTTGAATTTTTTAATAGATTGGAAGATGTTCATCAAATCACGATAATACTTTGGGGAAGTGAGCTCTTAATGTTGACTTATAGTAGAGCAACTGTCACTTACAGATTTAAAGGTATTCTTTATATCATGATAATGTTGTGGGGATATGGGCTCTTGACCTTAACTCAATTCTAAGCCATTTGCATTATACTTAGGATTATCTTCTTGAGATAACACTTGGGTAGATGGTATAACATCAATGAAAAGGATCTTCGCAAGCTTTAGTGGGTATGGATATAGTAAGGGATGACTCTTATTGTCTTGGAACTTCTTCAACATGCCCAATCAAGAAATCATATGAGGGAGGAATATTACAATCTGATACATACTTGATTTCATTTCCATGTGAAACATTGCTAGACATTGTTGATTGATTTGGACTTTGTTTTAAGAAAGTATCTTGGTGCATGTACGATTTCTCATGATGTGATGGATGAGTAACACAAATTTTTCCTACTGTGTTATCATAAGTATGGTTTGCACGATTTGAGCTTAATAGTCTTCCAAAATATTTTCTATTTACATGATTAGGCATAGGATATTTATAAATTTTAAAATCTTCATTCCCTGATTTTTATCAATATTAACATCTCCTTGCTCAATAAGATCTTGGATAAGATGCTTTAGTTTGACACAACTCTGCATTTTATGTCCTTTCATTTGGTGAAATTCATAATGGATTTTGCCCCTGTACCATGGAGGCTTGACTTGTGGTTATTGATAGTTCTAGTAATCAAGAAGGGTTATGAGGTTTGACTAAATCAGTTTCTTCAACACCGTTTCAATGGGTTCCCCCAAGGGAGTGAATTTACGCCATTTTGAGTAATTGTTTTGTCTTGGTTGTGGTTCCCTTGAAGGGTTGACATTATTGACATTTTTTTGGTTATTTTATTATGTGTTCTATTGAGTTTTATGTTGTATGGTGGGTAAACCCACAAAACTGGTTTACAATTCCAGTGAGGAAGGAAAAATTGCAAAAAATGCCCCCATGCAAAAAAAAAAGGTTTTTGGGGGTTCGAACGAAATTTTGGTTCAAGCGAACCCAAAGAGGGTTCTCTTGAACCCCCCTTCGAGTGAGCCCATTTAATGCTAGGTCCCACCATAAGATGCATTTCTCAAAATGAAACATAAAAGAAAACTTTTGGAAAGGGGGGTTTGCTCGAACCCTGGTTCAAGCGAACCCCTAAGGGTTTAATCGAACCCCCCTAGTTTGCTCGAACCCCCCTTCTCCCCCCTTCTCCCCATCTGGCACAAAAAAACTCCATAATTTTTCCCTTCAAAGCTCGAGTTGAGGATGAAAATGGAGGAGACTTCACAGACCCAACTGGATGATGGCAGTCCTTGGAATGAGCTATCCAATGAATATAATTTTAATATGTTTTGATTAATTGGGAAAAATAGGTTTTGAAGGGACCCGAAACCCTTTATAGTAGAAAAAACAAAATGCTGTTAAAAATATATGCCATAGAGTACCAGCAGCAAACCAACGGAAAATAAACAAAGGCAAAAAGAGTGTTGAACAAGAGAAACAACAAAGGACCAACAACAGTACTTAAAGGAGATAAAACAACAAAACAAAACAAAACCATCTACCGATCAGAGGAGAAAAAATAGCAAAGCTACCACTAATTCATGCTACTTAAGGTGTTGTCCACCTCAAGCTCCTGACTCCTATGCAGGTCAATCATTTCCAATATCTCCTTCTTCTCGGCTTCGAAAGATCTTTTCCAATTAGTTGTCCCTTTAGAGGAAGGGACTTTTGCGTCATCTTTGACACCCTTCTTCCCTTTTCCTTTAGTCATGTGCTCCTTCTCCATAAGCTTGGAGAAGTTTAGTTGGTCCTCTCTCAAACCATTGATCTTTTTAAACAGGACCTCCAGGGATTTTGCACTATTTTTCATCGAGATATGGCATGCTTGCAACAAATTTTTGATGTCGCCATTGGTGCCCACAACCTTTTCTTTCAACCCATCCAACCTTTCATCACACCAAGATTTGAAATCCTGTAGCGAACCTTCAATGTCCACAATCTTGTCAATAAGAATGTCTGACATAGAATTTTTTGGCACATTCTTCAGGTTTTCCTTCAAACCCCTAATATTAATATTCACATTATTGAACTCTTGCAGATTCCACTTAGCAAGTTCAAAAGTACCTGTGGCCCCAGTTCTAGCCATATCAAGCAACTAAAACATTGAGGGGGATTCATCATCTAAATATGAAAAATCTTCAAAGAGGGGGTCAACCTTCAGGGGCTCTGCCTTAGAGTTCATCCTCTCAAGGTATTCTTCACCTTGACCCTTAATCTCAGCCTACATTGCATCATCATGGATGTTTTGGACCGGAGAGTCCTCAGTATTCCTCTCGTTTACCCCAATGGCCTTCTCCTCCTCTAACACCTTGGCATCCTTAGTCAGAACATTAGAAACCTGGTTCTTTAACTTAGCAATCCTTTTGGACGATCTCCTTGGTTGTTGTTTAGCCTCTGAGCTAGGAAGGTTCTCCTTCAAACATAATTTTAATGTGTTTTGGTTTTATTATGTATTTGTTTTTTAGTTTGATTAAACATAGGTTTTTCACCGAATATCAAGCTCTTTGTTCTGCACATGTGGAAAAATATCAGATTATCAAAAAAATAATTTGAAAAATATCAGTGCACTAGATATTGAAGTCCTTGATCCAACAAAAATAAAATTGAATTTCGATACATACAAAAAAAGTTATGTTGTATACAGTCTGCCTATGTCTGAATTGTAATTGGTTTGACTTCAAAACTTGATTAAGGAAAAAATATTCAATAAAAAACTATGAAACCAATTGGAAGCACTAGATATCATAGTTACAAATCTAAATTTGAAAAAAATAGAATTTTATCCTTCATGAAAAAAAAGGTTATGTTGTAAACGGTGAGTGTCACTCCTTAAAAATGGTGTTTACTGAAAACAACTAGTTTTCGAAGGAGATGGAAAAAGAAGTGCAATATAATTCCAATTTTTTTGAAAAATATATATTTAGAATCTATAGACAAAATATCACAAATCACTAGTTTTCATCATCTTCAAATTCCTCATGGTTTACTTGCTATAGGTGCCCGAAAGTGAAGATTTAGTTAGAAAAAATCAGTTCACTATCGAATTTGGCCAAAAATTTGTAAACTAGTATTGTGGGATTACCTGGTTTGTGTGTTCGATGGTGCCTTAATCACAACCTTCACATCTACCGTATCACCATTAGTAATTGTCTTATTTTTAGCCCAATATCAAGGTTTTTCACTGAAACTAGACAGTTGGTTTTGATTTTATGTGGGTCCCCTAGCACTTAGGGATCATTCAATGTTGAGAGATTTTGATATTAGTTCCTCATATGTCGACACACATTGCATCTTCAATTGGAAGGTTAAATTAATTTCTACATTTCCAACAATGATCTCTACTTGTTGCTTTTCTAGTATTGGTCATTTGCATTTGCTTGCTCTATGTCTCCATTGTTGTAAGAAGTTTTCATATTCTTCTCCCTTGTTTTGTTTAAGGGTATAGAGTTCCTCCAAGCTTACGTCCATATCAAGATTGTAGGAGAAATGTGCTACAAATTGATCTATTATCTCTTGGAATTTCTTGATTCCTTAAGGTAGGTGTGAGAACCATTCTATAGCTTGGCCTCCCAAACTTCTTGGGAAGAGACACATCAAGTATGAATCGTTGTATGCTACTTCCATGAATGTCACAGAAAATTCCCTAATGTGCTCCTCTGGATTTCCACACACTTTGTACTTGTCAAATTTAGGTATCTCAAATCCTGATGGGAATTGTACCATTGCATATTATGATAAAATGGGAATGGACACATATCTTGCACTATGTATGAATTTTTGGTTTTCCCTATTTGAATATCTTGGATTTTCTGTGTGAGTGTAGTTATTTGTGAAGAAAGGTCCTCTTGAGGATTGTTCAATGGTGGAGCATATGTGTTAAATTATGGGATGGTAGATGAGTTGTAAATTGGATTTTGATACGATGGTGTGTTGGGGTAAAAACACAAAGTTGTGTCACACTTTCAGCCAAATAAATAGTTCCGAGCGAAACATTTTTGATCAGAAAAGTTCAGCCAAATATATTTTGACCGAAACCACATGGCCTATACATTGCACACAGGGTTTCGGTCGAATCCAAAAAAAAAATTCCCTTTGCCGCTTTGCAATTGGCTTATTTTATGTGCAGGGTTTCTATAGAAAGGGTTTCATCCAAAACCCTTTCTATCGAAACTATCTATGATCCAAAACCCTTTCTATCGAAACTATCTATGTGGCATCCTAGTTGGTAGCCAACTCAACTTTTTTCAGAATTTTCTAAAACTTTCAACTTCAACTAAGTATTTCTTCAGTCATAATGATTTTTTTTTTAAATACCCTTTTGTAGAGTTCGGAGTGGTGAATCTGAATATGTATTTTTTTTAATGTTTTGATTAGTTTTAATATATTTTATTTTTAAAATAATGCAAGTAGGTTGTTAAAGTTAAAAAAGAGGCTGATTAGAAATTAAAAAAAATAGTAAAACATTTTTTATTTATTTTTAAATGTATGGTGCACTAGAGGAGAGAGTCCTCTTCAAAAGGGTATAATTTTTTTTTTTTAAATAATTAAAAAATTAGACAATAGTTGGCGCCCCATGAAAATTGTCAAATTCTGACAAGTTTGACTTTAAAACGTTATTACGAGAAAAATATACATCAAAATTTTATTTTATTTTTCCATGCACTAGATATTGAAGTTTACCTATTTTGGAGAAAAAAAATTCAGGGAAAAATAAAGTTTTTTGTTTGATTTGTTTCTTAACGTCTCATTAATGTCACTTTTTTTGAAATTTTTAGCATCCCAAAAATTTGTTCTCAAATTGATAAAAAAGTAATGAAAACAATTTTAAAAAA